>VUYV01000125.1:926634-1072538 GCA_008711295.1 Anarhynchus alexandrinus
GGGCAACCTGTTCCAGTGCCTCACCACCCTAAAAGTGAGAAACTTCTTCCTAATGTTCAATCTAAACCTGCCCTCTTCCAGTTTCAAGCCATTCCCCCTCGTCCTATCACTATGTGCCCTTGTGAAAAGTCCTTCCCCAGCTCTCCTGTAGGCCCCCTTTAGGTACTGGAAGGCCGCAATAAGGTCTCCCCAGAGCCTTCTCTTCTCCAGGCTGAACAGCCCCAACTCTTTCAGCCTCTCCTCATAGGAGAGGTGCTCCAGCCCTCGAATCATCCTTGTGGCCCTCCTCTGGACCTGCTCCAACAGGTCCATGTAATGCCTGGAACTTAATTTGTTTCCACCAAGTATGTAGAAGAGGGAAGAGGTGTGTTGAGAGTGTGGAGGGGATGTTCAGAAAGTGTTATGGTTGATATTTCATGGCACATCTACTCCCTTTGTACTGAGCTTCCTGATATAACAGAGACCCAAGCCAGTAAGTTGTGGTAGGCAAGGCATCACTATGAGGACTATCTTGAGTCCAGAAGCAGTGCAGCTGCGCTCAAGCACAGTGCATGCAAAGGCAGTTGTACTGCTTGCAGATCCAAACTGGTTTCTGGGCAGCTCTCCCAAATGTCCAGAAGTGTCTCATCCTTATCTTCCTGCTGTTGGGAGAAGTGAATGTCACCAGGTAGAAGGTGTCTGCATCTATATGTTGCAGTTCTCAAGGAGTTCAGGTACAGAGATGGCTATATGAAGACTGGGAACATCTGCACAGTCAGGTGCTGAGAGCTGAGGTTTATTAGCTTTGGACTACTCAGAGCAAGGACAGATGATGCATGTGACAGTTTTCTCTTGATCAAGAAGACCTACTTACAGTACAAGTACTAGTCACTCCACGTTTAACTGCACACTGACACACAGTTCATGCTGCGCATCTGTGCAGTGGTTCATTAAAAATGTTTCCTATTCGGGTGGATTTATCTTTGTGCTTTTCTTAAATTAATTCTCCTCCAAATCACACTGAATCGTCTTTAACATCTGAAGAAAGGTGGGAAACAGATATGTACAAAGGGAGTAGCTATAGCCCAGGAGAGTTCTTTCAGACACAAGATGTTAAACGGCTTTTTGATCAGCCGCTTGTAGAAATGTACATTAAACTGTAAACCATGGTTCTTCTTGTAACCAGCTAATGATCCTATCAGTCGCAGACTAATTGCCTCTACCTCGTTCTAAATTCTGCTGCATTGAAAAAGCCAAAGTCACATTCTGATCCTGTTAATCACATTCAGCTTTGAAGAGTACATAGTGGTTGTGTGTTAATTCAACTTCTCTCCCTGGTAATTTGTTTGATTGCCTGTTACTTGCAATCTGCACTAACTGAATAAATGTGTTCTGCATCCTGATGGGAAGCTATGACTTATGTTTAAGCCATTTTAATGCAGATGTTTTGCCTAGAAATTGGGGTAAATTCTTCTCACCTTTCTGCTTTAAAGTACTTCCAATAGGAGAAGTGAAAAGCAAATGTTTTAACCCTTTTCAGGAGGTAATAAAGCAACAGACTAAAAGCTGTATTTCTTCAATGCTAGGTTAATAGCAATCTTTATTGCCTGAAGGCTTCTCATAAGCTTATGAATAAATAAGTAAATAAGATACTAAAGTATGAGGTGGAGATGTCGGTGCTATATCCTTGTATTCTTTTCCTCCATCTCCAGCAATATGTATTGTGTGTATCGTCAAGCCCTAGAACAGTCTGTCTATTCATTACTTCTTTTTTTTTTCATTTTTTTAAATATAATACACACATACAAACATACACACAGATATTCCTCACAGTGCTATGCAACTCTTTCAGAAAAAGACTGAACATATGCCAAATTACCTTTCAGCTTCCCACATCATTTTTCTGAACAAGAGTAGAACACCACTGGATATGTCCTATAAGCACAAAACAATTTTTACTAGGACATTTTTATTAACTCTGGATCTGTGTGATAATAAAGATTTATTGTGATTTTAACTTTGAAATCCCTTGAATTTTAATGAGATTTTTTTCTCCCTGTTCTGAATTTCAATGAGAAGTACTCTGAGTGTCATGGCCATGTTAAATATTTGTGAAATACTTTTACATTACTTTCAACATTTTAAAAACAAACAACTTTTTTATGGAGGCGTTTTTTCAAGTTAACATGAGAGACATTAACTTTTAGTATAAGAAGCATTCTCTGCTAAAAAGAGGTTACACTTGAAAATGCTAATGTTAAAATTATTTATAAAGAGAATCTAAAGTGGACTCTGAAAAGTTTAGTTCAAATGCTGCCTGGAAGTGCGGACCAATTAGTGATTCCTTACCAGGTCAGCCGTTTTGAAAAACAGACTGTTCATTTAGACTCCAAAATATTTGGAAGCAAGGTCTGGAGACCTGGTGCTTATTAATTCATGAAAGACTTATACTAATTAGCAGCCTTCATTTCCCAAAGGCCCACTTAGGCTATGGAAGCAAGCCCCCTGCACTCCTTACAGAAGAAAGAAGTCCCTTCAAGCAGCATCCGAAGCGGACTCCCGCTCTGAGTGACCGTTAGTTGAGTCCCCTTCTCTCTCTATTGACCAAAGAGAAAACAAAAAGAGTTTTGCCTTCCAAGGACGCTTCCCTCATATTCTGGGTTGCTCCTCTGAGCAACATTGCTGCTATCAGATGGCAATAAATTCGTTCGTTCTGGTAGAACCAAAACTCTTGGGCCATCTGCGGACAATGACATTTTCCACTTACTGTTGTAGTATCTCAGTAGTGAAGCTTTAAAGATATTCCTTTTCTTAAAAGGATTCGCTACTCGTTATTTGCTACCCGTCTTCAAATATTGGGCCAGGGCTCTCCAGTCTTCCGTGTCTGATTGCTCTAAAGAATCATGTTTCCTCTTCTTTTCTTGTAAGTGTACTTTTCTGTGTTTTCTTCTTTACAGAGTCCAAACTGTAGTGTCCATCTTTCAAAAGCATCGGCTTGGATTAGCTGACTTCTTCTGCTTGTTTATTTTTCCTTCTCTTCTCATGATTAATTTCTTATGCTTTGTATTACATCTGTTCCTTCGTCTTGCCCCACATTCCAGCAAAATCTAGTTTGCTTAGGGGGCCTCAGATTCCCAAAATCACAAGACTGGATCTTCAGCATTTTATCAGCCAGAGATTCTTTATTTCTTCACTTTCTCTTTTTAATTTTTTTTTTTTGCTGTAAAAACATACAACTCACCTTTTCATGGAGTTCAGCACTCTTCTCACTTTACTGTAATATTTTTACTTTTAGTCTCTCTTGCCTGATTTAACAGACAATATTAAAAATGCCGACTGCTTCACAGCCATTTATTGTTTGAAATAAATCTACCTTTTTTCTTTCTTTTTCTGGCTTGCTGCATTGCTGGAGGACATAGAATGAAGCCTCAGTTTTACCTTCACATTTCAAGAAAATATCAATTTTGATAGGGAATTCAACTCCTCCATTCTTCCTCTAAAAATACATTATTAGGTCAATTTACTTCTGTTATTGTATTCTGTTCCTTGATCATTTTAATCCAAGGCATCTGGCCCGAATCTGTTATATTCAGTGTTGGGTTCTGGTTCAAAAGAACTGATCACAGATGTGCTGACCCATGTGAAACCCACTTGAAAGCTCAGATTTTATTAGGCTTTAAGATTCCTGCCTTGCATTTTTAAAAGACTTGTGCTAAGATTATAAAATAAAGAACTCAAAAAAATCAAGGAATGAAAAAGTCAGAGCTTTAGAGGTAGAAAAAGAAATAAAGGCATACAGAGAGAAGAAAAGTTCAGCAGGAAAAGAAGTGTGATAGCAAATGTTTTAAAGCACTTAGTAAAGCACCAATTCTGTTACTGCAAAGGAAATGGAATGGCAGTTGCGGAATCCACCTCTGGGGTACAGTATTCTGATTATTAGGAGCACATGGAAAGACTTTTTGGCTACAAAGTATTTGCAGTGGAGACTGCTGTTTTGTCGGGACCGTGCATGGCACCTAGCGCAAGAGAAAACGGTATGAGATTAGCCCTGTTGTGCCATTAGGTGGCATAAACAAGTAACAAACAGAAAACAAAAGTAAATTGACTTGGAACTTGCAGAAGGAAAGTTACTGTCTGTTGTGCCAGCAATGCGGTGGGCACGTTGCAAAGCAGTGCAAAGCCACCCCTTGGACTGTGTCCTCTCTCACCATGCACTAAGGGGCTTCTTAACAACCCTGGGTTTCCCTGCCTGCATCCAAGAACTGTCTGGGAACAGCGTGCGATGTGCTGCGCCGTTTCGCTTTGGTGCGGTGCAAAGTCAGACTGCAAACAGAAACTGTTCTAATTACGTTCTCCTGTGTTTTGTTTCACTTCTGTTTTGTTTTGTTTAGGTGGACCTGCTTGTCCCTACAAAAATCACGGGCATAATTACCCAAGGAGCTAAAGATTTTGGTCATGTCCAATTTGTGGGATCCTACAAGCTTGCTTACAGTAATGATGGGGAGCACTGGATCGTATACCAAGACGAAAAACAAAAGAAGGATAAGGTAAAGCAAATTGATATTTTGGTTGCGTTTATAGAGGACTACATCTGCAGCAACTGCAGTGCAGGAAGCCTGTAGATTATTGCATGCTGCCTGCTTTATGGGGTTCTGTATGCATAGGATCCCACAGATGAAAGTCAAGGTGAATAAAAAAGAGTCATATAACACAGTGACATTCACAGTGCAGTAATATCATACCTATCAGGGCAATGCACCTGATTTAACACTATTAAATATGGGACATAAAACTTTATGGTTCTCCATTTACTGGAATTATTTCTTCCTTTAACTCTAGAGGAGAAGGTATATAAATAGCAGTTTATTTGTATATACAAAAACAGTGTCTCTGTGCATATTTTCGTAAGTATGCACTATTTTCTGTAATTTTCTGTAAAGCACATCTTTAGTGTACCTCATTACCTAGCCATTTTGGATTGATATTTTTTTTCCTGGAAATTAATCACTAGGGTTTCAAACACCCAATGGAAAGATTATTTTTTATTACACTATTAAACGAATACAAAACATAAAAAGTTTCACAACTTCCTTTGCAAATGTTTAATGAGAGGTGTAGAGAAAGTCTAGGTTTGCTGATTGATTTACCTGGAAGCATTTAACTTTTCTCTTGCTATTTAGGATATTATTCATTATACCTTTCCTTTAAACTGTGTAACACTTTTATACTGCAAATACCTATTCATAGGTTAAGAAAGAGATTACAGCATATGCATTGCTTAAGAGAAACGTTAAGCAAGCTGACAAAATGTTAATTATTTATTAAATATCTTGGTGGGATTATGTCTGGTTGAAACAAAAGATACATTAATAAAAATTCCAGGTGCCTGATATGTCTGATAATGCACATCTCAAATCAGGTCTTTTTAACATTTATATTCAGGGTGATAAACCTGCACTCATTTTTCTTAGAATAAACAAGTAAAAAATTAATACCCTTCATATAGGTCAATTCAATTAATTTTTTGAAGTAATGAGAAGGCTTTTGATATGTATCAATGTGTGTATTTTGAGTACAGGTAGATCTATTGATGGGGGGTTTAGACAACTGCATCTCTTAAATTTCACTGATTTTAAATGATTGATCAAATGTACACCCATTTATTAGGGGCAGGTGTCCTAAATTAACAGGTTAAATATGTACATAACTGTATGTGTGTGTCAGCATAGACATGTTACCTTTGTAAGATTATCCAAAGATGACATTGTAAAGTCCCACTCTTAAAAGCCAAATGGCAGTTCACTGCGGTTTTGTCCTGCACTGAGAGTTTTCCCCATCAAATTCTAAAGGATTTTAGATAGGGAAAACAAAATAAGTTTTTTTAGCCATCCAACTGAGAAGGTCCTGACACCAATGATTACGGATGTGTCTAGTATTATTGGTTGTCAGATAAAAATTGGAAACAAACAACTCACCTTTCGCAGACACACCATAAATGCATTCAATATAAATGACAGATATTCACTTCAATACTTTGTACACATCCCATTTTAAATCCCAGCATCTAAAAACAGAAGCAAAAGATCTACTGTGAATGAAATGTCTTCTCCAAGCCAAACTTCCATTAGTGAACTGTTGCATTCATTTTACTGAAAAAAGGAATGAACATGCATTCAAGCCTCCAGTGAGAAACACAGTACCAGTTGCAAGCAAATCTAAAAGAAAATGCACTCTCACTTAACAGCACTATTCCAGTCTACACTTCTTTATAACATTTGCCAAATCAATTAAATTCTTTGTGCTTTCATCCTCATCTGGATTGTTAGTTGTTATATGCATAGTCCATTAGGAACAATGGAAAACTCTTAATCATCGCCTTATTAAAACATCTCACATCCCATATTAATTAACATCCCTAAGAATAAGATAGATGCATCTTATTATGATTCTTTAACAAATCAAAAGCAATTAAAAGCTGAGGGAGATCAAATACACTTAGCTGGAAATTGCAAGTTATAACTTCTGAATTTAAATTTGTAAGAAATAAACAAGATCACTTGGTACAACTCTAGACCTCAGTCTTTGAGTCAAAAGTCTGATGGCAGAATCTGACATTCTAGAAATGCTAGCTTAGCTTGGCAAAATTTTATAGGAGGTAGGACTGGAAAGGATCTCAAGACAGCACCTAAGCACATACCTCCTGACCTACGAAGAGACTACGCTCCTCTCCTGCCATCCCCTCTGAGGTCTTCTCAGCAGAAAATGGGATTCATCAACCCCCAAGTCCCTTCCTGCCACCCTAGGAGTAGGTGCAAACATTTCATTGTTAGAACTGAGGCTTAATTCATTCACCTGTCCTTCACTTCATGCAATGCTCATATCCTGCACCGTTCTCCATCAGATTATTATTTGTTTGTAGAAAAAGCCAGTGATAAAAATTCTACTATATAAGCTGTCAATTCCAGTATTTAAATATCCTCAAAGGTGGAAAGGTTGCTTATCCCCCTCTCTGCAGTCCATCCGCCCTGTCCTCAGAGAACACAAAAACCTGATTTTATCTTCCTCTTTTCAGACAGTTTGTTTTGATTGAAGCATGTTAACTTGTTTCTTCTCAATTTCTTATTGGGGAAAAAATAATCCTTGTTCTTTCAATCTGTCCTCAAAGGGTATTTTTTTCTCAACCTCAGATCATTCAGCTCTCCTGAAGTGTGGTTTCCCAAGCTTGTTTGTAGTGTTGCAATCTTTAGCGCAGAACTACCACCTGCTCCATCATTCTCCATATTGTACCTGTGACATTGGTTATGATTTCCTAAGGTTTGGTTTGCTACTCATCGTTATTAAATGGCACCATTGATCTTCTGCACATTTCTCCAATTTTTCAAGACCACTATGAATTTTGATCCCACTTTTCAAAATGGGAAAAGCTTGGCTACATCTGCACTTTTAACAAACAAATCAATTTCCATCATCCATTTCATTACTGAAAATGCATAAAATCCATCCAGCCAGAGGCATGGAGCATCACCCAGTACAACCTCCCAGTTTGACGCCAAACCCTTCATTACCGCTCCAGCTAGGTGTGTGTCAATGCAGTGTGCTCTGATGGGATTTACCCACTGGATGTCTACAGCACCAGAAATACTGACCACGCTCTGAACTGTGTGTAGTGGAACAAAAATATAAATAGAAAATAAAAACGGCTAAAGAAAAAGCAATGCTATGCCTCATCCTTTGGGAGAAGAAGAGAAATAGCATCATTGGTCCTATCTGATAGTAACATCTGCACAGGATCCACAAGAATTTCCTTAGCTTAAGTTAAGAAACAAGATTTCACCCAAAATGCAAGAGCACTGTAGAAGAAAGCATGTTTTCACAGCAAAGTGAAACTTCCATGAAATGTTTCTTCTGTCCCCTGAAGATACAGAAGGGAGATAAAAGATAGTGGCAACTATCAACAGCAGCAAGCATAAATTATTCATAATTTACCCTTATTCATTCTATTTATTAACTGAACATCTTGATTTTTTCTATGAAGGATAGAATATATAGATTTCTTATTTCTTCTGCAAGTGATTTACTCATCCTATACTCATCCTGTGAGCCTCATACAATCATCCAATAATTTAGGAGAAAGATGGTTCCAAAAACTTTCAGGGAAAGGAAGACAGAATAAAAGAAAAATAACTACCTTTAAAGTCCTAACAAAATATGTCATTTTACATTCGGGAAAAGCAAAGATTAAAAGAGTGTCTCAGACACAGAAATTATGGAGATATTGGTAGGCTGGTAGTAATGATTTATGGATGAATATTGTGACTTTAAAACGCATTGAAGTAGGAGTTGAGAGCTTAATCCTGCCTGGTGCTGAACATCTCACTGTTCAGCAGTTTACAGGATGGGTCCTAATGTATCAGCCGATCTCGGTGAATTCCTGAAGCTATTAACTTCTGCCTCTTCATCATTCCTGAAGTTATTTTACAAAGAAAAAAAAAAAAATCCATGTCTCGTATTCAGAAGTGCACTATGTGCAGCCTGTATCTTTGATCACTCTGCAACAAATTAGTTGTTTCAAACAGAAGGAAATATGGTGCTCAGTTTTCTTCTTTACACCATTTCAAATGGAAAAGCTGTTCCAAGAACAGTGGCTCCTGCAGCTCCTGTTTGGCTTCTGCTATTTTAACAGCCGGTCATTTGAGTTCACATCTGTGCTGAACTTCTATGAATGCAGACGAAAAGGTACTAGGGGAAAAAAAAGCATGTCTTTGAAAAATGGAGCCTTTCTCATTCATTTTAAACAGTTTGAATGAGTTGCCTGGAAAATATGAAAGATTTTCCTGTTGTCTTCAAGAAGCAAAATAAATTACATTGCAGGCTGGCAAGTAGGAAGAAAATATGTTTTAGAAAAAGGACCAGAGCTAATAGCTATCTTGTTTTTCTCAACTAGAGGTCAGTAGCTCACTATGCCTCCAAAGCTAAGGACATCCAAACCAAATTTGACTTTTTTGGTTTTTAATCACATTCCACGTGTGATTTATAAATTGCACAGCCTGCTGTAGATAACTCAGGGCCAGCTGCGATGTCAAATGGCGTTTTGGAGGCTGTTTTTTTTTAAATAAGATGAGAACACTTGAAAGTAGCCTAAAGGAATCTAGCAGTCTGCAGCACTGTCACTCAGTGTTAGCCGTTAGCAGTGCAATTAACTGCTGGTAGACAATGTCCAGTATGCAAATGGCCACTGTGTACAAAATTATGAACTAGTTCTAAGTTATATGCTTTGCATGTCTAGTTAATTGCTACAGCAATGGAAGACAGGAGCCTACTTATAAATGAAAGTTAGATCATGTCAGGTTAAAAATCTTTCCTCTAGATTTGCTAATGCTTTTTCTACATGGTGTTTAATTATTATAATACCTGATTTACATTGATAGATTCAATTTCTACGTATAACCTACATACTTGGCATAGTTAAAGAACTTTTTTTAGTAATGTTATTTAAAATATTGTCATTATTTAATGATAATATTTAAAAATAAGATTTTACTCTAACAGTAATCTTTTTTCTGCACTGGTTTAAATTATGAGTGACTTCTATTACTTTCAGCTGAGTAAACATGATTTTTATCAGATGAAGATCTAGCTATATTCATTCTAGGCTGTGCCTCTGGCACACATATCTCTCTCCTGTGTACCACACTAAGAGCTGAAGGAAGACAACATGCTCATTAATGGTCTCTACCTTGAATTTCTAAAAGCATTTCTGGAGGGAGGTTGGTCTTCAAAATATTTCTCTTTTTGCTTGGCTTCGAACTTTCTATTGTAAAGCACTTATAAACTACGTACAGTGGAGTAAATTCCCATTTTAGTAGCATCAGTAGATAGAGCAAGTGGAAAAAAAAATAACAAGAATGTGATAGTACATTTTGCAAGTCTAAAAGTTTTATCTGCCTGATACCTATTCCAAACTTGAAGAAATAATAAAGGTCATGTAAGATATACTCTCATTCATGTATCAACAAGAGGGGAAAAAGCAGTCCTTCTGGCACTGGACCGTTTTGCATAGTTATCCACTGCAGGCCAACCAACTCCTGGCTCTTCAGCCACTCCTGAGAAAAGTCCTCGGTGAAGAAGAAGAAAGGAGGATGGCTAAGGTCAAGAGTGGAAAATTTACACCCACCCACAGAGATTTTATGTATACCAACTGAAAAGAATGTATTTTTTCTCCTCTTAATCACTCAAAAAATGCATGTGCACATACACACACACATATGTGTAATAAAAACCCTGCCCAGTCTCTTACAGTGGAAAGCATCTTCCACAGGGTGGAGTATGCTTATAAACAGCAGCTCTATTTCTGGTGAGAAATCATCCTCTTTTACCTGGTGTTGTTCACTGACATAAATAGATATATCCACTGTGAAATCTTTAACGTTCTACAACAGGATTGTCAAAACAGTCGCCTCGTAACATGGGAGCCACTGGTGTCGGTGGGACTAAAGCCCTGTCCGAGGCAGGGAGCACCCTGTAGCAGATAACTGGAGAAATAAAAAAAAATGGGGCTGTTGTTCTTCCCTAGTGTACCTTCTGGTTTTCTTCTACCTGTATTTTTAATACCACCTGCTGATTTTGCCCCTAACAGTTTATCTGGTCTTTAACAGTAGTTAAAGGCTGTGGAAACAGTGCCACAATTTAATTATGTGTTGTATGGGGAGCCGTGACCTTTAGGTGGCTCAGGACAAACCTGCTATCATTCCTTGTCCTTGTCGTGGCTCTGATACGGGGACAGTGCAATATTGCCCACTATTGACTTTCTCCATGCCACTTATGCTTTCATAGTCATCTATCATATCTCCTTTCAGGCTGAAGAGACTTAGTCCATTTAATAATTTGCAAAGGGACATTCTTCTGTGCTGGTGGCCATCTTAGCACTTCACTCTATATATTTGCTGTTAGAGACAAGGCAGGACCAGGTCTGGACCCACCCAGAACTCAAAATGAAGATATGTGCTGGCTTTGTGCACGGACATGTTAATAACTTACACTCTGCTCTTTATTCCTTGACCACTAATCAGCTTGGGTTTTTTTGTCGTTGGGCATTTTTTTTCATCTGAAGATTATGTAGATCTATGTATTAAAAATCCAACGTCAGGTTCTCGAATGCTGATAAATCTTTACAGTCTTCAGAGGTGGTGTATACTGAAACAAACTTCTCAGACAGAAATGTAAGGAATGAACGTTTATGGTATGAGGCTACTGGCTCTTCAAGGATTTCTAATTGCTTAGATGTTTCATTTAGTATTGACTATTTGGGCATAAAGTAACAGGTAATTAAAGAAAAATTATATTTGGCTACAGAAATAGCTTTTTTTTTCTGCTAATAAGTCAGATATACAGATTTTGCCCTTTGTCCTCCTGCTCTTTCCAAACTTTTGATTCCATTAGTGAACTTAAGTTGAAATAAAATGAAGAGTGAGAAATAATATATTTTCCTTATAAGAACTCTTAGAATATTGTATTTCATGCAGGTCACATTTGTGGATGCTGACAAAGCTTCTCTCACTTTCTGATAAATTTATTTCCTTAATTTTTTTTCTGATCTAGCACTTTTAGTTAATTTCTTGAAACTGAATCTTGAATTTTGAGGGAAGGTGAATTGCAGATTTGCCTAAATTAACCTCTGAAACAGATGAGTTTGACTTCAAGTGCTAATGAAATCATGGACGAGTTAGAAATAAAATTTAATTCCCATTTTCCTGCTCTAAGTAAATGACATAATCCTGCCCTGCTCAGCTGTATTTGTTGCTTGGTTTGTATAACATACTTTTATTTATTTTTCATAGCTAAATGCGGATACAAATACTGGGGCTATAGATGTGTTCTTCTGGTAAACAGCAATGTTTTTTGTTCTAAGCCTTCATTTAAATGTGAGCTCTGAAATACATCTTCCACAGGGAAAACAAAATAGAGAGTAAAAGAATTTTCCAGTAGCTCTGCAGCAAGAATTGTCTGCAGTTCTGCATTGCTTATCATCTGGCTTGGCAGAAAATAGCAACAGATATATTGCATGCATGCACAAGAAATCAAACGAAAAAAATTTACTTTTAAGCTTTCCTAGCTGCATATTGTACGTTGTGGGGTGCCACTCTGTAACCTTATTAATAAGCTTACTGCCTTTTATTGTGTGCTATATTGGCACAAATGAAACTCAAATGCAGGCGCTATCTTGTTAGCCCAAGCTCCAGCTGATTCCTGTAATCAACACTGTACTTGGACAACAAACAATTTTTCCTGTGGTAAATACATTTTTTTTTTCCTTAGACTCACGGCACTGTTGTTTCTGTGGTCAGTCTGCCTGCAATTTTATCCATCCATCTTAACTCCTAGGTGCTTTAATGCTCCCATCTCTCTGTTAGTGAGATGCCAGATGAGAAGGGAAATTTATCACTTATGAAAGAGCACCACTTGTGGAGGATACACATTTTGTTTCAGATGCCAAATTGATAGCACTTGAGAAAAGCTTTCAAAATTCAAAGAAAAGGTGCAGCATAGACACCAAAAAGTGAAGATTTTCATACAGTGGTTTGTAAACATGTCACGAAAGATCCAGCTGGAGGGCTAAAATAGTAGATCGGCCTCTTCTGCATTCAACCTCTGACATTTTTCCTAAGAACTTCCAGGAAACTTGTCATTCTGCACTAATTCAGTCATATAAGAACTTCTTCAGGAGGTTCATATTCCTTCTCTGCATGATGTAAATGATAATCATTCATTTCAAGTCAAAAAGCCATCAAATATAGTTTTTACAAATAAAAAGTGAATTGGCTGACATTTGAAGAGAACGAACATTTCCCATAAAAACTGAAAGTATCCCAAGAGAATAATCTGATCATTTTGCCAAAAAGTGGTGCTGTGGCCTTTGAATTTAAATAGCGGCTGCCGGGTGAAAAATCCAGCATTGTTTTTACGCAGACAGAAGTCTGAGAACTCACTTATGTATTGGTTAACCCACACTAGTAGAAATAACATTGTTAAAATGCACTGTGCCGTGCTAGGATTTCTGAATTTGATCGCAAACCGATGCCCTTAATTCATATGCTGACTTTTGTTTGACAGAAGATAGTATCCTTGATAATCACTACCTTTACAAGGGTTTATATAGTTGCATCCAAGCTGTGATACAACAAAAATGCTTCTTAAATTATTAATGTCATTTTGTTGGAAACAATAACAGGATCTTCTGGAATTAATTTGACATGATACAAATGCCAAGTAAAAAGACATTTAAATTTTTAAATGTTAATGATTCGTATGGAACTTTTAGAGCGGGGCCCAGGGTGTTGGCAGAACAGCAGATGAAGCTTTGAATCGAAGGCTAAATCTGCACCGGGGCTGAGTGTGCCATGCTCATAGCCAGCTCTGAGGTCCCGGGCATGCAATGAAATCCCCAGGTCTTAGCAAAAGCAGGTGCTGTTTGCAGCATCAGTTGGGTGCCCAGATGATCAAAATTCAGCATGGAGGTGAGGGAGGCGCCCAGGGACGTCAGGAATGTACCACAGCTGTTCCTTAAGCCACGTAGGCTTAAATCTTCTCGTTACTCGCCCTCCAGGTGTTCCAGGGAAATTTCGACAACGACACACACCGTAAGAACGTCATCGACCCCCCGATCTATGCCCGACACATCCGCATCCTCCCCTGGTCGTGGTACGGCAGGATCACCCTGCGGTCGGAGCTGCTGGGCTGCACAGCGGAGGACTGAGGCGGATCTCCGTCGGGCATCGCAGCTCTCGGTGTAGCTACAAGTCCCTCCGTAGAAGAAACTGTGCAAAGCCTGTAGGATGCCGAGTGGGTTTTTCATGAACAAGTGCTTATTCTATGGTAGGCCGCTAACTGTCTTTCGCAAGGAGGTCTAAGCCTGCCCTTTAAATGATCCAATCCAATTTTGTCCTTGAAATCTGTTAGTGTTGTCCCTTCTGCTGTGGAATTATCTTTCTAGTTCTCCTTTGAGTTGTTCACACTAGTTGAAACGTGTTAGGGAAGAACAGCAGCATCCTTTTTACAAGGGAAGAGAAATAGCATGACAAAGCTCATTTGCAGCTTTAGAAACACTGGGCTGACGAGTTCTCCATAAATCATACTGTCATCTTACTTGCAAAAAGTGATACTGCAGCTTTTAGCAATAAGTTTACTTGGGGATGACTGCATTATAGTAATTGTGCCTATCAAACACTGTCAGTATTTATGACATATATTTTGGAAGATACTCCGTGGTACTGTAAAACGCAGTACCTGTGATATTACAAGCTACCTTTCATCACTTTCATCTGAACAGCAGAGTCCATGCACCTAAAGGTTTTTCCTAACTAACCCCATTTTCCTTCTCTATTTTGCATGCTATAGACATGACCTCCATCTTTTCCGTTTAGTATCACCACTAATGTTATTTTCCTTGAAAGAGGTGACCTGTTTGCATATGGAACAAAATCTGCTATCAGTATATTATGAAGTTAATGAATTTGCCAAAGTTTATTAATTCTGCTTGAGATGCAGTTTTTCAAGGAGGCTGAGATGAGACGCTAGGCTCCTCGTGGTATCTCATCTTAAGTACCCACGCAGGTAAAGGCAAGCAGCGCATCAGAAATCCCGAGCCCGTTTTGTGACTCACCCTGGGGGGAGCACACAACCCTAAACGGAGCTGCCTGCCCAATTACTTCTTTCAAAAACCTCCTCAATTTCTGTGAGGAGGTAAATGCGGGGTGAAGAAATTAGGTGCTGAAAGACACACAAGGAGGAATGACTCCCTTACTGCCAGGAGACCCTCTCGGTAGGCTCTTCTTATGGTGGCACTCACAGCCTTCCTCCCAGGCATGAAGGCAAGAGATCTTGTAGGAGTTCATCAAAGCTGGGTCCTTGGCACACTCCACTCCCAAATATGTCTTTTCAGACGTATGCCAGTGAGCCACAAGGAGGCTGATTTTCATCATTCCTCATCTACAGAACCACTTCATACACACTATGTTCTTTTAACAACATGATAGCCAGCGATGACCCCAGTTTAAGAAGTAGGTTTTAGGAGGAGAAGCAGACCAGTAGGGGAGACATTCTCCCCTGTGCCTCCGTTTCTGCTGATGATGGAGATAACACCACCAACCTGTGTAGAGCACTCGTGAGTTTCCTTGGAATAAAGTGCCCTATGACTATATTAGAGTAGCACCTAAGTCTAAAAAAAAACTGGGACAAGGAGCGAGGGGACCTTTTATCTGTTACCTGAAATAACAGCATTTGGGATTACTGCCACCCTTTTAACTTCATAACCTGCTGATGTGGAGAGAGATAGATAGGTATATATATAGCTGCATGTTTTAGCAAATGCCACTGAACTTATTTTTTGTCACTGTTACATTCTCACCAAAACGCTGAAGTATGAACCTGGGTACTGCTTCCCAGGCAAACAGCTAGTTGGCCCACGGTCTGCAAAGGGCAAAGTTTACTTTGGAAACAAAATGGCTTGGATTTCAAAAACCCACGTTCAATCACACATTCTCCACCACAGACAAAATATATTATCCATTGAACTGTGAAAGACTAGAATAGCAGCCAGGAATTTTACATACAAGAATTGGGGATATATTGGTGGCGGTTTTCTGATAGTGTCACTTAAACTGTCACGTTTTAACAAACAGAACACCCTGCCTCTATAAAATGACTTAATCCTTAAACTGTATTTATACAAGTATTTATTTTATAAGGCTTAGACATTTAAAGACTTCTAAAGAAGAGTCTTGTAAAGGTAAAAGTACGTGTAAGAAATGTTGAGGTCCTGTGCAACACTGCTAAGTTTGTTCTTTATTTTTTACTTTGTGCTGCATAACAAAAGCCACTAGACTGTTACTGTCTTGTCTGTAACTGTGTTAACAGCATTCCTTAATGATGTATATATGGAGTGGTCTTCAAGCATAGTGGGCAATTTTAAAGAGAAAGTCAATCATAGTGGTACTTCTAAAGAGAAAAAAAATTCTGAATAATGGAGGACAAGTGTATTCCTAGATTACCTGGTGCCCATGGTTTGCATTTTAGGCTCTGAAAAAAAAACCCAACAAGCAAACAAACAAAAGACGTAATATTTATATCTTTAGGGTACACATAATATTTAAAGATGTCCAAAAACCTTTTCCTGTTATGGGAGAGCAATTGTCCCTGAATTTAATTACAGATATGAAGAAAAGCATGTAGCTATTTCACTCGTTGACTGTACCCAAAAAATTGGAAGGCCATTTCAGAAAATTAGGCTCCCTAGTTTACTAACTTGTTTTAGTGTTCTTTTGAAATATTTGTTGTGTTCTTAAGTGATTTTTTTCTTGTTATTCATCTTTTGCAACTTCAGTTTTGGTTTTTAATTAATCGTTCTTGGTTTAGTAATTTAATTGTTATCCATTCATCTGCATATAAAAATAGCGTGGCCATGATACCTAACATAATAATATTATTTTGTACTAATTTAGAGCTGAGTATTTCCATCCTTATGTCCCGTGTCAGCTTTCATCCGCCAGCAGTCTTCACAACCTGCAAAGAAAGCTCCACACATTGTGATAACACTCTGTGATAACTGATAAAAGAACCATGGATGTGATGCCCTTACATTTCCAGCCAACATACTGGGGCTTTTTCTTATGAAATTGTTGCTTAGCCACCAAGAAGCTTTCTTTAAATGACATTGTGCAGCCATAGTACCAAATTCTGCTCCCAGTGTCAGCAGTGTAAGTCTGAAATAACTCTTGATTTCTCTGGAATACTTCAGATTTAACAAAACACAGGAGAATGAGATTATGGTCTAGAATTAAACGTTTTCCCTTTAATTTTATTTTCTTGTCTTGGGGAATACCATTGACATAAGGGACAAGTTATAAATCATCATGTCTCCCAGTGACAGCAATCAGCATCCCCAAACCAGAAATAAATGCAGGTCGGGATATGTCCCTTTAAGAGGAGATGGAGAAACACTCCGAGATGATCCTTGACTTCTCTAGTAATTGTAACAATGGCATTGAACAAGACTGGAAATGTTCTCCTAATTAAATTTCACCCTGAACCAGTTAAGTATTTGTAGGCAGACTTCACCTTTCTGTAGCTCTGTAATGTGCTACGTTTATAGCCTAGGAAATACAGCACCAGCACGAGGCTCTGTTTTATCTGTGTGCTGTTAAGGGCTTATCGCGTTAACTGGCTCTGGTTTTGAGGTTGACTTTCTCTTTTGGAATGGCTGCATACAAATTAGTGTCAGTTTTGAATACTAAGGATACTAAATGAGTGTATCTTTGCTATACAACAAATATGAACTATAATATTCAGTGCTGGCTTCTGGTGTGTCAGTAAGTACAGAAGTATCTCGGACACAATGACCTTTGCAACCTTTCAAGCTGTGTAATATTCAAATGGTTTTGTATATACTTAAATCATGTAGAACGATGTAAAACCAGTATGACCTTGTCTAGTCTTCAAACTTAACAATAAAACTTTTGAAAAATGAGGTCATTTCTGAAGCACTTACATTGCAATACCTTGAAGGAGATACAACTTATCTCAGCCTCACTGGCAGCAAATGCGGAGCAGAGATATGATGTGGCATTTTCCCGGATTCATTCGCGGGGTCTTTGTGGTAGGTAAGTTTGTTTCTGGCAAAATCAACTGTGGTGCTGCGCTCCCTTCAATGTGTTCCCTTTGTTCTTTCTGATAAAAAAGCAAAGGTTTGAATGAGTCTAAAAATATTTTTCTATCTTACTGCTCTCTGAATGAGCACCAGAAATGTAAACTGACAATTTCATTTCCTTTAAGTCACATTTCTTGGGATGTTTATCAATCCTTATCCTCTCTTCTCCACTCCTGCATAGGTAAATTAATTTCCGAAAAGATAAACAAGGGCTGCAGCGCAGACCCGCTATGAGGCTTCCAGCGGAGATGCGAACGCAGGACCAGTGCTTGCTCACGCCCTCGCCTCTCTTCAACTTATTTGCTGTAGACCCTGCTCCCTAAAATTTCTTAGTTTAGTTAACTCTATTATTTCAATTTCTGAAGAAGCCTAGAGGTTAAAGCAGCGTATGGAAAAGCCATTTTCCCCAATTTTAAACAATGAGATTTTTTAAAAATGTTAAGCTTTGTGTACTTCTGAGAGGTGGAGCTTCAGTGGTTTACTCCATACTGATCCAGAATAAGCCCATGCTTTAGTTTCATATCCATTTCAGCATGTGTCCTATCACCAAAAATTGTTTTTTAGAGATAAGAACCATCCACAAGTGTGCACTGACTGACAGGTACCTTGTCTGCCAACCATGCGGTCTGAACGCTAACAGCGTATCGTCTTTCGACAGAAAAGTCACGGAATTGATGTCGCAATTTTTCTCTGATTACATACATCTACCAGTCATAAAAATGAGAATATAATGGTGCACACAAAAAGAGGATTACTTTTGGTGAATGATGGCTGAATATTAGCGCTTCAATCGTAAATTTCTGAAAATATACATCTTGAATCTTTCTGACTTTTAATTATAAATTGCAGCTCTTTCATGAAACACGGGGCCTGTTCCTGAAGAAATTAAAAGTGATTTTTCCTCTCATTCTTCATAATGTAGATCCCCAGGAACTCTAATGGAGACAATAAGAGAAAATAATGAGTAATTCTCTTCAGAATAGCAACTATTTATCAATGTCCGTCCTCCCATACCTGCTGCTAATGAGCTAAAGGGATTAACATGCATATCGACACTGTAGATCATTATGACATATCTAGTCTCAGATACTTCTGTGGTAAATGCAATGACACTTACTCTGTACCTTAGATTCAAATAATAGGAGGTTAGTCTGTTCACTTAGTGATCACTTCGTGACCTGTGATCACTTAGCCTTATAAAATAAAACAGGACAAAATAGAAGAGAATCTTGCTGATACAAACTTTTTGTTTTCTTTTTTTTAAAATTTGCATAATTTTCTTCACAGAGAAATACACTTTAGGCTGCAAAAGACTGCTTTAGATTAAGAACATAAAACAGAAAAGGCAGACTTGTACAAGTCTTCGTTAAGTTGCTTTATAACTGCACTTATCGCACATTGTCTTTCAATGATATACATCAATATCAGCATTTAGAGAGGTGTAAATATATATATTTAAATGCTTCTGAACATAAGAACATGGAAAAATACCTGGGTCTCACAACTGAGCTTGCTAAGAGTGCAGCAAAATATATTTTACCATTATATATATTTATATATTTATGTTAGTTACAATACCCGCTGTGGTTTGATACAGTATATATCAATTTAGAGGAAGGCTCCATGTGTATAGGAGTGTATGGGAAGCACAAATAACCTACTGTGCCCCTACAGGCGGGGCACAGCAAATGGAGAAAATGGTCTGAGCACAGTCTGTTCGTCACAATAATGTTCCTGATGCTGCTTTCTCGCTGGTTTATAGGCTAATGTGTTGTGGTTATCTGAGGTTGCACATCAGATGATAGGTCAGTAGGCACATTTCTGTTGGCCACATGACTAGATGAAGGATATCAGCCCTCAAAAGATGGTAGGAAAGGTCACTAAACATTTGCATCAGACTGGAAAATCAAAAGCAGATTAAATGAACATCTTGAAATATATTGGTTTTCTGGGATGCTGCAGGAGGTCAGTATGAGCTGTAGAGAAATGTATTGTATTGCCTTGACCACAATAAATACCATTAAGTACACAGACTGTTGGGCATAAAATATATATGCAATCCATTGAAGCAGGACCAAAGGTCCCTTAAAAAGTGATGCAGCATGTTCTTATGAAAGTGTCAGACAATATGATGCAGATACTGGATGGATGCAGAGGGACCAATATACTATGGACTTTTGTAGTAGGTCTGGCTGGGATGGATTTACCTTCCTTCGCTTCTGGAAAGGGGCTTTAGGGGAAGATAGGCATTGCTCAGAGACTGACTGGGCATCAGTCTGCTTGTGGGAAGTGGCGACTGTTTGCCTTTGCATGACTTGGTGGCTTTGGGGGGGTAGGGGAGGGAAGATTTCCCCACTTTCCTTCACTCATTACATTGTTTTTATCTCAACCCACAAGCTTTCTCGCTTTTGGCCTTCCTATTCTCTACCCTGTCCCACTGATGGAAAAGAGTAAGCCAGCAGCTGTGTGGGGCTTCGCTGATGTTTGGAGTCAACCCACCACGACTTTAAACACACAGCATAAATCATATCTGGGATCTAGAATTATGCGTACTGAATTGTATAGAAAAATATTTTGTCTGATACTTCTTTCCTCACTTTTTACATCTGTCCTATTTTTTTCTTGAATGTTGTTGCTTTTACTATTTCGGACTTGGAGAAATTCCTTTATTACATGTCACTTGTTACTGTAACAGGTTCACAGCTTCATTAGAAAAGGCACTGATGGATGATTTTTGAATAAGCAATTAAAGCATGCATTGCTTATGTGAATATGGTGTGTACATTTTTTTTATACATTTGTACATATATATATATATGCATTTTCTACAGGCCAATGTCATATGTATCATATGACATACGGAAATAGAGAGAGCAAAGAAGAAGCAGAAGGGTGATTATGCTTTCCATGTGGTTGCTCTCTAATATTTATCGAACTGCCCAAATAAATCCAGTGTGTGTCAGGAGACTCATTAGTGAGCCTAAGAGTTAATTCCATTTCTAGTGAACCTTTTCATGTGGGTAATATCAGTGATGGTTTGCCCCTTCTCTCACTATTTTCTTCCATTTCCTGCAGAACAGACTGGAGAAATCAGGATTTGATGTACAGAAACCAAACCTGTTAGAAGTCCTGTTTCTGTTTCCAGGATTTGTGTGTGTTGTGTATAATTTGGGGCGTCATTTCCTGTTATGTAGACACAGAATGACAGAATCACAGAATGGAAGGGATGTTCAGCCATCACTGAGCCCAACCCCTCTGGACCATCATTGGAACCGTCCCTTAGTCAATCCTATTCCTTCGTTAGTAGCAAGAATGTTGGGGAGGACTGTGTCAAAGGCCTTACAGAAGTCCAGGTGGACTCTGCTTTGTCCACTGATGCAGTCACTCCATCACAGAAGGCCACTAGATTAGTCAGGCATAATTTGCCCTTGGTGAAGCCATGTTGGCTGTCTCTAATCACCTCCGTGTCTTCCATATGCTTTGACATGTCTTCCAGGAGGATCTGTTCTATGCTCTTCCCGGGCACAGAGGTAAGGCTGACTTGTCAGTAAACACACCCAGTACAAATTTTTCTATCCAAATGGAAGTGAGCGGCAGCAGCAGTGGCATTGTCTATAGTAAATTCTCTGCATCAAGGTCTGTATAATTTTTACTGAACTTTAAAAATCCCCAAACTGAAATATGCTGTGCCACTTTTTACTTTAGGCTCAGTTTGGCATTGAGTAGCCTTCATGGCATGGATGTGCCCCTTGAAAATTACCCCACCTTTCCCAAGCATACACATAGGTTGGATACACATAGACCTGCACAGTACCTTTTATGTTATTTCAAGATGATGTTCTTGCACCGCTGGTCTAGGAAATAAATGAGCAGCACCAGGTCTGTACTCCCAAGGCTGAAAAATGCACTGACCTATGAAGTGAAGATGAGAGCTGTTTCACAAATTCTGCCGTTGAGACCCAGCCTGTGGGGGGGACAAAGTCCTCTGCTTTGATTACAGAGAGAGTAAAAAGTACCAAAGAGAAAGGAAAACTGCAGACTGATGAGATTAGACTAGAATGAGGAAGTAATTTAGGGAAGTATAAAGAGGACAGGGCCTTTGGGTTAGGAGGGCTGCATAGGACCAGATGAACAAGATTATAAAGAAAGGCAATTAATGTTCATGAACTATATTGAACTTGCAGGACACTATCCTTGGTGTTTCTCCAAAATTCATCTTCTTGGTTTTTTTAGACTGTCCCCTCTGGTCCTACCTTCAGAGGATGCAAAGGAAAATAAACAACCTCCATTTCAATGTGTACAGTGTGAAATTTTGCAAAAGTCATGCTGGAAACTACCATGTCAAGAGGATGAAAGGTCCTCTGCTGCAATATCTTCCAGCACAGCGCCCAAGCCTACAGCCTTGGCACACCCCACCCCTGCAGCCGCTCCGTGCTTGCCAAGGCAGTCACTTGCAGTGGTGTAAGGCACCCAAGGATCTCAGTACGGGTCTGTCGATGATGTGGTGCAAGTCAGGGCAAAGCCTTAGGTCAAGGCAGAAGCAGCATCTCTCTCAGGGCCTCATCCTCTCTCCTTGGCAAGCTAAAGCTGAGCACACATGTCACTGAAATTGGTCGTTATGCATCGTGATTAAAGCCCCAGTAAGCTCCCACAGACAGGTGACTGCTAACCAGACAAGTACCTGGTTTGTAGCTGTCAGTTTATACCAGCCATGGCTCCAGACCTGTACATTCAGCAGTGTGATTAGTCTTTTTTTTTCTAATTTTCTTACTCTTTAACATTTTTGAACTAGCATTTCAGGGATGCTAATCTAGCTGTTCATCTTACATATGCTGATACAATTTTCTTCCATTTAAGAAAAATAAGTGGGGACGGGGGGACAGTGCTTGTCTGTGGGTATTTTATTTATGCTCCTGGTTTGTTTAATTATCTTGGCTTAGAGGCTCAAAAAGAAATGGAGTTTTCTTCACATGGGAGCAGGCTGCATGACTTGAAAGTTAGAAGCATTTATTTGTTTTAATACCATTTTTCCCTTTACTGAGTGATTTGCAAGTATTTTATTAAAAAAGCCATCACTGACCAGCGACTGGAATAAGTAAGAAGGTTTTCTTGTTCACAAAGGTATTTCATTTCCAGATAGGGGTACAAAGGGGCTTCCAGAAGAATCTGACCCAATATTTACATAACATACACATATAGCACATGTCACTCACCACTTGCATTGGCTGCTCCACCTTTCCATTTCTTTCCAGTTTCTGAGCTGTAATAGAAAGTGTTGTTTAGCTGTGGGAATGAGACCATCTATTCACAAATGGCTTTTCACTAAGAACACGTTTAACTGTAACGGTCACATTCCCCAAATATTTCTGGGAGTCTAAAACCAGACTTCCAAACCAGAGCAGCCCAGGAGCTAGGTGTGATGTGGTGAAGGAAAATTTGTCCAGTCCCAGTGCAACTGCTGAGCTGACTGAATGGCATGCACGGTTTACACCTGTAAACACAGAGTGGGTAACAGGAATGGCTCGGTAAACATGTCCTAGTTAATCCCTCCACGGTATAAAAGACTGCACTTCAACTAAAACGGTTTGGATATTTTTAAACATTAAGCAATCTTTTCCCTAGACTCTACCACAAGCATTCCTATGGCCTGCAAAAAATGCATTTGTGGTTAATTTCTTCTCCAATGGGTTACATTCTATTCAGATTAATGTCTGCAATGCATTTAGACTGCCTGAATGAACTAATATGTTCCCGAAGTCAGATAACGGGCTGCTAGAAGTCCACAACAAGATGCATGGTACTGGTCTACCATCCCCATCATACCAAATAGAAGGGCTGCTTGAGAAATCCTTGATGCCAACAGTGCAATAAATAACCATATGAGTCAACACCTGGAATTCAAGCAACGTCTTCACAGAATTAAGGACTTATTTGGAGTCCTTAGTTGAAGGAGGAGGAGAAGTGGAACGTGCCAATAGTGTTCCAGTATGACCAGTAATGTGCTTTCTGATGGGTGCCATGCTCCTTTCAGGCACCCAGGCAACAGCTCAATATTACCAGGTCTCAAATGAACGCTACTTAGTTCTTACTCGATATCTCTCACAAGTGATTGTGAAATCATCTTGCACTGTGTGTCTTGCGAAAAATCTCCATGGGTACACAATTTGTTAGTAAATTAATCACGACTCTGTCATAGCTGCCTTTTTTCCTTATTTTAAGCCCTCTGTATATACCGGTGACCCTTTTTGTTGTATTCCAATGTCACAGTGAATCAACTGAATGTATTGACAGTTTTGCAGCCCAGATCATCTCCTGAAATGCAGCAATGCAGTGTTTTGACTGAAGAACAGGAAATTAGCATTCAGTTGCTGTCTCAAGACAGCCTGGACTGGTTCTTCCTGGCCAGTGTAACACAACTTTAAACCAGGGAATGTATACCTTGGGCTGTGCTGGGGAGGGGCACTTTGATGAACACCCCTTTTTTTATTCATTATCCCCCCCAAATAAGGGTCCTTCTCTTTAGCTCTACCGTAAAAATGTTGACGGGACCAGCCCCCAATACCAGCGAATCTTACACAGATCCTCGTGCTTGCAAATCAGCACTGGAAAAAGGCAAGATTTCGACTATGCTTCCCTGCCTGCACAGCAGTAATTGAGCTTTCATCATTAGGACTCCTGGCACAGTTTTTAGGACCGGGTAAGCAATGCTGGTAAAGTCATGTTGGAAGGTTAAGAAGCAAAGCTCCCACTTTGCTTCTGCGTCCCTGAACCTTCCCATGGTATTGGCTCGGCCTTTTTTTCCCCAGTCTGGAGCACACAGAAACTGAAATAAAGGCAGAGGGAGAAGAGGGGATTGGGCCTGGCCCTGCATGCAGCTATTCAAACCATGAGGCTCTGTCAACTATGAGCATCACTCCCAGAAACAGCAGAGACAGAGTCAGCACCTCCCATTCAAAAACGGTGCTCCAAGCCTATGCAGTTTAGAACTGGGGGTTACAATTTTTTATCCAGTTTACTGGGACTGAATATTTATTATAGAGGACTGGAGGGGAAAAGGCAGGTCTTCGTCTGAACTTACCCCTCCAGCACATTTGTAACTCTTCACGTCTTCCAGTCTCTACGGTATCTTCAAAGCATAGTCTATCTCTGAACAGTTGAGTTACCCTTAACAAAATTAATTTAGTTAACATTAGTTTTATAACCAACCTGGTTGAAAGACTGATTCATATTACACAACTGAAGAGGGTAGATTTAGAATAGATATTAGGAAGAAATTTTTCACTCTGAGGGCGGTGAGGCACTGCAACAAATTGCACAGGGAAGTTGTGGCTGCCCCATCCCTGGAAGTGTTCAAGGCCAGGTTGGACGGGCTCTGAGCAACCTGGTCTAGTGGGAGGTGTCCCTGCCCATGGCAGGGGGGTGGAACGAGATGATGTTCAATGTACCTTCCAACCTAAACCATTCTGTGATTCTATGAATTCTGGCTAAAATGATTTCAAATGTCAAAGTTGTCTTAATCCACATTTTAACTATTTCACAGGGGCTTCTTCATCTGTTTTCATGTGTGCAGTGGAATTAGTCACTTTGAGAATAACAAAGCTCACACCCATGAATACTAATCCTCAGCCTTTATTATACTGAAGCTGAGGGCAGTAGGGGCAGGGAGGGGGCGCAGGGAAGAGGAAGCAGAAAGCAGTACCTGTCAATGCAATCCAGAATTTGAGATTTGCACAACCAGGAGGAACAAAGCTGTAAGAGGTACCTTTTGTCTGTGCTCTCCTCAGGTGTAATAAGGGCAGTACAGCACCGCACGTGTGCACGTGTGATCGACTTTATTCATGGGAAGGTGCACAGATTTGAATGGCACTGGTACACAGACTGCAATGTGCAGAAGCAGCTGCATGACTGGCATCTTTGCCTGTGTCTTCACCATAACCTTTTTCTATCCCTATTACATTAAAGTCTCGTAACTGATTATGCAGGATCTCAGCCTACTATGTGATCCTGTTACCTTCAGGCATAATTGCAAATGAGACAAGAAATCTCAGCTGTACTGCTCCTTATAATGGCATTCATTCTTTGTCCAATGTTAATTATTCCTTGCAGCTGACAATGAAATACAAAGACCAAAGAGTTAATTTTCAGTATAATGAAAAGTCAGTACATGCTAATATGTTCTGTGTTACTTCGCTTATTTACCTAGAAAAGTACTATTTTGTTTTTGTCTGTGAATACTTAAAAGCCAGGCACTAAATGAAAGGTGAGAACAAAAGACACAAAGAGCATCAGATTTGTTTGCACTCCAAAGAGGACTTGCCACAAGCTGTGCTCAGACAAAGCAGTTACTGAACAGAAACTTTTTTAGGTTTTCTTTCCATGGCCTTACAGCTTTGGTGGTGCGTTTCCCCTGTGACCCAGCCCTGTTGTTGCCATCACACCATGCAGCACAGCACATGTCCATGTGCAACTGACCTGACACCCAGCAGGGAGGACGGAGGCACCCTCATGAAACCCATCCTACCCCTCCCCAATAGCTGTGGTAGAGGGAAGAAGGAAATCTGCCCTGCAGGACTCCCCTTTCTCACTGGAAGGTCTGCAGGGCGCTGCAAGTGGAGCACCCTAGTGACACTGGGGACACCCAAACCACCAGGACTTACTGCAAAATACACCTCCTAGTGTCAGTGAAGCTGTGAGCAGGATCCAGCCCATCAGATGAGGAAGAAGGATGCACGAGTTATTCCTCTGGTGCACTGTGGCACTTGCCTGGCTCTCATATGTATACACGAGTGAAGGGTGCAACTCATCACCTAAAACTCATCTGATTCTGCAATATAGCCAAACGCGTATTTTGCACATCTATAGGTTTCTGTTATGCTTGGACTTCACCATCCAGCTCAAAGGCACCAATATTCAGCCTTTCTCTACTTGTACATTATTTAGCTCACGATATTTGCCAGACTTAGAAATCCCTCAAAGGCATACAGTTTTTTTCCACCATCCTCTGCAGTGACTTCAGCTCTGTGTTCATCTGATGATATAGTGGTTTATTTTGTCCTGGTTTGTTTTCTGCTCAAATTCCATTAACTTGCATAGGACTGGTGTGCTGTCTCATATTCAGTAAGTACTGAAGTGCTTTAATATATTGTGGTCCCTAAAAAGTGTTTGTTGATCTTAATCCAAGTAAGTGGGATGTGAGGAAGTGAAATTACTAGGTATCACCATATTTCTTTCTAAGAATATTGCCTAGAACTGACGCATCATTCAAACATATTAATAAAAAATTAAATGTGGATCTAATTCACATCTTCCATTTATTTTATGTGATGCAGTTTTATATTCATAAAGTCTAACATTTGCTATTCAAATATTATGCAGACAGCTGACACTATTTATTCAGAGGATGACTCTTACAGTTTTGTGGAATGCCATATGATATTTGAGGATAAGGCGTACTCAGTCCCTCTTATTGAAGGCATTCCTTTTCTTCCATCCTTCTGCAGCCGTATTTTGAGGGAAAGGGAAAATGCATGTGATAAATGCAGCAAACAATTACCATCAGGGGAGAGGTTACGCCTTACCCTCGGAACCTGAAGGAAGGCAATGAATGCTGAACACCTTAGCCTTTTTGTAGTTCAAGTCTCTAATCGAGGCAGTATTTTATTCTTTATAAGCGGTGTGAAATCGTGGCTCGTAAAATTATACTCATCATTTGAAAAATATAAAAGAAACAGCCTATACACAATCACAAGCACTCAAACCCTAGGATCTTCTCATGCTTAATTTCTATCAGTGTAAGTTCTGCACCATTAATAGTAGGAAACCTGGGGAAAAAATATTTTTAAATTCCGATTATTATTTCCCCCTTCCAATCATAATTCTTAATTGCATACATTTTCAGAGGTGTCTGAGTCTGGATATTTTACCTAAAAATACTGGAGCTTCCTTTGGAGAAATTACTTCAAATAATGGGATGGTGATACAGACATGATAAATTTTTTTCTGCAAGATGTCTCCACGGATTCCTCATTCTGTGGAAGTTATGTCATTGGCCTCTAAAATGAGCAACCCTAGCTAAATTTATTTCCCTGGCTTCTTAACATAGGAAGGAGGGTGAGAGTCCCATCTGACCACTAAGGTCATCACCAGGTCGATATTCAGCACCTTGGGTCCGTATTCTTGTCTATTCAGTAACTGTGATTTCAACTGGAAACATGTCGCCAGCTCACAGCTTTCTTCAGTGTAGCAATGAAAGTTTCTCTTGTGCTACGATCACCCATTGTACTTCTGCTTGAGTTTGAAATAACTGTAGTGGCTTAAAATAATATGATACACTCTTTCAGGAAGTTACCATAGAGACCACCTATCTTGTGATAGGGAGTGGAGATTTTTCACCTTAAGTCATTAGGGTTGTTCTCCTTAATGTTCTCTGAGAAACAACAAACAGAATTAAAAAGAGCTTACATTTAAGGACATGTAATTCCCTTGTAAGAATTAACATAAAGTTTAAAAAAAATAATTAATATATATTGTTAAAAAAATATATATTTATTTGGTTTCTAGTCCTTGGCTTCTCAATTTTGACACAAAGGAAATCTCACAAGATCCATGCATCTGAGCTAGGTTTCAACATGAACTCTTTTCCATTTGTTTCAAATATGTTTTAATATAACCAAGTGCTATCCCATTTCACTAAACACAAGCTCTGCCTAAATAATAATGGAGTGTATATTTTACAGGTTTATTCTTGACTATTTACCTTCTTTTCACAATTTGTTGTTCTGTAGGCACACGGAACAAACCTCCTCAGAAGAGAAGCTTAACCCAGAAACTGTCAGCATGTATTAATCTTCATTATTTCAAATCTTATATGCTTTTTTTTTTTATGAAATATTGAAGCATTCCCACATGGCCAGCTGAAAACACTTCCCTTCAAAGTGTAGAAAATGTCTAGCATCATTTGCTTAGCGTTTTCATGCACACTCACACTTTCACAAATACACGCATAAACTCAGGGGGAGGCAGGGTCAGAAACTCATCTGTTATAAAATGAACAATTTGTGAAGGCTGTGGGACTCTCAGACAAACAGGGATTTATTAAGCAAACAAAACTGTAGACTGGTCATTAGGAAAACATTCTCAGCACCGAGACTGATTAGACCGTGTGGGCATGACAAGTCCCAGGTATGGAGATTTGTGTGTATAACCAAAAGTGAAGTCTTTATCAGCCGCGATACCTATCTATTGGTTTGGTTTTGGGGAGAACACAAACACCACTCCACGAGGAAGACGAAAATTCCACCTACATGGGACAGGCAGCTCCTTTGCTCAGACGTGCAGCAGCCTCGCACTCCTTTTGGTAAGAAAAGCCCCACGTTATCTGCCATACATCAGCAGACCCGTTCGGTGATTAATTTATGTAGCAGGTCATTTACATTGACGAAAGGCAGTTAAGCTGTTTTACTTCAGAGGATTTCATTCAAGGTAAATCTAACTACATCCCAGGTGACTGCCACTTCAGCCTTCCAAGTATCCGAGTACACAACCCAAAGAGAGTATTTCATGTTCCCACGGCACGCCGCACCGTCGGGCTCTCTGAAGCACAAGGCAGGCTGCCATTATGCTTAGCGTGGACTGGTAGTAATTAGAGCGACCCGGGATTTTTCAGAACTACTACGTCTCAAAAAACAGAGCTTTACCTCCGTTGACCTCCTCCGCAGCTGCCAGACTGAACAAGCACTATGGGACTAAAAGCATAAATTAACTTAGTGACTCCTTCAAAACAGTATTGATCCAGGAAGTGCAATAATGGACAACTGCTTCCTCAAAACCTGCACTCAGTTCATGTCACTGAACAAATGTATAGGGGACCATTAATTCAGTGGGTATTTATAACGTGATTTAACTAACATAATAGGGACTTAAGCCAAGCCATCCCACATACATGCAAACTCATATGAAAAGGACAGTTTTAAGAAAAGGATGGAGAGCTGTAGTTCATGTTATTGCGACATTTCTTCTTCTCTTTTTCTTTTCTAAAGAGGCAGAAGTATATACTTTTGTTCTAAAAAGGTTTAGTACAAAAGCAAACTTCATCAAGGAAAGGAGCGAATAGGTCGCAAAGTCAGAAAGACAATCCAGACATACACCAATTTATTGAATATCAGAGTTGTCCGAAAGATCTGTGGATTCTAAATTTAAGAAGAGTTTGGACTGATAGACGCATGTGCCACCTTTGATGTACAACCCTTGAAGCTGTTTTTTAAATAGTATTAAGCACGCAAAGATTTAAATACTCACTCTGACCAACTTATCTGTTTTAAACAAAGTATTTCCACCTGCAGACTTTTTCTAGTTATCAGAAGGTTTTGAAATTTATAGCTTCAACGCACTTAACTTTATACACACAGTATTGTCCAAATACAGTTACATACAAATGGTGAAACTATAAATCTTGTTTAAACAGGCTGTATAAAAACAGAGCAGCTCAAGGTTAGTCCCTGCAAAACAAGTATGTTTGTTCTTTACAAGACCTTCCTTCAAAAATATCCATATTAACATCTAGATTTGTCACCTCTGCCTTTTCGCACACCTTGGGTTAGCACAGAGTCTTCAAAACAGCAGGCTCTGGGAGGCAAATTATCGGGCTGCTGACAACGCTGTCATGCTGAACTCGGCGACAAACCACCCCCAAAGTACTACGGGCTTCTCCAGCACAGGCAAAAAGCAGTGACCTTCATGCATAATGCAGGATCCTGACACACATCTACTGCCCGTGTGGCCGCAACTTTCCAGCTACGTGTGGATTTCTTAAAACACCAGCTGTAGGGACTTCTGTCAGCTCAGGAGACATATGATATTGTAATCGAGTTACCGCGGAAGCTGTGGGAGACTGGGGCTGGAGTGTACCTGTCAATACCCCACAGCGTCACCACAGAGCCACCAGCCCGGGTTAGTGAAAATGGAGCTTCTTCCAGTGTTTTAAAAGTATCGATCTTGATAGTCCCTTAACTTTGATCGGGTTTACACCAGGCTTCAATTGCATTACTTTGATTTTATGCTGATACGAGCCAGGAAACCTTCTGATACTTGACTTTTCCTGACAAGAACATCTAGATGGAAAACGTCTGTGTGGGTAGCAGAGGGAAGAATAGAGGCAGGTTTTTGTTTGTTTGCATTTGTCTAATGAGATTGCATTTCTGATCTGGAAAATTGATTAGTTCTGCTTGTTCTTTCCTGAGTAATTCTGAGGATAACCGGTAAATATGTTTATCCTGAAATCTTTATGGTATTAGGGTTCACTCCTCTTTATACTCTCCAGTCCCTACAAACAATCATCTCAGAGGATATACTATGCACTATTTACTCTTTGCCAAAGAAATAATGTAACATAACTTGAGAGAGAGTATTAGAACAGAGGCAATTCAAGAGATCTTTTCAATTGTCAATATGATCTCCTTTTTTATGAATGCATTATGCTTTTAAAACCTATTTGGGAGATCAGTACACAATTTAGAACTATAGGCAACTAGATGCAGAGAAAAATAAAAATAAAGGGGATAAGTGGAATGCTGGAATTCCAACATGGTGGGATTTTGAATAGTAGTGATATAGATTCATTTGGATCCACGGCTTTACCACTAAAATTATACTAGAGATAATCAGGCAGTCTATGACATGGTGGTAAAAGATCTGGCTCTCCAATTCATTCATTTCCTTCGTTTACATGTCATTTACATCTTTATATTCTTTTTCACATGCTTTTTATTTTCTGTGATCAAAAGGAGCATCTTTTTTTCAGTATTTTTTCCTGCATGCTGGACAAGGTACAAAAAACGCCAGTGTGTATTTAGCCTAAGCAATAAAATGAGAAAGGGTCCTGAGTGCACAAATCAGCTGCGATCACAACTGTGCTGTTGATTTGGTATGAGACTTTTAATAAGCTACTCTCTGGAGAATCTTTTTTTTTTTTTTTTTTTANCTCCTGATTGCATGCAAAACACCACTCTGCTGTTGGCACATAGTTTTCATATATTTGTACTTAAAGACTGTATTTAAAGTGGTTACCCTTAAAATCTCAACTACTGACTCTCTGAGACCGTAGCTCCCTTTCGGGATAAGTAACGGCACTACCGTCCTCCCCTGGGCAGCAGGGTTGCCAGAGTTGTTTGTGTGGGGCTTGCTTTTGGTAACCTCCACCTCTGATGGCGCGTAGGCACATGAACCTGCGCTTCCCCGGTGCAAGACAGCCACGCTGACCTTGTGCGCTCAAGCAACAGGATTGTTTGCGTGCCTGCCCCTTTATTCGGGTTTGCCAGTGGGAGGCATCCCATCAGCCTACGCCGCGTTTTGCTGGAGCCCAAGCGAAGGTCATAGAGGCACGTTGCGGTATACGGTTATTCCGAGCTGAAAATAAGACTTCATAAAGGGTCAATAAATTCACTTATAAAAACTTCAGCCCGAACTATCCCAGCTGGGCTTCCTGTCTGCTGCAGATGAGTGACAGGAAAATATTAGCTGACAGTAAGAGGCGGCTGCGATGGATTAGCGGGGTGGCTTCTATTTTCTGCTGGAGCTCCTCACAACCTGTGGCATCACTTTTTTTCAGTTACGGAGGAGGACTGAGAGATCTTGTGGGTGTTTGCTTACAGGTGTACTGCCTAGGTGAAACCTTGCGATGCACCAGGCTATTGAACTTCGGCACACCAACTGCAATGCTTGAGTGCGTCAATAACAATGCTGTAAAATTTGTACACTTTTCTGTAAAACCTCTTTCACCTGAGTCGTGATGAAGGGTGAATTAAAAATCTAGGCATTTGAACAGCTCTCATGCGTGTTAGTAAACGTTGGCATTACAAGAATAGCACAGGGGACCAGGAGGTACATCTCATCCAGTGCGGGCACAGGACCTGTTTGGGAGCGCGACCTCCCAACACGCTCCTGTGCAAGGGACGGCTCAAGAAACAGGGCATTCCTACAAATAGCATTGTGTCCCTGCTGTTGCCAACAGTGAACCATCTCCCTTGCCGCTTGCGCAGCTGCTTAAAACTATTTTCCACTGCACACTTTATTAGTAGCTTCTGTAGCAGGTCAGCACAGAATCTGGTGTAAAGCTCCTGCGTTATCCTGTTGCAGCATGAAAATGAAAAGGCTGCTGGCCATGATTATTTTCTAGAACTTGAATATGTGGGTGAAAGAAATTTAAGAAACAGTGCTGACAGCTCCTCAGATGATGAGAAATAGCCATACTTCAGTAAAATTATTCTTGGTTGTGCAGATCCCTTTCTAATTACTGGCAATGAGGGCAGAAGAAAAACTTAGATTAACAAAACTGGTTACATAAGGAATTTGAGATGAAAAGAGAAGTGAACACTGAATCAAAAGGGTAATGATCCCACAAGCAGCACAATGACTGCGGCTCTGCAGTGTGAGTAGACTTGGTTTTGATGTCAATCACGCAACACTAGAAACGATTCACCATCTTTTTTTTTGTTATTCCTTCTTTAATTAGTAGGACTTAAACTAAGTATCACACACACATGTAAATCACCTGTCTATCCATCTGTCTGAATATCCATCTAGTTCAAACCTCTTCTTCCTTTGTTATTATTCACAGCTGTCCCTAAGGGTACCATTGAAGCAGAACATCGCTGAGTAAATCGATATATTTTAAAGATGAGCTTTCATGCAAGTGACACTAATTATCATGAAATAACGAAACTGTACCTTCAAAACACCTGACCATATATACTGTACTGTTTTATGTTCAGTCATCCTTTGAGTGTTTCTGCTGGTTCCAGGAGGTGGGTTGTTTTTTTCATCACTGTTCTCACCAGCTAAAATTAAACTGTCTCAGTCTGAGAGGAATTAGAAAACCTGCAGTAATGGATAGTCAGTCCTTTCAGCCAGAAGCAGTCATAGGGACATTTTAAAACTTTTAAAAATTGTCACTTTCCAACCGTGGCAAATTCTTCTTGTTTTACTCATGAAGGAAACCAACAAAGCGTACCTGTTCTGTCTTCACATGTAATCCCGTGAGATTAAAATTTTGTCAGAAGCATATGCTTATTTCTAGCTTTATTGTGAGAGCCAAGACAAGACTTCAATATTACAAAGCAGCCTTCACTGATGGCACTGTGCTAATTGCTGTCAAAATCATGTTCTTGACAGACAGAAGTAGCTTCAGAAGGAAAATAAATGTGAAGCTGGGTCTATTGATAAAGCGCTGCTAAGCCCAATGGTTCATCTTCTTTGGACAGTACCCTCCATCCACTGGAAGGGTTTTGCAACACTTTTTATCACAGCAACATTTGCTGTAAGAAGAGAGGAAAAAAATAATTGCATAGAAGCTTGGAAGGGAACACAGTGCATGGTTTTGTGAAGTTTGGAGCAACCTTTGAGATGTTTGACTGTAGATGAGCACCCTATATTCCCAGAAGCAGGTCTTTGATGAAGGCTGAGAAGCAAACTGCCCTACCTTTAAGGAGCACCTTGCCTGTCTATCATCCCTTCCCACAAAGACATAGTTCAGCAGCCCTTACCTTTGCAAACCTCACCCCACTTCCTCTCCACTATGAGCAGGAAGATTACACACCCATCCTTGTGCAAAGACACAGGACAAGAAGTGGTGGAAGACAGGAGTCTGCAGACTACCTGTGCAAAAGGCAACAGTACAGACCTTGTTATTGTCTCATTTTACAGACCACTAACATGATGTAGTAGTGATAGAAGTTCATGGGTCCGATCCATTTTAGCGAGTCACCTATCCAGTCACTGGTGCTAACAGAGAGCTGCCACGCTAGAAGAATGTTCTCCTGGTGTAAAAAATCTTCTGAGAGTTGTAAAGCAAAACAAAACCCAAGGAGACCTTGATGAACGTCAGGAACAGCCAGTGAAATACCCAGCAGTGAGTACGCTATCCATGCAATGTATGGCATCTCTCACTGCCCTCTCTCTGCTAGCGATGCCCATCCCAGTGCTGTCCCGTCATGCCTTTCCACAAACATCTCTGTCTCCTTTTCCTAATGCTGAGAAGCAGCCAGCACATAGCTTTCTGTCCCGAGAACATTTACAGTTTTAGACATAAGGAAGCTAACTACTCCTGAAGTTGGGCACTTGCGGGGAAAAGCAGAGCACAGCCACCATCGCATTCTGAACACAATACGTGCGTGTGTGTGTGTACGCAAGCGCACATTTAGGATTTCATACGGCCTCTGCACTCAGTATTTTGGGGATCTGAGCCATGCAGATGGCTTCACAGCTACAACCTTCCCCACTGCCGTCTCACCAACCTGCAGAAGAAAAATGTACCCTGCCTGTCTGATGACTTCTGACGTGCCTGCCACCTACTCGCCCTCCTTCAGCTTCATTTGTCAACAGAGGATTTGTTGTCTTCCACAATGATATTCACCAACAGGATGGTAAGAAGAATGGAATGAGCTTTACTTTTCCTTAGAAAAGCTGATATCCATAACATATTAGTATGTAAAATACATACCTGGCGATGTGTGCGTACTCCTCTGACTCACAGGTCTAACCATAAACTGTTATTTTATGGGGTTTATGCCAGAGGGACTGACACCAAGTGTTAATTCAGGATCATTTATAAATTTAATAAATGTGTTTTCATATTTTTATTTCAGGCAATTAATTCAGTTATTATATGACACTGAAATTATTGTTAATACTTTTGATATCCCAACAGCAACCTTCCAACATCTTAGCACATTACTGTTTATCATAGCACTTTTTAACCATTTTCTGGTAATTTTCTCTTCATGTTTTTCCCAATTGACCTGAATTAATTTCTTCAGGTCAAATTTTATGAGCCATTATATGAAATGCTTCACTAAAATCTTTACATACAATCATATTATACACTTCTTTGCAATACTGAGTTCCGCATTTGTTAATGCACAGATTTTCTTGCTCTTCCTTGCCCATTGTCCATCTGTGACTAATCTTCCACTTCCAGCTAGAGATTAAAAAAAAACGTTGTCCCTATAAATTTCAAAAATAGCAACAGAAGAACCGAATAAGTCAAGTGCAAGTAGGTTGTTTCCTTTTCTTTAGGAGTGAACGCATGAAGTAATTTTCCTTTAATGTCGTATAGCGATTTACAGTGCAACCACTCAGTTGTACTCTCCATCCCAGGACTGTCCACACTGCAACTGCGGACATGGTTGCACCATATGCATTTTATTCTTGCAATAATGTGCAACAACAGCAGGAAAATCTGGGCAGTATGATGCCCCATAGAAACCTGCGTGTACACACCTGCTGGTTTGCAACCCAGGCTGAAGCCCCTTTTGCTGTGTGCTCCCCATGACCGCCAGTGCAGTGCTGGCTCCCACGCACTTAAGCACACACAAACCACTTACGGATGTTGCATTGCAGAGGAGTGTGTTAAGTTCCCTTATTTCCCACATATCTTAAAAGCTGCAGCACGTTACAGTTAGTTATGATCCCCCCAAGCAGAACATTGCTGATGCCCCCCTAACTCTCCCATAAGTCACAAGTTACATTTAATATGTCAGTGCTCGTTGTCTGGTCTTCTGCAAATATAACATGGTGCTGAAGAGATTTATATTACCTGAATAGCCAGTTACAAGTAGTGACCTTAGGTGATTTCTGTTTCCTACTGCACAGAGTGTTATATTGAAGGATGTTCACGCTCTTCATCCTCACAGGTAGCTGAAATGTCTTTCTTGAAATACACTTGTGGGTGTAGAACTGTACTACTCAAAAAAAGTTTTTTCATGAAGAAAATGCTGGGGGAGAAGACTTGGAGTACCATAAGCACGTCTGGGGAAGGGCTGCTTCTCTGCTGCAGGTTTTCATGGGGTCTGGCACAAATAATGATCGTTAGATTTCATAACCAAATAAACTAGAGATAACCATAAAACTATTACTGTCTTCCTGAATGTTGAGTAAGGTCATATATAACCTTTCAAAGGAAATAGTGACTGGCATCTTCATGACTTAATGTTTTATACTTAGGCTGGTCAGGGCTCCGGGCAGTGCTCAGTAGGGAATAAATATGCCGCAAGAGAGAAATGAACTAAAGGTCACAACAGATATGCCTTATATTTTATGCCTTGTATTTTATGCCTATAATTCTTTGGGGTTTTTCTCATTACTCAAGTGATTGTTTTAATCTATATCTCTGAACAGAAACAAAGGAGAACTTCTTACAGTTATTTTACTGACTTGTTTCTCTAAGCATTTCCAAAGAGTATTTTACTGAGTGTACTGAACACCAACACAATAGAAAGTGACCAATGTTTTCTAGATTGTCACATACAGTTTTGAGTTCCTCAGCTCCCTGGAGGTAATTCCTCACTAACGGTGTCTTACTGCGATGTGTCTGAAATTCATGTGAACTTATCACCAAGGTGATATTGCTACACTGAAAACATACTGAAAGATAACGCATAAATAAATTTTAAAATTTCCAAAGGGAATAAATGTATGCGACACACAGCTCAGGTGGCTAGAAGTTTAAAAGCTATTACTTTCCATCATTAGTAGTCCCTGGGGCTAGAGCATTCAGCTGTGAAGACTGCTTTGTACTTGCAGTGACACAAGGTCATCATAAAGAAATTATTTCCTGTGGTGCTTAGCTGGAGTATCTTTCCTAAAATGACTTCCATGGCTACAGGTAACCGTGTCCTTATCACCAGAAAACAAATACAAAACAAACAAAATGATCAAGGCCCAAACTCATGTATTTTTTGCAGAACACTGAATGTCAAGAGTTTAAACTTCTCAAGAAGTACAGATTTCTGAATTTGCATTCTTCAGAAGCCATTTACAAATATCCAGTATAACGTATTTATCAGCGCATGTGAAATACTTCGGCAGATATAAAGAAATTGCCAATTATGTACCAATTTACTAGTTCATTTCACATTAGTCCATGATTTATACCACATAGCTTCAATGGGATGACAGAGTAGAAGGAGTAAATTGATGAGATTTAAGTTCTACAATGTTTTATGAAGTGGACCAAAAATAATAGAACTTAAAAGATTACTTTAAAAAACGCTTCCAATTCTTATGCAAAGAAAATTGAAAGATAAAAAGAAAGTATAATTGTAATATTTCATTTTTAACTTGATTTTCCTCCAGTACCACTGTGCCCAGTGCTTATTTTCATAACAGCTAATAGTAAGAATAAAAGGACTGGAAAGTTGATATTATTATTGGCCATTGCTCAGGTAACTACACTGTGTCAGCAATTTAGAGTTTTACAGAATTTCAGCTTTTATTTCTTTCCAACTACAGTAATTGTGAAAAGCAATGCTTTTGTTATCCTGGTGAAATCTGAAAGTGCACAGCTGAAAATCATAATCAGAATACTGTTAGTAATACCATCCTGGAGTCTCCCAAGTGCAGAGATCATTATTGTGTTCAGTCAGCATGTGAGGCTCTAGCAAGAATAATAAATGCTAATGAAGTACAATTTTACAAAACTTCATGGGAATCCTGGCAGGGGATGGAGCACCTGCAAAGACTGCAACCAATCTTGAAATCTTGAAAAATCAGAAACCTTTCAATGGTCACTCAAGCTGTTATGCTGACAAAGAATCCCTCTTTCTTTGAGAATAATTACTGATTAGACACCTGGTGAGATGCTCATGGGCAGAGCAGGAGAGGATTTGCATTGAGAACACGCGGAGTTCTATCTGCGGGCAGCGACGCACGATGTCCGTGCAGATGGACACGGCAAGAGGAGAACACAAGGGATAGGAGAACATGCAGAGAGGGAAAGTACAGGGCCACAGATTTTTCTGCTTCCTGTGGTTCTCTTTGAGTTCCTTCTTGGTCTTGACCAGCCCCATGAGACTTTCACTTTTTGACATGCCAGAGTTTTGCAATTAGCACAAGTATAACATAACCATAAACCTGTAAATGTAAATGTGATTAAGAAATGCTGTTCTTTTGAACCCATGTTTTTCCTAGGTATTTTGTCCTTTGCAAACTTGTTTACCACAGAAAGTTACCAGGGACACAACCCATTACACCACTTGTTTATTTCAAATTTTACTAATTGATTCTATGGTATTTTACTTCCTACACAGTCAGCAATTACACTACATCATGTTAAATCCTGCTAAACCGCTAACATCAACTGTGGCAAAAAAGCATAAAAAGAGGCCACTAGTGAAATCTTAGACACTATAAAATACATGTGTGTGTACAGGTGTATGAAAAAATAAATATATTGTGGAATATTTCTAATGGAATATTTCACTAAGGAACAACCATTTGTCTTACTGTACTTGGGTTCTGATAAAACACTAGAAAAAAGCCTACCTTTGCTAACAGGGAATTTTAAATATTAATAGATCTTTTCTGCTGCTACCTTCCTCCTGCGCCAAACTCCCACATTATCAGTTTCTCTTTGGCTAGAACTATAAAGTTTTTAGGCTGAAGGATTATAACATAAAATTTTAGATGCCTGGGCCCAAATCAGTGGATATAGACTGCAGTTCTTTCCACTGAGAATACTTTTTTTTGAATAAGAAACATAAGACGCAATTATTTATAAGCAGTTGGAATAGCCAATGCTGTATTCACAACATACATCCACTGAAAGCAAATTTAAAGACTGACAAATGCTTTGGTCTTTTAGTAGTCAGCTGCGCAGGAATGAATTTCACTAAACTCATGTGCACAGAAGAAGAATATCCCTCATTTTCAGATGCTCAGTAGAGCACTTAAAATCCTGTAGAAAGAAAAAGTGCCCCTTACAAATACACTTAACTCGCTTTCCTCAAAGGAAGAATATGGAGGAAATGTTCCCTTTTGCTTTTGTGGGGTCATTGAATAAAAATATGTGTAACTTATCTTATACAATTTACAATAGATAAAATTTGCAGTAGTAATTTAGAGTTATTAACAAAGAGTGTTATTAGGACTTTATAACACAAAGCACGGAGCAACAATCTAAAAAGTCGCTTGACGGCATAAACTTTTTCCAATTTGCAGCCAATCATAGCAAAAATAAATTTTAATTGTACATTAAAGATTTTTATAAAGGAAAACAAGAAAGAAACAAAGTTGCTATGTTTTAACAGCTGACTTCCGTTCTTCTACAGGAATAGAAAATCATAATTTTTCATTACCAGGCATTCTTCCCAAGTTTAGGAAAAACCATAGTAGTGCTGATTGGAAACCAGTGTTGTTTTCAAGCCCATTGCTGCAATTACCTCAGCAGATCCGGGTGCCAGAAGAATCTGTCACAGGATGTGTATCTTACACAGAAGTGCATCTTAGAGAAGTTGTGAAGAAAATTTTGTAAGCCCAGTTTTGGGGTAAAGTCTGAATTAAATATAATTATGCCCCTCTAGGCACAGAAGTAGCAGCTACTACTTCTTGAGGCAATAATTAATATTAAATTAATGCATAATAAAAATTCATTTGTATTAATGAATGATACATTAAGTAGGCATTAATATTACATTAATTTTAGATTTTTAAAATCAGATTATATGAAACTTAAGAATATGACCTGTCCTTTATTTCTTTATAAAGGTCTGTGAGACTCTAGACAAAAAAGACACAAAACTATTCCCTTTTGAGGAAGAGGCATAATCATGCCCCCAAATGGCTCCAAGGGGATCGTAACTGACCATTAGGTGACAAAAAGAAGGGCAAGACTGATGCAGGGTAGAATTATGGGTAGAAACTGAAAGAATAGTAGTGTAATTAATGCTAATCAACATTTTTTTCTAGGAAGTAGATTTTGTAAAATCTGGTTTCTGATATGGAAAGTCAAGCTGATAAAGGTGCCTGTGCTGACATAATATCCTTCAACACCTCTAAGGAATTTGCTGTATGACAATGTGCAATAGTGTGATAAATATCCACTCCAGTATTATGGTAGTTTAATGGATTAAGGATAGAGCTCAGAAATCACTTTTAAAAAGCAATCACTGCCTTATCCAGCAGTGTTAGTGGAGTCCTGGAAGGACAGAATGTGGCTCAGTGGAGGCATGTGTATTGGCTCATCCATAGACGTGTGGTTTCTTCAGCCCACAGTAAGTCCTGGTCTCCAGATGAAGCAGTGTGGATGGCTGTGTGAGTACTCCTCATTGGGTACAGACCCTACTTTACAATCTCCTGTTCGTTGCTCAGCTTTCCCCAGCCAGAGAGTTCATTTGCTCACTCCAGATAGCAGCAGAGGATCTAACTGGCTGATGGACAAGACCACGGAAAGAAGTGCACAGAAAGGTGACTTGATACCATAAATGCAACCAGCATCTTCAGCAATGCTTATAAAAAGAAAAAAATTAAATAAAAAAGATAGCAACACTGATAACAAAACTAGCGACAGCAATTGTGAGTGGCAAATAATACACCAATGAATTTGGATCACCTGGTGTTTTTGCACAATGTGCACTATGTCTCATTCAAAGGCAGGAAACCACCTCCTACAACAAAGTGACCCTGCAGTAGACCTCTGCATTACATTACAGCAGAGCACAGCTAAAGCCATTATTCTCAGAGCCCAGAGGGGCAAACAGTACCCAGTCTGACGAATAAGCAAGAAGAAAAAATGTACAAGAAGGAAGAAATCTTTCAGCTCTAGGTGTGACTTTATGTGGAGATCAGCCTCACTGCAAAAAATTGTGATTGGAAAAAATGATTGAGAAGTTCAGAAACGATTCAGATAATTAAAACATGTAATACAAAGTCTGGGAAGCACACTTCAGAAGACTTACTGCTAAATTAAGTTTAAGTGAAGGCTGACTTGATCATGGTTTATATACAAAAAAGTGAAAATGATACTTTTGAAAGTGAAATACCCATAAGTCTACTGTAGAGGGATATCCTGGTGTTGAAAGAGGACAATGGACAAATACAAAAAGGGATACTGATGAATTTATAGTATATAATTACTAGAAAATACAGAAATATTACCATTCATTTACAAAGATATATATATTTAGAATATTTCTGTGGACTTCTGAAATGCTAACTGGGCGTAATTAAGTGTGTGAGTAATTAAAAGGGTCCAACCTGCCCTTAGCTCTGAAAACAAATACATGAGTCATGAAGGCAGGCCGTTTGGCAAAGCAACACTGCAATTAGAACTGGAATAAGGATTTGAAATGTGGGGTTTGCTACGTGGCTTTTGAAAAACAAACATGAATTGTAAGTCCTTGGAAAGCTGTGGCTGGAAGCTAAAGTTTTTCATAGCCATAAATGGGTTAGAAGCTCCTCTGACCCTCATGAGATTTAATCTTTGAAATATACAATATTTTAAAACTGGGATGTGGGACTCCTACTCACTCCTAAGTTACTCCAAATACTCTACTTATAAGTCTACTTTACAGTTACAACATACCAGTTTATTTGACTCAGACAAAATTTGCCTTCTATGAATGTATCAAAGTTGAGGCTAGCCTTAAAGAAAGGTTTTAGTGCAGCCAACCAAAAGAAACGTACTTGGCTTTTTATGAACTATAGCGTGACATGACCAGGTTGCCTCCACATCACATGTAGCAGTGTTTGAAGTACACAAAGTATGTTATCTATTTTTAGCTCTAATGTCTCATAGTTCACCTCATTCACTTGATTTTCAAATGCAATTTTATGTTCCTTTATTATAGGTGACTATAGTTCTTACAAAAAAAAAAAAAAAAAAAAAACCAAAACCACAACNAAAAAAAAAAAAAAAAAAAAAAAAAACCCAAACCAAAACCACAACAAAAAAACCGCAAAACAAAGAAAAAGAAGAAGAAACAAAGCAGGTAAAATTTTCAAATTTTCCTGTAGAGGCGATGTTTGTGCTCTCCCTCCCACCCTCTTTCCAGCCCACGGCCGAGGGACAGGAGCTGGAGATGAGCCGTAGATGAAGGAGCCTCACATGCAGTGCCTGCAAAATGACAGCTTTGACCATATATTCACATTTTCTAAATCACTCAGTGTTGGCCTCACTCAGGTTCCACTGAAGTCAATAATAAAACTTTCACTGCTTTCAACGCGAGCAATCTGAGTTCAATACTTAGTGCTTTCAAAATTGGCTATATTTCTTGACCCCTCCCCCCCCCCCCTTTTTTTTTTTTTTTTTCTTTTTTTTTTTTTTNCACCTAGATATTTAACTGGGTCCTGTACAGGTTTGGGGTTTTTTTTGTTTCCCCACAAAGGTGAATACAGAAGAGGTATGTAAAAATTTGCCCAGCATTCTTCTAAAAAATATTTTGTAGTGTTTACCTCAGTATGACAGCTGGGTTTTTTAGGCTCATCCAAAAAAAGAAAAGACAAGAAAGTAGGAGCGTCTTCTTTTGCAACTATCAATTGCATGGAATAAATAAACTCTACAAAGATACCTTCTAAGCTGCTGGAAAATAACCTTCATATATAACTTCTTCCACAAGACTATTCATTTAACTGAGATGGTTTGCTATATTTTAGACAAATAAAATAAGGTGGGATATTTTTCTATATTTGTAATTAAACCTCATGCTTACAACAGCCATGTAAGTAATCAGAAAAAAAATACAGGTATTTCTTTGAATAGAAAAAATGCATTAATAAGTTCCTTTATCACAGGGAACTATGTTTCTTAAAAAAAGAAAACAAAAAAAAAAACCCAACCAACCAACCCAAACCAAACCAAAATAAACCATGTGCAAAGCAGTTAAAATAATGTTAATTGAGTTACCAGTCATAAGATTGTCTCCAAATTGCTGGGGCTGAGACAGTGTGTGGATACTGCTCCCCACTCCAGTATGGTCAGCTAACTTTCTCAATGCCATAATTTATCAGTCCCAGGAAAATCTTGCTGGATGTGTTGAACCATCTGTACAGTCCATTTAAAAGCATTTTGGATTCATGGGAGTATTTAAGAAGTTAAAAAGTAGGAATAAATAAATTGACACTTTTGTTTAGTTTGAAGTACCAAGACAGACAAAGAAGCCATTTCCACTACTGGGTTATTTAACTAAAAATTCTTCTCCTGGAATCTAAGGCAATATCTTCAGCAAACAAATCTTTAAACAATTTTTGGGGGTTTCTCTCAGTGAATGAGAGAAAAAATACACAAACAAACATTTGTTATTGAGCGGCATCCATGCATGAATTCCCACCAAGAATTTCTAGGAGTTGTGAATCTTCCTTGAAGTTTGTTGAAGATAAGCCATAAAACATAAAATCAATGAAAAATTGTTAAGTACATGACTTGCACTGAATTCACTGACTAACTAAAAGCTTCATTACATTACAGTGTACATGTGGGATCTCAGCTAAGACCAGGTGCACTTCAATGTTTTTATTATCTTAGGAGTATTTGGTTACAGGAAAAGATAATAGCACAGTGCACCTGAGGTTGGCCTTGATCTAATTGCGCTGATTGGAGAGAGTTGAAAGTGTTTCTGGAAAGCAGTAAAACTGCTGCATCAGTGAAAGTGATTTTAGAACTCAGTTCTGATTGCCAATGAGGGCAACTTCAGGGTCCGACTGATAGAAGTATTTCCAAAAATTACTTACTTAAGAAATCAGTTTTTCAGTTGCCATTCTAATAGTAGCTTTTCAATTTTGAAAAAAAAAAAAAAAAAACACCACAAAAAAAACCCCATGTTGTTACCAAAATGCTGCCTGCATTTAGATATCCTCCCCGCTCTTCCTAGGCACCAAACAGTAATAGAATGCAAGGCACTTTAAGCTGTTTCTTAACTTTAGATATCTGAAATATGCTGAGATTAGATCAACAGGAAACTAATTTCCTAATGGTTGCAGCCTGTGTTTTAGAAAAACTACAGTTAGTTCTGCATTTTATTTAGGGGACTGTTCTCTGCTTTATTTTGAGGCATTCTCCCATCATCTCCAGGAAGATGGCTAGTCACGCTGTGGGAATTCAAGGACATGCAGATCTCAATTTTTCACTCCTTTGCTCTCCCAGAGTACGTTCCAGTTCTGACCTACTTGATGTCAAACCATTTATTTCATACCAGTCTACATTTCTCTGTCCCCGTCCCCTCTCTACTGCATGGCTTACACTAGCCTTCCAGCAGCAGTATCCTAACTGTTCATCCGACGCAGGTAAATTCTTCTTATCGAGTAAATACGTCCTTGCAATTTTGCCCTTCATAGTTAAGAAGAAAATTTTACGACTTTAAAAAAAAAACCCACTTTGATGGATGTGGTATTTTCTTCCAGAGGGTGCTGAGTCGGAAACAGTCATTTTAAGATGCATGTGCAGCACCACTCACCTGGAGGACTCCAGACACCAAAAGTCATTAAGGAGACATTTTAAGAGACAACATTATTAAGGCATTTCATTGCTGCATTGTAGCAGTGTTGCAAGTATGCACTTTCCCCAAAGCTTTCTTAAACGCCAAAATCCTCAGCCACTCTCCTCAACTGTTAAAATCTCCAACTTCTCACCTGAAACATGCTGTAATTTAATTATGTATTTGTTATTGATAGAAACTTCTGCCTCATCTCACTCTCACAACGGGAAGCACTACATAAAACGAACTGACTTTGGACTAAAAATAAATGTATGAAATGAGTTAATAACAATAAATATGTATAAAACAAAATCATGTAGTAAGTGATGTTGTAATTGAGTAGTAGTGAAAATAAGCACATTTTCCTACTGAAATTGATGCTATGTAATTCAGATATCCAAATATCTTTTATGATCTAAGCCTCAGTATATTCTCTGTGGTCTTAAAGCATGAGCTCTGGAACATCTTTAAGCTCAGGCAGCCTTAATTCAGCTTCAGATTCAAACCATGTAAGAGTGACATATAGCAGCATCCACTGATACTCATATACCAATTTGAAGTTTGCCACAGTGTAGTTAGCACACATTTTCTAGTGTTGTTTCTCTTCTTGCTTTTCTCTATCTGGACTCTTTTTTTCCCCACTTGTTCTCTTTTTGCCCAAAAATGAAAGGGGGGTGTGGGAGTGTGGGGTGGGTAGGAGGTGGAACTGTTTCATTTAATCATTGGCATGTCAGGGGAAAAGAAGCAATGTCTTTTTGCTGCGAAAAATATAGAGTTAGTCTTTGATTACCGACTGAAATCTCATAACTTTTGTGCCGTGAGGCATGAAACTCATCCTGCCAAAAGAATAGCACCTTCAGTGTACAGTCACTAAATATTTATTTCAGTGGCAATGTTCTGTAAAGCTTCGACTGCTTAGATTGAGTGCTACTCCCAGACCTTTTCCTTTTTATCGATTACATTAACACTTTTAACACTCTGCCTTCATAAATAGCCACCAGACAGCATTCATTCAGCACCCAGTGAAACACTTTTGCATTGAGTAGCATTATATTTGCACATGCATACATCAGATGAACTGTCTTTATCCAGTTGGGGTCACAGAGTGTGCAGCTCACACTTGATACCAGCCAGTCTCTTGAATGAACTCTCAAAGCAATAGATGGTTTTTTCTGCCTTTTCTAAAGCTATTCTAAAAGCTTTCTAAGACCTGCTGAATATCTTGCTGCAGACCCATCAAAAAAAGTAAAAGCAAGGATGCAGATCGAACCTCATGGGGAAAAAAAAACCCAAAACGTGCTCAACACAGCTGTTTGCCAGGAAATATGTCCACTTTGAAAGACCAGATAATTTTGTCAGAGGTAGATTAAATACTTGCAACATGATGAAATTTTATGGAGCCAAGTGATTTCACCAGCGCATGAATAAGGATCACAAAGTTTAACGAAGATGTGAAAGACAGACCTCCTGAATCTGCCTTAGGATGTGAGTCCTTGTGGTCGGATTTAGCATGAGTTGTGAGGAAAAACTCTGCCTGGAACATAGCAAGGCCTTCAGCCTGCCTCTCCCACGTCTGTGACCTGTGTTCTGACCACTAGCATGTAAGCACTCAAAGTAATTTTGATCAAATACCGCCAAAAATGTACTTGTCCATCAAAAATGGACTTTTGACACAAGTTGGACCTGATTTGCTTTTTTCGCAAAAGCATTGGCAAGAGGAAGTAAAATAAATTCTGGGACTTTTTGAATACCAGTATGAAGAAGGATTATTGCTCTCCAGGCAGCTCAGAATTTAATGTTGGCAGTGCCACATGAGGAAGTGTGTGGTTACATGAAGAAGTAGGGACGCAGGTTTCAGCCAAGGGCTTTTATTTAACTAATGCATAAGCAATTACTGAAAGTTATCTGGTTTAATGCCTTATGTGAAAAATTGCTCAACATGTCAAGTCGTCATGCTTGTTATATCGGTGTGGTTGCCTTAGATAACCTCAGGGTCCACAGGATGGCACTGTGCCACAGTAGATGCAATCATACTGAAGATGCTAAAATGAATATTGGAAAGCATGGTATAGTCTCACCACAGCATTACAACCTCTGCTTATAATGAGAATCATCCCCACTTGTAGAAACCAAAGAAGAGAATTGCTTCTTGAGTGATAATATTTTCCCTTCCTTTTAGTGCTAGTACATATGGTTGAACGTAATGCCTTTTTGGCACCTTGTGTGATAGAAAATGTCATTGAATGTGATAGTCCACTTTTCATCCATTGTCCTTGGCTAGCAGGTTTAAATCAAAACAATGAGAACTTACGGTTGTGAGAGGAACATATATACAAAATAAAAGATGTCACAAGGACGGGTGATATTTTGAAACTGCAGAACCTTAAATGAGGTGACTTCCACAGCAGTCAGGAAAGGGTTTTGTGCTCAACAGGCTGGCCTACAAAGTGTACAGATTAGAGGCACTTTAGAAAAATACTTATTCCTATAATGGCCAACTTAACCCATTTATTTATTTGTCTATAAATACAATTTCCAAGGTCTGGTTTTTGTTCCAAAGCAGAGCAAACCAAAAGTTCCTGGAGCCTGTTCAGATAAATCAGGCCTAATGATAAGAATGAGTTCTGAACCCTCCTTGAGAAAGTCCTCATGAATTAAATATGTCCATATAATCTCTGCCCTTGTCTGGACGCAAATATGCTGCTGCTTTCATGAAGACTAAATATTTCTGGAAATGCTTAGGATGCTGCTGTTCAATATGTATTTTCACGCCTGGCCTACATCAAGATTGGTCTCCTTGAAACTTATGGTTTCTCAGATGAAACAGGTTCTTCATCATTTTACAGACCATTCACAAGGGCTCATTTGGAACATTAAGTGTAATTCAAGCCACTTCTACTCAAAAATAAGGTTAGCTTCAGTTGGATCTGTACAGAGAAGGACTACCAGAACGATAACAGAAGCACATGACTTTCCTTATGGAGACAACAAAAGTGTATCTGAAGACCAGAAAATAAAAATTAAAGGGAACGCGATTAGTCACTGAATACTTGTAGAAAAGTAGGTATGAACTGACCATAAATATTCTAATCTCCAGAAAAGTAGTGTTTGGGTACAAATTTAAACAGGGCATTTGGGAGCAAGAAACCTACACTATAGCAAAATGGAGTTTGATAAATGAATGTGTGGAAGTGACAGAAATAAAGATATTCTGCACATTTCAATATACTCACAATATTACTCGTAAGTTATTTGCCATTAAATATTCATGATTTTAAACTTCTGTTAACTGTCTTTGGGGTCATGGAACAATTCTCCCTTTTCACTGACAAATTCCAGGGATTTTTCACTACCAAAACTATATCTAGATTTAGGGCGTATCTTTTGGATGGACAGCTGCACTTCCCCAGTTTGGAAAACCTTTTTCTCTTTGGCTCCTGTGCCTCATTTATGCATTCAGAATTATACTGTTCAACAACTTTTGGGATCGGGAAGAAATTCACCATTCTAGAACAAACCATTTTGAACATTTTGATCTTGTTCTGCAATTTACTTCCTCTCTTTGTCTCTCTCAAGTTGTACTTTGAAATTCTTAAGGTCTTCAGATTTTATGTTTTCCTAGTTTTATACACTATAGCAGTTTCAGAATGTTTGCAGCAGAAAGGATGTGGGGCAGAAAGGATGTTCTTTAGAAACACTGCAATTTTATCTTTTACTTTATTACCGATGAATTATTGCCTGCAGTAATGAAAAACAGTGGCTTAATGCCTTTGCACATTAACTTGCTCTTGGGAAAAGGCCATAGCTTAGCACAACGTTTCTGCAGCACCAACGTACTGTAATACCTGTCTCAGTGGTCACCCTTCACTGTTAAGACATCACTTTCCACTGGGCACAATCTCGCCGGTGCATGTCTCCACAGGACTCTCTGTTTAAGTCTATTGGCATTGACTAAGGTGTCTTAATTGGTTTTGTTTATAAGCAGAGAGTAATTCACAAGTCCTTTGCGTTTCCTCAGGTGCAATGTATGTGGGCTAAGCAGACCAATTTACTCACATGAATGCTTTTCATTCCTTCATTTGCTACCATAAATCTTCACCGCCTGTAGGGGAGCATTCCTCTTCACAGGCCCTAAGACTTATCGAATTCACCTTCAAAAAACCACCTCTGTATTCCACTTAGGCATGTAGAGATTTCCAAAAATCCTGGAGAAAGAAATTTGCAGAGATAGAAATGCAGATCACATCTAGGTGGTGAGTTCTCACGTCCTTCTCATACATCTCATAGCTTTGCTAAAGAGCTTTCTCTATGGAGAAGAAACAGTGATCTCTTCTCCATTAACTTTCCAAAGAACCCAAACTTGCTGATGCTTAATGAGCCCCTAATTAATTAATTTAGTGACTACTTATAAATGAGGAGGCTAAATAAGAAAGTTATAAGCAAAACGCAAAGTGATGCAAAACAACAAACAGATTAATTTCTTAATTTTTCTTAACTACTGGGAACTTCTTCCACCTCCTTCTGTTGCCCTTTTTTCATCACCTCCAAGAGCTCTCCTCCTCTTTTTCCCTTTAACCAAAAATTGTAAGCCTTTACAGTTAACAAGACCCCAGACTGCATGTATCCCTTTTTTTGCTGACGATCTTGCAGGCTGGGTTCCTTTAATATTTACGCGGTTCTTCGTTCCCACCTTGTTTGTGCTCAGCTTTTCTTTCCATTGAGCTTGTTGTCCCAAATTTTAATACTTTTAGCATCTGATTATATTTTAATGTGTTTGTCCTGGGGAAAGCCAAGAAAAATGGGTTTCTGTTTACTCTTTAACTGCTTTCCTGAAAACAATTTGCATCTCCAGTGTCTTGCCTTTGTCACAGCATGAATCACACCCTTGTTTCACATTGTCTCATAACTATTGGTTGCCTACATCCCATCCACGGTAATCAGGGTTGAATTGAATCTATCCCTCTTTGTGTTGCTGATTAACTGGGAGGGGTAAGAAAAAAGAGAAAGAATGCAGTACATGATCTGTTCATTTGAGTGAAACGGAGGCTACATATACAAAATGACATTACTTAGGCTATTCCCAGAAATGGCTATTTCCTTAAAGTGCACACTTCTCTCAGACAGATGGTAGTTACCGGCAAAGGTAGAAAATGCACTTCTCTAAGAGGCAGACACTCTCTGCAGCTGAAACGTGTGGGGAAGGCTGGACCTGGGGCAGACCGCAGCTTTGTGTACAGACCCTACAAACCTTGCATAAAAGATGTCAAAGCCGAGAGTCTTTGCATCCATGGTTTATGTCTGTTTTCAGCTGCAGGCATCACAATGGACTTTCTAATCGTCACAGACTTCCTACTGAACGCAATTTTGGTTTGAAAGAACTGGGTTCTTTCACAACAATTTGTTCATGGCTCTGGGACTCCTGGTTAGCAAGAAAAGCAATAAGCATTTTTCTTCACAACGTTTCAGTAAATTTCCCTAGTTTCCTGCCTTTTTGCAGAGCAATCCCAGAGAAGGGCAATGCTCCTCCTGCCCTCTATACTGGCGCTTTCAGCCAAGGCTGTTACGACCCTGTAAGGCTAGAAATGTGCAAGAGAAACAGAGCCTACATGACAAGTAAATTCGACTATTTTATTTCTATTTTCATTCACCTTCTAATTATTCTTAGAATTAGTGGTAACTATATATTCATAGAAATCTGAAGTCCATCACATGCGACATGATTAATTTGCCCTTTCTGTGAAAAAAAAACCCCACTTATTATGCACGCACAAAATCTACTAGAGATTATGCCACTGATTACAGACATCGCTCAGATAAGTTACACTCAAAATCTTGTAATGGGCAAAAAAGGAGTTCAATGGTATGTAAGATCAAGAGTTTATTGTCAGGATAAGTAAAATTTTAAAAGCTTAATCAAAGAGCTGTTATTAGCCCAGATCTAATTATTATAGAGAAAAAAAAAAGATGAAAATAAATACTGTTACCAAAAAAAGTCTCAATAATAATAGTATAGTTAAAATTACATATACATTTCTAGATTCTACCCCTTTCCCAGGCTTTTTGCTCAAGCTTTCACTGCTCCCTGGGGTCATGATATTGATGTCTTCAGTCTGGCAAGAAGTACAGCAATTTGTTAGCGTCCCAAGTCCTTTCCTTGGAGCATCATGATGATGGTGAGAGTTTCTTCTTCCTTACTCTAGGATTTACTTGGCGGTTATTTCATGTTTGCTAACATGCTTTACACTTTAGTCTTTCCTCATCAGCCTTTTTCACATTATATACTTGTTCTTTCTTGGCTTTTTTACCCCTAAAAAGCTGACTTTACCCAGGTCCAGGTCTGCATTTGCTTAACTGATCAACGATGAGTTGTTTATAGCCGTAGGCTCTCCAGTGCTGGCCTGTGCCTTGCCTCTTATCACCCCGTGACTGCTCCTTTACTAAACATCCCACACCCCCACTTCTCAAGGGCTCTGCTATCTTACCAGGCCTGTATTCCTCTATGCTACGTCACCATCTTAGTCATAAAGATTTCATTCTACATAGAATAATGGCTTGTTACAGCTATCTACATAAAAACTATGGTTGTACTACACAAAGATAAGCAAAAGTAAAATAAATTAGGCATAGCGATCTGGTCTTCCAAAAAAAATACTGCTGAGGCTAAACCACGAAAAAACAACGCTCCAGGCAGCCCAAGAAAGGTTCAGACAAAATTAGCCTAAGAAGCCTCAGTCTTGAGGTCTTGCAAACTCACCATAACACCTGCAGCATATTAATAACGGTGACAGTCCTGTACTTAGTGGGCTACGTAGTGACAGGTAACCTGTAAACAAGTGCCCTAATATCTTAATGCATTAGTAAGTGTTAATTAGTGTGAAATTAGTAATGCATCCCATAAGTGTCTAAATTTTCGGGTTCAAGTCATTTTGCATTGCCAAAGACTGTACAGGACATCAGGTATCCCACAATAAAGAAATGAGTCTCCAAAAGAGAGGTGGGCGTCCCAACAGCACCTGATATAGGAAATAAAGCAGTGGGCTCCATCACAGCAGCCAGGATGTGGACAGACCACTTCAGTTTTGAAGGCTGCCAGCCTTGCGCTGCTCTCAAGCACTGCGTTGATACATTTGCAAAATGCATACACCACTGTGAAGCTGGTGAATGTGTAGATAATCACAGTTAATCCCAAGCATTTGATTACTTGGGGGGGGGAAACATATATTAACATATCTAATTATTTATCTTGGAAAAGGGCTTAGTTTATTGCACTGCAAAGTCCCACCACTACGTTTTGAATGAAAGCGTAGAACAAGTGGTAGGACACAGTTGCCACCAGAAATTAATGAATTAGACACAAATATGCTGCAAGTGGGAGGATTTGGGGATTTGAGGTTCCCTAGCAAAGTAAGATGCTTTCAGTAAAGCTGGTGCTAGCTCTTGCATTTTTATCAAAACCTCACATTGTACCAGGTACTTTTGCACTAAAGGCAAAAGAAAACTCCCACTTATTCCAAACCTGAAAGACTAAACACATAGTAATGAAAGATTCCCTGTTGCCCTGGGCAAGATTAAACAAATGACCCAAAAGGAAATTTGTACAGAATTTAAGCTCTGAAACTCAAACCCTGAAAACCCAGCTCACCTCTAATTATCTTGAAGAAACCTAATGTTGGTCGCCTTAAACATCATTAAGAGGCAACAAACACCCACAATTAGATTGCAGATGCTGAGCATCTTCTTCAGTCTCCCCCGTGACTCAGGGCAATGCACCTTCCCAGGGTGTGAGACAGAAGAAAACCCAGAAAGAAAACTTACAGAGTGCTACTAAGATAAATTTTCCTATCAGATTTGTCTGAAAGAGGTCAACATAACGATGAAATAAAATACGGATTTTTGAGATTTCCAAAATCTCATGGTCAATTTTTTTTTTTTTTATTTCATTGTTTCTGGCTTTTCATTTTGAAACCATTATGTTTATTAAAAGTTAAAAAATACGTGAGTGGAATAAAAGGTTACATAACACAAAAAGAAAACCATACAGCTTTTTCTATGGAAAAAAATATTTCAGGCTGTCTTAACTTTCAGTTTTGTGTTACTTAGTTTACCAAAAAAGCTGAAAGAAGCCTGTTTTGTTTTGCCAATATGAAAATTTTCTCAAAGCTTTTATCCATTTGCAAAATTTTAAAAACTAATTGTTTGGTTTTTAAGTTTTTCTCAAATAACAAACCGTGTATGTTGTACTCTGTTTTCCTTTGTTCCCCAGTGTTTTACGTATGTTTTTGTTATCCCTGAATTGTTTTGATTATAAATAATTATGATGTGCTAGCGGAGTTAGCTACTTAAAGTCTTACAAGTTCAGATGATTCAATGTATATTCGTCCACCTGTGTATTAAGAAAGGCACCATTTATACAGTACTAATTCAGAGAGCGATAACACTATCTGGGCAACCCAGTATGAAGTAGTATTTCAAAAACATGTCTGTGTATCAGCAGCTAATATTACATCAGACAGATTTACATTAGCAGAAGGCTCATAAATTCAAACAGCAATCAAATTAACTATCAAGACTGTGGGTTATTGGCAATCCCCTTGGGGTATGTTTACATTCTGTAGAAGCCTTGGTGAGAAAAGCAGTTCATTAAAGACGGACTCCATCCTAAATCGGAGGCTCCAACTCAGGAGAGATGATGCCAGATGGATGTGGCTCGTTAGAGGAACCTGGTCCTAGCTCTAACGAGCTATGAATCCATCCTGCCAGCTCTTGGGCAAACAAGCAGAGTGGTGGCAGAAAACCAAGCCAAGTACAGCTGGCTAATAAGGTATGTAATTGCCTTGTTCCTTTGCATTCGCTTTCCAAATCTAGCAACTACGTTGTTGGTTTTGCCCTTTAGTAGTTTAAAATTCATTTTGTTTTCCATCAAAATCTTGTATTATGTTCACAGTGACTTAATTGAAGGCAAAACACAGACCTGTGGCCAGCGTGCCTCTCACAAGTTCCAGTACCTAGTGTCAAGAAGTCTCGTTCTACTAAGCTGCAACGGCTTGATACAAGGTGATGATCATGAGTCTAAAATGCTAGAGAGGAAATTCCCTTTATTGTGGCCTCCAGCAAGTCAGCAGTAAAGGAAGCTTCAAATATCAGCTTATGGCATTTTTCTCATCAGTGTTCAGAGAGCCACCAGTTTCTTCTAACATGCCTCTGTTTACAGAGATGATACCATCCCTCTACTCGGTACTGAAGGAGAAGACTATCCTCCCAGCCCAAATGAAGATGAGCTGTGTCACACTCTACCTGATGGTTTTGCTGTGAGTAGCACCTACATCTGAGGAACAGAGGAGGTTTCAGACCCGACCTGACCCCATGTGCCATTGGTTAGCTCCAGCCAGTTTCCCTGCTCAGCAGTCCGTCTGGTTTCCAGTCCTTCCTGACATCTTCCCATGAGCTGCTTTGGGAACTCAGTCACTTGGGATTTCACTCTAGGCAGAACCCACCTAAAAACTACACATGGCAACACCCAGCACGGCAGTACCTGAATCTTTTTTTGGAAAAAAAAAAAAAAATTAATTTTATGTGCAATATTTACCCTTCTCAGAACAAGACAGCAACAAGGTGGTTGCTGCTAGGAATTAAATTTTCATTGCGTTCTTTGGGAAGCAAAAGAACACCAAAGGTATTGCCTTGCTAGATGCTAGAAGCATAGCAGAACATGCATGCACATCCAGCCTGGTTCAATCTTTTTCTCAACTGGCAATGGAAATTTGTAGCTCCGGTTACATATCAAATTACACAGCTGCATGGAAAAACTAAGAGAAATCCTTGCCTTTTTAGGCTTTAATTTGAATCTACAGTTTTGTTATTTTTCACTGTATCAGGTAGCAGTTACTAAATACACTGAAATAAAAGCTTTCCATCACTCTTCAGCCATTAACTCCACTAAAATCAAGACCTTGCTAAGTGAGAACAGCAGATTCACACTGTTGTTGAAATGGTTAATATGACAAGAGAATGCACAATTTACCCAAAAAATCTAATTTGGCTGACAACTGTGGAGTAAAGCAAGTAGAATTATTGCCATTCAAATTTTATATCCCACTGGAACAACTGTTTAGTGAAGAAGCTGCTTCAGACATAGGGATTATTGTTTAGTTAAAAATAATTATGGGAAGAGCTGAGAGCAAAACTAATTCCTAGGGATAGAGTGTATATTATTGTCACCACTGCGCTGATAAATATGACTCTGATAATCTTAAGATTAAAATGTGCTCAAGCAGACCCTGGCAAAATAAACTGCAATAGATTTAAAGAAAATGTAGATGTAGAAAAATGTAAAAGTAAAAAAGACTTTTCACAAATAAGTGCTCCATTAGAACACAAAATGAATGTATTGGTACCAGAAGCTCACATGAGATCACATGGCAGCTGTGTCCTGATTTATATAAGTGCTGTGATTGTCCATATTTTTTTCCTACTTTTCTTTATACCTGTTTTTTCATGAAAGGAAAAAGAGAAACTCTCACACAACTTCAACTAAGCTATTTCAGAGTAACATTAAAGCTTTGACTTAGGCTGACAAATGACCTCCCCGTAGGGATCTCTTTCTCTGCACAAAACTGGCCATTGAAAAATATTGTAATCAGACATGGTGGTGATTTTATTGGAATAAGCTTATTCATTCCTGTTGGCTGTCAAGCAAGTTTCTGCATGAACCATTTATCAAAAAATCAATGGGAGGCTTTTGAATATCATTTTTCTTGAAAATGTATAGAAATACCTAAGCTTCATAAATGTATTGATGTGTGTCCCTCTGTGTGTGGGGGAGTGAAATGAAACTGTCTGTACGATGAAAAACGATAAGGAGCTCTGTAGTTCTCTCAGATGAGGTCCCAGTGTGGCAAGGAAAAAACTTTCCCCAAAAAAATGTTCCCAAAGTGTTCCCAAAACGTTCCCAAAAAAACTTTCCATCCAGTAGGGACACTGTGGAGATTTCCCAAAGCAATGGAGGAAATAAATGAGCAAAATGACTTCCAGAAATGTAAAATGTAAGACAACTGTGGAGATAAAAAATTAATAATACTCTGAGAGAGTTTCTAAAACTTGGATTGCATCCTGCAAAAAGAGGCATCCTCGTCATGTCCTCTTCTTGCTGGATTCTCTGACTTAAGCAGCTGCCACAGACCACTGTCAAGAAATGGATATGGGATAGACAGACCATTGTTCTAATGTCTTACACTTATTCATATGTTTCATATATAAAACAGTAAAGAAGAATTTAAATAATTTAAATATGTGTTAACAAACTCCAATTGCACAGACAGAAATAAGAAAGGAAAAAAAAGTCAGCATTCCTAGTACATATATGTAAACAAATTTGCTCCATGAAAAGGCACATCAAATCAAAAGTTTCCATTATTTCATTTAAACCACCATTACTCTTCAGCACAGAGCTCTTATTCCAAAGACCGTGGGAACCTGTGTTGATTCCTATGTTGATTCGTGGTCCTGCAACCATGAGCACAACCAGTCTTGTCTGCTGAGCAATGACTCAGTGATTAACCCCAGCCCGCTGAAGGACTTCAGCCATTGGACCACTTTGACAATATTTGTTAATTACTTGCATCTAGATCAGAAGTTCTACCACAAAGGAAAGGACAAGAGATCTGGAGTATGATGACCTCAGAGTCAGAAATAAACGCTAGGTCTGCTTGGACCCATTCCATTATCCACTAACTGATTCAGGTTTTCCTCTAATGCTTGTATGAAGACACATCTGAGTTCAAACACAGCCCCGCAACTTTTTGTTGAGGCTCACCAAAAAATTGCTTTAGTAAAAACGTATGGAAGGACGCATTGTGTGTAAACAGAATAAATATACTTACATGGGCAGCGGTATCACATTTGTAACGTGTAGAAAACAGGAAAATAATTTTAAGCAAACACGCACGGAAAATAAGATGTGCAGAGAAAGAAAGGAGATGTCATGACATTCCCTTATAATGATACAGGGTGTGCAGAGAAAGACTGCCTCATTTCCATGCATCTCGCAGTGTGTGCAGCCCATGGGACAAAGCTTCACAGGAGACCTCACCTTAGGCAATGCGCATTTTACCTCAAATTGAGGCTTCTGTTAACGCTTCAAAGAGAGCAGTGGAGAGCTATGTATCCCAGTATTCTCACACTGCATGCCGAATTCTTTTCCGTCCATAGTTGATAAATGATCACAGACATTTCATTTGGTTTGCCAACTGAGAACTGTGAAACGTGGTGTGTCAATAAGAGAGAGAACATTTCTGAAATTAAATATATTTAGATCTGCTTAAAACACTGGAGAACTTAAAAAGTACTCTGATGTCAGTGACATTTTTTTTAAAGTTCTGGCTATAATAGATGAATGTGGATGAGATGGACAGGTGGATGGAGAAAAAGACTACTGTGATCCCTAGCTAAAATTACAAGAGATAAAGATAGGTTAAAATAACATAAAGTAATATTGTTTGGAAGTAAAGGTGGCAAAACCAAAAGGAATTTATGTGATGTAACTGTAATAGAGAATGTCAGAATAAAGCCATTCGTTTCAGCGTGACACTGATAAAAAGACAAGGAAACACACAGGAAAATTAAAAGAAAAGAAAGTTAATGAGGGCTTCAGGAAGCATTTTTCATGCAAAGAATCTTAATACTCCAGCTTGCATTCAAGAGCAAATTGTAAGACAAAAGCTGTGTGATAATTCAAGACAGAGATATGTAAAATGTCATGCTGTTATGCTGATTACTGGCTAGATTTATGACATAAACTTCACAAATTACAGTATATAGAGTGGAGAGGCGGAATAAATATTCTTTCTAAAACTTAATCACTTTCTAACATGCAAAAGCTACAAGGTGATTCTTCAGAGACCAAAAATGTAACCTGCCTTGTGTGTGTGTGCGTAATCTTAATCTTAAGAGGAAATTGGAGTATTCAAATCCATCTGAGACCACAAAAATATAGTATTAGCAGAGTAAATTACTCTCATGTTCAAGCTGCCAAAAGCAATTTAGTTTGTGTATATAGAAACAAAATCACAAGATTAAATCAATATGTTTTTCCCATGTTTGTGAAGAAAAGATAATTGATTAGAAGAGCAGGTCATATCTATACTAATGTACCATTCAGTAGCTGACATCATCTCTCTATCTTTGGAATGAACAGCAGCTCATAATACTCACTTACATACCTTTTAATTACTTTGCTTTGTAGCCAGAAAATGGAAGGCTAACTCATTAACCTTCTTTGTCTTTCAAGAAGGTGTTTTTTTCTTAATGTTTATGCCTGTTTGGACCTCCAGTTATTCCCATAGACTGCAGAGGTATCTATTAGCAAACCTGGTCAGCTGCAAGTTCTCTTTCATTGCTTAATATATTCAGCAATCTGTTCTTCATGATTCAAAGCCATATTCCAGTCTTATCAGTAAATAGAAATTTCATAGACTATTTTACCTATTTCTAGGAGTGAAGCAGTTTTTGCAAATGCTAAAACTATTCTATAGATTGTTTTGCTGGCGGCAGACAATTCAGAAAGGATCTTATAAACAAAAGTGTAAAACACTGATTTAAACCCAAGACATTCCACTTGTAACAAGCATTTCTCTTACTTATGAGTAATGACTCCTATTTAATGCATTGTTAATGCCTTCCTAAAGCAGAAGCATCAATGTGCCAGGAAGAAAAGAGAAATAGATTTCCTGGATCATTGCGGAATTTTTCAAAGTCAGGACTACAGAACTGGATAAAAGCAAAGAAACCCAAATTAGAGCAAAAGTATCAGAAAGCAATAATTCTGTTGCCCTTAGGGTGTTTTGTTTATTTTCCTATAAGAAGACCTAGACAAAAAAGACAACCCTATAATACAAATTTCTCCAGAAAATCAAGACACCTTTGCACCTTTCTGCAGGCTGAAGTTGCATTAGGGTTACATCACGGGCTTGAAAGAAATGCAGAGAATTAGAATGTGTTTCATTCTCCCCCACCCTCAAAAAGAAAAATGCATGGTCATTTAAAGGGGACCATAGAGGAGTGCGGCTGCATCCAATTTTGGTGAGAAGCTCTGATAAGCACAAGGGAACAATTCTTCACTTCAAAGGAAGCTTTAAGTGATAATAGGTTAAAACCTGTCTTTGTCTAATCAGTTATTTAAATACTACTAATCATCTGGGCTATGTGCCCAGCTCAACACCTATAATAAAACGTCCTAAATTTCACAAAGGGTCACCTCATACCCAGATCTGTGATTTTTATGTGCTTTCAACTTATACAAATGGACTCCAAGAAAAGCTCACAAGTTTACACCTTTTACACCTTAAAAAGCAGCTATACACTGAAATGTAAACTACATGTTTATAAAATTACACTATCATATTTTAAGGAAGCTACAAGCAGGGGCAAACAGCCTGAAGCCAGGAATGCAGCAATTAAGGTATGTAGTAGAAACGTTAACTGAAAGTTCTTATGCAGGAGGGCAAAAGGAAATGACCTAATTCAATGGACATAAGGCCACGGCAGCAGTTCTGCATTAGTCTCTCCGCCTGCCTCTTTGACACCCATCTGCACCTTTTGCGTCACCCCTCTCTGCTGCACCTGCACATCTGCTCGTGCATCTGAGCAAGTGTGGAATATGGGAACTTCCTGATCTGAAAAATCACCCTTTTTTTTATCTATCCCAAAATAAACTTTGCTGACTGATCAGTTCCCTGGCCTAGCTCACCACCTGAGTGTACCAGCAGTTGGACAGGAGCAGAAATTAAAGACCTGGAGCAAAGAAGAAATTGTTTATGTTGATTCAAATACTACTGCTGCATACCCGAGCCTAAGAAATGGGGAACCTGAACTCTTACTAGGAGAGAATAAATACCTTTGTCGTTTCATTCCGGTGTAGAGAAACAGCTGGAGACTGAGTGCACCAGCACGAGTAACCACCTTTAATAAAAGCAGCAGAAAGATTTGGTTTGGGAACTGAGTGTATATGACAGCCCTGGGGCAGTTTGCAGGAACTAATCCGTCACCCTCACAAGATAGGCGAGGTTATGGAGCTGGTGAGACAGAAGGTAAGCCTAACAACGGTCTCTGTTGTTTTATTAACTGCAACATTCTTCTATTTTTGTCAAACCCTTTTTACAGAAAATATAGAAAGGCAAAGGCTGGCATTTCCTTCAACTGAGCCTTCTGTGGAAGCTGCAAGAGTCTGAGGGGTAATCCACCAGTGATGACAAAGATCTGAGTACAAAGAGGTAACAAAAGCTGCCAGGATAAGATTCAAAGACAAATTCCTAAATACCTGGAGATCTTATTGCTTCCTTAGTGACCGTGTTATCATTGCACGGACTTACGGCGGTGTAACCCCAAAGACAGGAGGCAGGACGCAGGGGTGAATCAATCTCAAAGACCGATCTCATCAAAAGGACGTGCCTAGCACCCTGCAGTCTGGGCTCGGTACACTACTGTTGTTGAGGCTGCTATGATGAAGTTTGCCGTTTTCCAGCATCACAGCACCATATGCAATCAAATATTCATGATTAAGATACATTGCTGTTCCCAGCAGGAGGCAGGCTGTGCCAGCCCCTATCACAATGCTAGCCCACTCCCGAAACTGGGATGCTGGAAATGATCATCATGAAACAATCAGTAATGACGACAACATACTCTATGTCCTCGCTCAAGCACGCCAAATGCACAGCAAATTGCCGTGCGTGCTTTCTGCACCCCTGTCTTAGCTATTTCCTTCTACTAACTTCTCACAGGAAGACTGTAATATTGTTCCCAAGGTGCTCAAGAGTCACCTCTTTAATAGCTGCGTGATGCTTTTAGGTAAAAAGTGTGAATGAATATTGTATGAGAACGGCCCAGGAAGTCATGCTGACAGCACACGTAGATCGGGTAACAGCTTTCTGGTGATGGCCACAACGGTGAACCTACATGAAATGCCAGTAGTAGTAAAAATCAATCTTGACATAAGAAGAACTAAATGTCTTATAATCTTCTGAGGGCAAAAATGAGGTTCAGATCATATAAGATAACAGAAACTCCAGGAAAATCCAATGGGGTGTTACGCAGCAAGAGATAGCTCATTTGCGAGCTGACGAAGATGCAACTCATTAACTTGCTGGGCTTTGAGAACCAGGAAAGAAATTCTATCCCAGAACCAGCTAGGAAATCAAAACTAATGCCCAAATTAATGCTAAGGTGAATGGAGACCAAAACTGAGCAGAAGGATAGTGCAGTGACATACTTCAGGAGCAATGAAAGAAAGGATGTTAGAAACAACAGCAGGGGCCAATCCAAACTGGCTTTGTCATTTTATCAGTAGCTGAATTTTAAGACTCTTACTGTCGGAGTTTGGCTTAACCATAGCTATGTGGTATGTTAAGACTGGAGAGTCTAATCATGTAACTTGTTTCATTTCTTTGACTGATGCATTTTGATTTAATTGATAACCTGTGAATTACACTAAAGGACATTCCTGCAGTACCTGGTGGTGAATTTCAACTCACTGCAATAACTGCTCTAACTTTATCCCTAGCCACAAAATAAATCCACTTTCTGCAATGCCTCTTTGAACCAAACAGTTAGAGTTTTAAATTTGTGTCTCCTACAGGGAGGGATAAAAATATGGAATTGAGTAATAATATTGATAAAGTATTTATTTATAAAGGATGTACGAATTATCATTCACTTGATTATTTCTAGAACCAAAGGCTTTGGCCAAAACCCTGGACAAGGGGCTTCTTTTTATTGGGGATATCACAATAGCTTCTCTACTTGTGATTTAGCATTTTTTTCTGCTTTCCTATATCCTTCTGGGAGTCTCATCACTCCTCTCACAGGTGCACACGCACATGCCTCTACCCATATTCAGCTCTGTTTCCACTTTATCATACACAAAGGAATAATCTAGCCATCTAGTCGACCTTCTGCTCAAAACTTCTATCTCGAGCAGGGATGCGGATGTGATTTCTTCAGCATTCTGATTACGGTGGGAAAATTTTCCCTCTCTATTTTTTTTTTTTAGCTGTTTCAAAAGCTACTGTGTTACAGTTATTAGACACATATAACTTGACTGGAAAGAGGAGCTTTAGCAGTTTTAGCAGCTTGAACATCCATCTTCCCACTAAACTGAATAATGTTCTCTCTATGACTAAGCAGTAGTCAAACATTTTTGTACTTTTATACAGAAATTCAACAATGATGATGGCTTTGACATTAAATAATGACTGTGTTGAAAGTATAAAATTATGTCAACAAAGAAATTTTCCAAAATGCAGGAAGAGGCTCAGCCTGCTTGGCAGAGGACACCGAATTCACAAATACCAAATGGGCGTTAAGTAACTACCACAAGTCAAGTGGCAGAAAAGATCCCAGGGGCTAAAGGCAGACCACAAATTTTAAATTGTGTTTTATATTAATATTGCACTGTTTCACAAAAGGTACAAAAATAAATTACTCTGCCCTACCATGATTAGTAAACTCTCAGCTGGGACGTTGTCTGTTGTATCATGCATTAAAGGAGCGGTGGACACACCTCAGAGCGGGAACCACCACGCTGTGGCAGGCAAATACCTGTTTTGGGAGGCTTAAATAAGTTTATCCAATCTCAGTGCATGGGAATAGACTGTATGTCTTCTTAACCTCCTTTTCAGCCCTTTTTAGACTTGAAATTACACACTGTAAATTTAGAGAAAATAAAGGTAGAGCAAAATGTTCTTACAAACCCGTATTTTAGCCATGGCTCGACTGCTTCAGGATAAGCCCTGGCAGCTGATAAGTTTTATGGTGTTGAATTTTAACCTCTAAACCCGTATGTGGCTTCAGAGGTGGTAAGCTAAGAGACTGCCTCCTTCTTTCTCATGCTCAACAGCTGTAATCCGTATCAGTGGAGAAGGCTCAAACTAAATGAAAAGGATCTATGGACTGTCTCCTACTATAGTCCATGTTTTAACGTTTTAGGTAAGATGCCAGGTCCGTCTATTTTCCCATTCACTGGGGTGGGGTGGGTGCAACACTGGAGTGAATTGACTTTTCTTGCCGTCAGTGGGAACTGTGTGACTTTTCTGACTGCTATGAAGAGGCCTTTTATAACTATGATGGCTGAAGCATATATTTATTCGGTGTTGGGAGAATTTCATTCACTAAGTATGTATAGCCGAGTTCCTGAGGAGCACAGTTTATCATATAAAATCTGAATAAATACACGTTAAAAGTAGGCCAGTGTTCTGCACTAATTGAATTTTGCTGCATATTCTTTAAGGAGACCCCTGACAGTGAAGTAGGTTTGGTCAGCCTTGGAGTAGAGTGTGAGAACAAACTCATTACTGTTTAAAAGCTATACACACACTTAGTCTTTGATAATGAAGGTCATATAGGTTTTTCAAAAAAGAGAAAGCTCAAGCCATGGAGGGAAAAGTGACCTCACCTTAAAAAAAACCCACCAAATCAAACTCAAAAAGTTAATCCAGAAATGTGATTGTTACTAATTTATTTCCTTATCTCTCTAGCTGAAATAAGAGACTGGCTATTTAAGTATCAACAAGAATGAGTGTTATTCTAGGCCATTATTCTCATCTTGATGCAGAAGACTTAATCATTCAATCATAATGATAAATGTCCATTAACTACTGCAAAATCACACCACACGTTATTTGGAAAAGTATATGACCTCTATATGAAGTTTAAATGAATTTATTCTGATCAGCTTTAATCAACTATCAAATTAATTCATAATGTTTGGAATGGTATTACTAAGCTCCTGGAAACCAAGTTCACTGAACAATGTCACATATTCATTACTTTCTGAAGCATAATGAAACCTAAAGTGCTAGGAAATGATCTACAGTTATAATGGCGATACAAGTTGACACTTTCCTCACCAAAGAAACTACCACAAATAGCTGAATTTCTTCTTTATTATCCAAGAATCTTTTTCCATTGCTAATGAGAAATTTTATTTTATTTTATTTCCCTCTGTTTGCTTCTCCGACTGGGACCCAGCCAGTGAAGCTGTGGGAACAAGGGCTCTGACACACCGCCTTGAGTGAACGGCTGCGATGTCCCCTCCTCTGCCGGAGCTGCCATCCCCGTGACAGAGCCTGCAGAAGAGCGAGTGCACCTGCATCTCAACTGTTTCTCTCACCACAAACCCAGCTTCGCGGATGCCAGGTCCTCTGAGCCAGCTCTGCAATGAGGTTAGCGTTTTTGGAAGACTGGTAGGGCAGGACAGTTGTGAGCAGTTACATCCACAGCCTCTGGAGTAAGATCTTGCCTGGAAAACAAATGCTAGAGGGTGTCTGTTTTCTGCCTGACATTCTTTCCAGCTTGCAGGGTGGACGATGGGGAGAAGCTTTGCATTTACCGTTCCAGAGCAGGTAACACACATGATCTGAGCTGGCAGCAGAGGTCAGTGAAGGATGATGTACGGTCTGCCACCAGTCACCATGAGCAGGGTACTACCAGGGCAAGGACAGGCGAGGGAAGGCACGAAGGACCCCCTTATATGAGAAGTGATAAGCAACTTCTTTTTCATGTAGCTTGGTCTCCTGAACTGTAAGTTGATTTAAATCTGCTATCTTAATTGTTTCATCCAAGAACAAGATCAGGTGGTGAGACATTAGAAAACGTTCTAGAAATAATGTGTCCAAAGATGTCCCCGGGGCTATCCTACCTTCTTATGTTTTTCTAAATCTTATTATTCAAAAAACTGCTTAAGCAGCTTGTTGATTTGTTCCAGGAAGCCAAGTATGAGTACTGTTTCATTGGATCTAAGATGCCGGTGTCAGACTTATTTTCTGGTTTTGAGGCATAATTCTTTTTTATTATTGTTTTTCACTCAGTACAGCACAATGTTTTAGCCCTAATCAAGCACATCATCCCATTGAGCTGACTTTCCTGAGGCTGCCTGTTAGTTTACTCAGTGGTTGAGCAGGTCGTTAAAAGTGCCACGTCGTGAATCACAGGATAGGAAGTTTTACTCCTTAGCACAACACGGCCAGCTGGCTCTAGCTTTCCCTGTAGACTAGAAACTCAGGAACACTGTCAAGATATGACATTTTTTGTCACATTTACTCTTAAAATGTCAGTTCACACTCAGATTTGAACACAGGCAAAGGGATGGAAGTTTGGTGGCCTTTTCCTTATTCTGCCTCTGTTTGATGTGAAATCACACATTAATACATGCAGCCACATGACATTTCAAGATGAAATATTTTTCAGCAACATGAAAAGCAGGAAAGGTCTGAAAAGTGTCATAATTTTCCAAACTTGTCAATAGAGTGCAGAGTACATCTGATATAAGACTTCGCCTTGTGCATTTGTCATGATACAAACGGCACTTCGTCCTCAGGGGACCCGCTTGGTATGTTCTAGCCCCTTTTGCCCGGAGATGAATTAGTGCATTTAAAGGAGAGCACAGAGGCTGCTTTCTGAGGCTTAGGCCTGACTTTGTCCTTGGTCGTAACTCAACTCACAGAAAGCATCATTCACACCCACAGACACTCACAGGCCCAGGTTTATGATTAATCCCACCGCAGTGTGCTCATACATGTATAACAAAAATGGTCCCTTTGTGGAACCTGATGGACTAAAACAAGGGAACAGTATATTCAGTCAGTTTTTTGACCACTAGGTAAAAAGTTCAAATTCAGCCCAAACTGAAGGATGACTCAAGTTTCGTATTTGGACTTTCTCAAATTTTTCTCTAAAAACAGTATGAGTGAGAGTACACGTGTACAGGGAAAAGTGATCACAGGAGATGAGGAGGTAAAGAAGGAGCATGTTCAAGAATTTGTAATGCATTTGCACTTCTGTTAGTAATAGCACATGAAATGTCACTTGAATTCAGCATGTAATTGTTCTTTGCCTCCCTGATGTCTTGTGGGAACATTCCCTTTAGCACCTTGATTTTGTTTTCTCTAAGCTTAAAAATGTATTGGCACCAGTAATTGCCTAATCTGGTCCAGATACGATATGGTACGGTGCAGATTTATTATACTGCAACAACAAATTAGGAATAAAAGCTCCAGGGAAGCAGTAAATTGAGGCTGCAATAACTCTTCTCCAAGTGCCACGCGGAGAGTCTGGTGGAGCATCCAGAGCGCTGCTTCCCAGCCCCTGCTAATGCTGGTCTGCGGGAGGCTGCTCTTCCCACCCCTGGCCGGGAGCTGAGCACACTGAATTTAAACTGCTGGTAAATCGCCTGGCCCCACCCCACACTTCGCTCCTTTCCCTGCCTCCCGATGGGAGTTGTTCTGCCCTTGATGGAAGGGGAACGCTCCCCGGGGCACCCTACATCCCCTCTCTGTCCACATGAGGTTGAACCACTGCAGCTCAGCCCTGGGACGGGGCTTTAAGTTGGGGCAAGATTCATTCCACTGGTTACTTCTCACACAGCAAGCCTGGATAATCAGCTGCTCAAAGATACCAGAAATTCAAAGATACTGCAGTGGAACTGATGTTATTGATGGAGGAACAAACAGTAAGACAACTCTGATAGCTTTACTGCATGAAGCTCATTATTGATGACTTCAGTATTCAAACACTGTTGGAGTTTGGAAACTTTCATATTCGTTCTTGACAGCAGAAAATAGTTGCTGCAGTGTGACTGCCATGCGTCGCACCCCTCCTGCAACTAAATGTGGGTTTATACATTGTGTTTTTAATTATGATGCTGATGGCAAATGGATAATACAAGTATTTCAGTGAATATACACACGCCTGTTCATCATCGCCAACCATTTCTCATGTTGTGAACTGCCTTTGTGAAGATAATTATTGGTGTAATTAATAAGCTGCTAAACTAAGATCAGAGGTTTTAGCTCTTGAAAGAGAGAAGAACAAAACAATTATGGTGACAATTCACACTTTGCTTACATTTATGAATATATAAAGTTACACTGACAAAAAGTAAGCCGGAAAAGAAGCGGAGAAGTTGTAGAAAGCCAAACAACTGCATTGGATGGTCTGTGGAAAGCACAAAGAATCATGCAATATTATTCTTCAAGATTGCAAAGGAACAATTAAATGATTAAATAGATCTTTAAGTATCAGTAGAAAGTCTCTAACTTCAGTGAAGCTGCAGCATATTCTGAAAGAAATTTTTGAACTAGGAAATAAGGTGCTTTATTCACAGAAAGTTATTGCTAAGCATGAGTAACAAGGACTTGTTCTGAGCCTTAATTTGTATGTTCACTAAAAATAGCTGGTTGAATTTTATTTTGTTGCCCACAGAGCTCCTATAAATTCAGTGGAATGCCACAGAACGACATCAGTTTATTATTATCTGAGCACAAAGTAATTCTGTCAGTTCAGTGCGTGTTTCTTGAGACATGCAGACGTTGACTTGTAATAGGTTGGCAGAAGACTCAGATTCGCTTCTTAACAATCCTCTTTAGTACCTGACTATGACAGCATCAGTTTAGGTAACAGATTGTAAGGATCACGGCCATACCTTGCTGGGGTTTTTTTGTATAGAAAATTCCTGTTGACTTCAGAGGAAGGTTTGTACCTGGAAAGACTGTAGATCCCGATTCTCTTTGATTAGTGTCTCATAAGCACGTGTAGCCAAACCAACCTCTGTTATAACAAGTGTATCCTTGCTCTTGTCATTGTTCAGTGTGTGGTTATCCCACTGATTTTGTCAGGATGTCTGTGCCTGAAAAGCTAGTATGACTGCACCTAAAATAATGATAACTGTCTTTACAGTTCTTGTTCTGGAACTCTCTGAAAGGAAATCTGCATGTGCTCGTCTTGGGTGGTAATTCTGCACCGCTGGTGGTGGATCAGATCCCATGGGTTTCCATGCCACTCTTTTCCAGGCTCATCTGAGGTAAAATGGCAACAAAAAGCTGGGATGCTGCTATGTCTGTATGACCCTACAATGCGGAACTGATGCTCGTATGCTATTCACAGCTGGCAGGAAAAATAGAGTGGCCTTGTGGCCATTTTGGATATTCTGTTTTACACCTACAATCAAAGCTGACACTTGACTACCCGAGGATTGGACCAAAATGGGAAAGCAGAAAAAAAAAGCTACATAAGGATATTTTTCACCATACCTGCTAAATGCAGGTTAACCTTCTGTCCAGAAGAAAATCTGTACAATTATATTTACATAATATAAGCTTTCTCTAAAGCTCCCAGGATTTTCCATTGACATGTGCAATTTCTGGAGGACCATTTTCCATAACTGTTGGGATCCCTAAAAACATTAATAAGGAGCACATAAGATTGTGTACAAAAGCTACACGTTGTTCAGCTACCTTTAAAGGATTCCCACTAGGTACTAACATAAAACTTCAGAAACCTGAAGACCTTTGTAAGAGAGCTTATAGCCTTAAAGCAATGCTAAGGCTGTATCTCCCAAGGAGCAGCAGGTAAAGATCAGAGGAGATCAAAGGTTGTAACTAAGTGACCAACCATCTTAAGTTATCTACCCAGGCTTCTGAATTGTTTGTGGTTACCCCTTCACTCTTTAACTCTGCAAAGAGACTTTCAGTTTGTATCAAAGGTCTGAGCACTTAGGCTTTTTCTAAACTAAAGATCAAATCTTGAAAGTTTTATTGATTTACAATTTTCAGCAATTTATTTTTTTTTCCAACTAGCAGTGGTTGAAAATATCATTCTACTATTATATACATTGATGTGGCTAACAAATTTTTTTCCCTGCTTATCAAAATGCATTAAGGAAACAGAAAAGAAAAAAATCACCATCTTTTTCTCTCTGTGTATCTGCAGCAACTTTAAAGAAAATGATGAATGGCAAAATGTTAGAGCAAAGGATCCCAAAATGAAGGAAGTGGCATGATTAGGTTCTGTATTTTAAATTAGAAATAACTGTTCTGAATACATAAGCAATCAGACATCCATTTATATCCTGGTTAGAATCTGAAGCTTCATTAATTGCAGTGGAATCACACACAAAATGAAGACTTCCTCCAAAAAGCCAGGCTTACTCAAAGAAAAACTTAAATGTTTTATGATAGTATTTTCCACATTAGAGTTCTGCTCATGGCTAAATCATCATGGATAAACATACATATATTTAAACAGAGAAAGGATACACTCTTTTAGTCTAAAAACTGAGCCATAGAAAAACCACTAGGCTGAATACTGATTATTCACATGATTCACTAGTCAAACAGAGGTGAGAACCAAAAAAATATGAGTTACTATTTCTATTTATAATGTTCAAGTTTGTGCAACATTTCTAAAGGCCTTTTTGTCATATCCAGTTGCTCCATGTTGTTACACATAGAGATGAAAACTAGATCAAAGGATAGGCTGTGTTGCTAGTACTCACCTAGTAAACATCCAGTCTCCCTTTTCCTTTCAGTCATATCCTTTTTTACACTCAATAAATCTGGGGTGATTCCTGTGTTTTTACCATTGGGATCGTCACACGATTTCCACTGGAAGATGCACCAAAATGAAGACAAACATGGGATGAATATGCAGCAAATCCAGACAAAATACTGAATAACCCCCATTTCACATTGAGAGAAAGTCAGTAAGCCCTCTGAGACTTCCTGAAGGACTTTATCCATGCGACTGAAGGACTCAAGCCAGGAGCACTCACATATGTAATTCTATACTCAGGACAATATTTTGTATGAACCACTAACAGTCATTTGTCTAAACAAAACAAACAAACAAACAAAAAAAGAGGTATATATTTTATCACATCATGACAGCACCCGTAATTTATATGTCTACATTTAAAATCACTTTACAAGACAATTTCATATTCAGAAGAAACGCACTTCTTATCACAAGTTATACAGTGTGATCATTGCAGTAGTTAAGCTGTAGAAAAATTGGGTTAAAAATAACAGCCATGCTGCTAAACCGTGTTAGCAATGAATGTCTTTTTTAACTTGAATCTTAAAGGAGTACAGTATTTCTTCCTTATAATCCTGCCTGAAGTTTGCAGAGTATGATTTGTTCTCCACTTACCCACTTTTGCCGTAGTCAGTTCTTTTTCCTATTACAAATCCCACATAGTTTATCCAGGAACTCGGGAGAACCTAGACAACAAATAAGCACTATGAGGAAAGACAGAAATATTAGAAATGTTGAGCTCACAATAACAACAAAACACTCATTAAGTGACAAGTCAAACTTCTACTACGTCTTCATTCATTTCTCTGCCAGTGTTGCTGTCTTTCTAAATAAAAATCCGTGCATCACTAATGTTCCCAACCGCAGCAAACATTTTCCTATTTAACAAAACTCCTTTGAGTTCATGCTCCGTATATGCCCTAAATAAAAGCAATCTTAAAATGAATCTTCTATGGCTCTCACCTTGCCCATTTTACTGTTTTGCTACCCTCTGCTGGCTTTATTCTATCTGTCACGTTAAACAGAAGCTGCTGATTTTCCCTTTGAAAGCCTTTCATAAGGCAATTTCAGGAATAGCATTTGGGGCTGGAAAAAGGGGAAGGGGTGAAGCTAATCAGGTGGCACTAACTTCTTCCGTCTCCATTGGCACGAACAGGGATTTTTATCCAGACGACCAGTTTTGATGATTTTTTTTTAAATCAAGAACTCCTAGGAATACAACCATTATGCATGCACAGCTCTCCTATGCAGTCCATATTCATTGAGTCTGATGCATAAAGATCGTAGCTATGCCCATATTTCTGACCTCTTCAGTAAAAATATGAAAAATCTCCATGCATTTCCACACCATTTGGATGAGGGCTCCACGTGCCCTTGATCTCTTCTCCTTCTTCGTCTCCTTCTCTCTTCTTTTGAGTCATTTTTCCCCATTCCCCATAATGTGTATGGATGTGAAAAAAAAAAACACAAACCCACAAAGAAACAACAGTGTACATCTCAGAGCAAATTAGGTAATCTTGTCAGCAAACAGACCTTCCAATGCAAAACTACAGGGGAAAAATATAGATTGCAGCTGCAAATACATCACACTGGAAATCACAGGTAAAATCATTTCTCTGCAGTGTGTGGCTGTTCCCAGAAAATTGTGTTTAGCCCTGAGACTCTCATTATTGAGAAGAGTTGTAAATTGGAGAGAGGTCAGTGCAAAGCCACTGATATGATTAAAGTGGGCTGGAGGCATTGACTTATGAAGAAAGATGAAAAGATCTAAATAAACATGGCCTGGCTGTGGAATGCTTAAAAGGCATCAAGATAACCATTAACAAATAGCTGAAGGATATGAAAACCAAGCAGAGAAAAGAGATATCTCAGGTGGCATAAAGGAGAATAGTCAACAGTAATGAGATGAAAATGAAGAAAGGAAAATCTAAGCCAAGCGTCCAGATAAACTCCTAGAAGTGGAACGCATCATGCCATGGAGCACTCCCCCAGGTATAATGGAAGTCCTGTCGGCTGAGACAAATAAAGCTGGGCAGCAAAGCTGAAGTGGTTGTACGGCGGGTTTAACCCTGCCTTTAGAGAGGTAGGCTAAAACGTACAAATAGGTCTTTATCACCTCTAATATCTCTAAATTACTGCTGAGATAACTCAGCTATTAACGGAATTCCGTTGCGAATGAAACTGCTCATGCCTTGCAGAAAAAGGGTGAAGTCTCCGAATGGTGCGGTTTCAGAAGAGAAAAACTTTGCAAACAAAGCTCTTACACCACTCCCCCAGAAATGCTCATGGGTTGCTCATGCTGTCCTTCAGACGTACCAGACCTACAGAGCACACCCTCTACAATCATGTTCACTGAGAACCAAACAGTGAAGCAAACCTGACGTTTTCTGAGTCTGTTATAGTTACTGCAGTGGTGATTGCCAGGACCTGTTTAGACATCTGGAAAACCCAAACACAGTCTGCATACACTCTGATTGACCTGTTAGGGTGTATTGGGTCTGGCTGAGATGGAGTTAGTTTTCCCCACAGCAGCCCCCATAGTGCTGCGTGTTGTATTGGTAGCTAGAAAGGTGTTGACAACACACCTGTGCTTTGGCTACTGCTGAGCAGTGCTCACACAGCATCAGGGCTGTCTCTCCGACATTCTCCCCTCACCAGTAGGCTGGGGATGGGCAAGATATTGGGAGGGAACAGAGCCTGGACAGCTGACCCAAACTGGCCAATACCATATGACGTCTGCTCTGCAATAAAAGCTAAGAGAAAGGAGAAGGAGGAGGCGGTCATTCGTTTCTATGACATTTGTCTTCCAGAGCAACCATGACACGTACTGCAGCCCTACTTCCCGGGATGTGGCAGGACAGTGTCTGCTGATGGGAAGCAGAGAATATATCTTTTGTTTCCCTTTGCTTCCATGCATGGTCTTCGCTTTTGTTTTATTAAACTGTCTTTATCTCGATCCACAAGTTTTTTTACCATCTTATTTTCTTCCTTCTTTTGCCCTGCTGAGGAGCGGAGTGATACAGTGGTTTGGTGAGCACCTGGTGTCCAGCCAAAGTCAACCCACTACACAGGGCTACCAGGCATGGAGCAATTGTGGACAAATTGATGAAGACCTTAAACGTTCCTGAGCAAAACTTGCAGGAGCAAAAGAAGATGTGCCTAGAAAAATCACATGAAAGATAACTCTTCCTGTGGCCATCAAGAAAATCAGAGCCAGGACAATTTTTACTCCTTCTCCTTCCAATCACTCCCAGTAGTAAGTGAAATGCAAGCCACCCCTGTTTTCTGTTCAGGGGGGACAGTCATAATTTTACACAGGCTAAGCAGGAAAAAATCTCACTACCTCTCAGTTTCTGTGTTTTCAGCTGCTGTCACTGACATCTCCAGCTACAATAGTTTTTATCCCTTTGGGAGACTTTACATGCTCAAAGGATGCGACTCTAACCTGATGTGATTGATAGGCTGGGACCCCAGTATCCACTGGAAGGGTGGGCAGACCACACAGTACCAGAATGAAGATTATTGCGTAAACCGATGTCTGCTTATTCCAAATAGGCCAAGTCTCATCGCTGCATCCACAGCGATGAGAATAAAACACTCAGGAACTGACAGGCATGCATGACAACAGAAGAAACACACGCTGTCTGTGCAGCAGTCTTAGATGTGGAACAGTAACGTGACTTTTACCCTACTCATGCTTGAATAAGCTGAGCTGCCTCCTGCACATATCTGATTTACCTCAGTTGTGATGTGTTATTATCTTCTCTCTTGTGATTCCGGGCTGCAGTCCCACTTACCCACTCTTTATTATTTGTCTGCTTGGTCCTGTTGATGCCATGCCACTTGCTGTGTGCTGTGTCTACTGTCACTGGTCTGAGCCAACTGCTGTGACTGCAGGCACAACTACACTGTGAGCCTGCCCTTGACTTCCAAAAACTGACTAAAAAGCTACTTTTGCTTTAATTAGCTAAACAGTCATTCTTCCTTGCATAAGAGATCCACCACCCTGGAGAACACTTTCCTCCTTTCTGGTCAAGTCGCACACATATCTGGACTGAGCCTACCTAGCAGGACAACATTATCATTTAGAAGACTCTGTTACTCAGAACTATGACTCAGGTGCACATCTTTCCTTTTGCACTGTCTGCCTAGGATCTAGACCTTAAAGAATTAAGACCTTATTTTTATTTTTAAATAATTCCGTATTAAAAGCATAAGAAAAGGATGAGAAAGAGTTTCAAGGAGAGGTAAGTTCTCTGATAAGTAAAATTTCCTATTGAACTTCATAATAATAACCTTCCCATTTGCATTTGTGTAGAAATTATTTCTGTAATTGTATTAAATATATATAACATCAGTTTTGGCAAATCAGCTATAAAAAACTTTCTAGTCTGAAACTCTGTGCACAAAATTTCAGATACAGGATATTTCTTGTGCCAAGGCTTATCCTTTTCTATTCCATTTGCTTTAGTTTACTTTAAGCCATATTGATTACCTTTTTGGCACCACATGCAGCTCATAGAATCATAGAATAATAGAATGGTTTAGGTTGGCAAGGACCTTGAAGATCATCGAGTTCCAACCCCCCTGCCATAGGCAGGGACACCTCCCACCAGACCAGGCTGCCCAAGGCCATGTCCAGCCTGGCCTTGAACACCTCCAGGGATGGGGCCTCAACAACCTCTCTGGGCAACCTGTGCCAGTGCCTTACCACCCTCAAAGTGAAAAACTTCTTCCTAATGCTCAATCTAAACCTGCCCTCTTCCAGTTTGAAGCCATTCCCCCTCGTCCTATCACTCCATGCCCCAGTAAAAAGTCCTTCCCCAGCTCTCCTGTAGGCCCCCTTTAGGGACTGGAAGGCCACAATAAGATCTCCCCAGAGCCTTCTCTTCTCCAGGCTGAACAGCCCCAACTCTTTCAGCCTCTCCTCATAGGAGAGGTGCTCCAGCCCTCGGATCATCCTCGTGGCTCTCCTCTGGACACGCTCCAGCAGGTCCATGTCCTTCTCATGTTGGGGACTCCAGAGCTGGATGCAGTACCAGACTGCACCAGCAGTACTGCTGGTGGGGTCTCACGAGAGTGGAGTAGAGGGGCAGAATCCCCTCCCTCGCCCTGCTGGCCACACTTCTTTTGATGCAGCCCAGGATGCGGTTGGCCTTCTGGGCTGCGATCGCACATTACTGGCTCATGTTGAGCTTCTCATCGATCAGCACACCCAGGTCCTTCTCCCCGGGGCTGCTCTCCAGCCTTTCCCCGCCCAACCTGTCTTTGTGCTTGGGATTGCCCCGACCCAGATGTAGGACCTTGCACTTGGCCTTGTTGAACTGCATGAGGTTGGCTTGGGCCCACCTCTCCAGCCTGTCCAGGTCCCTCTGGATGGCATCCCTCCCCTCCAGCATGTCTACCTCACCAAACAGCTTGGTATCTTCGGCAAACTTGCTGAGGGTGCACTCAACCCCACTGCTCAACAAAACAAAACAACTCCCTCCCCCAAACACAGAGCTGCTAGAATAATACAGGCAGAATTAGCAAGAAAGAGATAAAGAATCATAGAATCATAGAGTGGTTTGGGTTGAAGGGACCTTTAAAGATCATGCAGTCCAACCCCCCCTGCCACGGGTAGGGATATCTTTCAAATAGATGAGGTTGCTCAAAGCCCCATCTAACTTGACCTTGAAACTTCCATCAACGGGCCATCCACAAATTCTCTGGACAACCTGCTCCAGTGTCTCGCCACCCTTATCATAAAAAATTTATTCCTTATGTCCAGTCTAAACTTACCTTCTTTCAGTTTAAAATCATTGCCCCTTGTCCTGTCACTACAGGCCTTTGTAAGAAGTCTCTCTCTCTCTCTGTCTTTCTTATAAGCCCCCTTTTAGGTACTGAAAGGCTGCTATAAGATGTCCCAGGAGCTTTCTCTTCTCCAGGCTGAACAACGCCAACTCACTCAGCCTGTCCCCATAGGAGAGGTGCTCCAGCCCTCCGATCATCCTCATGGCCCTCCTCTGGATCTGTTCCAACAGGTCCATGTCTTTCCTGTACTGTACTGTCCTGCACTGAGGACTCCAGAGCTGGACACTGTACTGCAGGTGGGGTCTCACCAGAGCAGAGTAGAGGGGCAGAATCACCTCGCTCAACCTGCTGGCCACCCTGCTGGGGATGCAGCCAGATGGTTGGCTTTCTGGGCTGTGAGCAAATGTTAATGGTTTATGTCCAGTTTTTGATCTGCCAGTATCCCCAGTCCTTCTCCACAGGGCTGCTCTCAATCCATTCGTCCCCCAGTCTGTACTGGTATTGAGCATTGCACTGACCCAGGTGCAGGACCTTGCACTTGGCCTTGTTGAACTTCATGATGTTTGCATAGACCTACTCCAGCCTGTCCAGGTCCCTCTGGATGGCATCCCTTCCCTCAAGTGTATCAACTGCACCACTCAGCCTGGTGTCATCAGCAAACTTGCTGAGGGTGCACTCAATCCCACTGTCCGCGTCATTGATGAAGATATTAATTAATTTTGGACCGAGCACAGATCCTTGAGAGACACCACTCATTACTGGTTTCCACTTGGACATTGAGCCATTGACTGAAACTCTTTGGACGTGGCCATCCAGCCAATTCTTTATCCATCTAACAGTCCACCAATCAAACCCATTTCTCTCCAATTCAGAGGTAAGAACGTTGTGGGGGACTGTATGAAAGGCCTTACAGAGATGCAGGTAGATACACCTAGGCAGTAACAAGAAGTGCTAGTCCTGTGCTTACCATTAAGACCCACCCCAATAATAAATAACAGAGGGATATAGACAACTGCCGGTGATTTTACTATTAATGTGAATCTCATTACATAACACCCATACAACTCCCCAAAGAGTATTTAATGTGCTTGCCTTCCTAACCTACTGAAGATATTATACATTTTTGAGGGATTAGAGATACATGAAGATTAAGACTTGTTTTTTATTAGAGGACCTGAGAGCAATCTCTTCTCCCACATCCTTTCCTGGGGTCTTAGCTGCCCGTGTTCAAATTGGTTCCAATATGGCACAGCTGCATGACCTGGGATCAGACTGCTGTGAAAACAGCTGTGCCACCAGAAAGCCCTCTGGGACACCCCATCTGGGGCCACCACCTTTGACAAGAGCTGCATTTCAACTCCAACCTCTGCATTTTGTCCTTGCTAGAACTGTGATGCAGACATGCCAGTGCCCAGCCTCCTGCCTCACGTCCTCACCTGGGTCACAGGACTTCCCAAGGTTATCTCAGACTGGCCCCATGGCCACAGACCAGTCTGTATGGATATGGTGGGTCCTTGGCAGTTAGCACACTGCCTGACCTCACTGTCTCCTCCTGCCTCACTCATGATGCTGTCTGCTACTAGCTTAAAGAGAAGAATTAAGGTATTTTTCAACACATGGATTCAATCCCTGCCCTGCTAGTCACTTCAGTGGAAATAATGGACAGATCACAAAACTTTTCTGATTAAAGAGCATGTGGGATTTTTGGGGCACTTGGACCCAAATCCTCAGAGATATACAGAAGCTTAACTCCCAGTATTTTCAGTTGGGTTATGCCCTTAGAAAAGCCTGACCTATGTGAACTGCCCAAGCTCAGGTGTTCAGCCTATTTCAGAGTGAGAAATTGAAGCTGAATCTCCCAAGTCCTAACCCACTGGACTTCCCTGTCTTTAAAATGAAAGATTATCTTGACGTGAGCCTCAAAATGTTCGGTTTAGTTTGCTTGTTACATGCTACGACTGTCAAATTAAATTTTTAAAAACAATGATGTGAGACGAATTATAGCCTCCTAGTTACAGACAATGACCCTTTGTGCTCTGATTAGCTAGATGACTACTCACTTTTTGATAGGGTATCTGTTTTGGAAGGAACATGCTTCAAATGCATGCACAGAGCCAAAGGGGAAAAGGGAAGGTGGCAATCTGCCAACTGAAAAAAAAATAAAATCCCTTATCTGTTATATACTGAAGTCATTAGCTATTTTACAGCTATAAAAAGTGCGTTAAAATGTCCCAGTGTGCTCCTAGCAGGGTCATGATTTGTTGGTGCCTGAGAGGCCAGCGCAGTGCAGTTTGACAGGTGTTTAGGTCAGGATGAAATATGACATCTGTGCTCCCGCTCAAGAGCTGGTACCAGTTCTGGATGATTTGCCAAATGAAGATCTATTCAGAAGGTTTCAGTTTGACAGATAAATAGCCCATCCAAGATTTTTCAGTGCTAGGGCATCCAAGAGATTGCCCCATTTATGGCGCTTTGTGCAACCTACAGGCATTTTAATCAGCTGTACTGGCACTTTAACAAACTGAGTTTGCCTTCAGTATCTCAGATAGAGAGATCTGTACACATCTCCAAGGTAGACTCCGAGAAGAGGAAAGAGAAGAGAAAATGCAGAGTCCTGCAAATTTCCCACTGAGACAAAGTTACGAATAATGAAACTATCCCAAAGTAAAAGGCAGAAAAAATGTAACGAGATCCTGCAAAGACCAACAAATTATTTCAGATGTTCAGTATAGACTAGGTTTAAATATTTGGTCCTGGTGCACCTATGTTCACAAAGTCTATTCCCATAAAACTGGCTGATCAGACTCCCAGTTATGCCCCTGACACCTGTCTCCTAAATGTGACTAAATGAAAAGTGGAAAGCTTTGAAAAACATAAAGCGTCATTCAGGTTAGAAAGTACACAATTCAACACTTAGCTGAAACCCACAACCAAGTAGTTGAAAGTGCATATAGAGTATCTGTTGCTATAGTACAGCATGCACATGAAATGAAGCTTTCTCTCTATTCTTACAGGAACTGGCCTGATAATAAGAAAAAGATGATACTTCTAATGACACAGGGTCATTTGCCATCATGTTGGGGCATTGATCTCTTGCTGAAAGAGGAAATTATCAGCTACAAAAGACAGCCTTGCTTTGATTTTTTTTTTTTTTAATTAAGAATTTCAAAGTAGAGATGAGGCTTAAGCTTGCTTCCTAAGCTTTCTGTGAAGAACGACCCACAGAGGGTTTTTTTCATCTCTGCTTCCATTTGGAATTATTGGTAGATGACCTGTAAATAAACTCAAACATCTACTCTCAGGAAAAATCACATTAAATCCAGTGTATTAAATACCTCAGTTATAGAAGCAAAGTTCAAAAAAAGGGAGAAAAACACTTCTGTGTTGTGATCTTGATTTTTATTTCAGAGACTCATGGATTCTGTATCACCTCATCCCCCCTGTTTGGCGCTATCTGAAAACTTGATGGGCGAGGACTCTGTGATCTTCTCCAGACCACTGATAAAGATGTATACTGGTTTGGGCTGGGATGCAGCTAATTTTCTTCATAGTACCTTGTATGGTTTAGTAGTTTGTGTATGTAGCTATGTTTTGGATTTGTGATAAAGACAGTGTTGATAACACAGGGGTGGTTTAGATATTGATGAACATGCATACGCAGTATCAAGGGCTTTTCTGTTCCTCACACCGCCACATCAGCGAGAAGGCTGGTGGTGCACAAGAAGTTGGGAGGGGACACAGGTGGGACAGCTGACCCCAACTCACCAAGGAGATGTCCCATACCACATGACATCATGCTCAGCAATAGAAGCTGTAAGGAAGAATGAGGAAGGGGGGACGTTTGGAGTTACGGCGTTTGTCTTCCCAAGTAACCATTGCACATGACGGAGCCCTGCTTTCCTGGAGATGGCTGAGCACCTACCTGCCAAGGGGAAGCAATGAATGAATCCCTTGTTTTTCTTCACGTGCACATGCAGCTTCTGCTTTACCTATTAAACTGTCTCTATCTCAGCTCGCAAGCTTTCTCACTTTTACCGTCCGATTTTCTCCCCCCTCTCACTGTGGGGAGTGAGGAGGGGCTGGGTTGGGTGAGCTGCTGGCCAGGGTTAAACCACGACAGATGTTAAACAAGGGGGGTCCCAGACAGACCCCAGTGATGCCCCATTTGTTACCAGGCCAGTATGACCCATCCACCACAGCCCTCTGAGTCCCAACATCCAACCAGTTTTTTATGTATCTCACTGTCCATCCATCCATGGCACAACCACCATGGCACAACTTGGATGTGAGAACAGTTTCAAGAACCTTGCTCTAGCCCAGGTACTTGACACCCACTGCTCTCCCCCCATCCACACACCAGCTGTTTCTTCCCAGAAGGCCATCAGGTGGGTGATTTACCCCTGGTAAACCCATGCTGACATCTCCCAGTCACCTTCTCACATAAGAAGGACATGGACCTGCTGGAGTGGGTCCAGAGGAGAGACATGAGGATGATCTGAGGGCTGGAGCACCTCTCCTATGAGGAGAGGCTGAAAGAGTTGGGGCTGTTCAGCCTGGAGAAGAGAAGGCTCCGGGGAAGATCTTATTGTGGCCTTCCAGTCCCTAAAGGGGGCCTACAGGAGAGCTGGGGAAGGACTTTTTACTAGGACATGTAGTGATAGGACGAGGGGGAATGGCTTCAAACTGGAAGAGGGCAGGTTTAGATTGAACATTAGGAAGAAGTTTTTCACTTTGAGGGTGGTGAGGCACTGGAACAGGTTGCCCAGAGAGGTTGTTGAGGCCCCATCCCTGGAGGTGTTCAAGGCCAGGCTGGACGTGGCCTTGGGCAATCTGGTCTAGTGGGAGGTGTCCCTGCCTATGGCAGGGGGGTTGGAACTCGATGATCTTCAAGGTCCTTTCCAACCTAAACCATTCTATGATTCTATGATTCTCCTCCATACACCCAGAAATATGTTCCACAGTTTTCCCAGGGGCTGAAGCAAGGCTGACCAGTGCAGCTTCCCAGGTCATCCTTACTGTCTTTTTGGAAGACAGATACAATGTTTGCTTTTCTTTAGTCACTGGTACCTCCCCAGATCTCCATGGCCCCCCAGAGGTTATAGATGTCTTGCCCTGCAAGGACATTGGCCAGCTCTCAGCACCCTCAGGTGCAGTCTGTCTTGTCCCATTGGCCCATGGGTGAGGTTGTCTGCAGCCACCCCAGCTTGTCACTCACCCACTGCTGGTTATTTTGTCCTTGACCAGTCTCTCCAAGCACAGAGGTCTGGCTGGGGAGAACTGAGGCAAAGGCAGCATTTAGTACCTGTGCCTTCTGTGCCCGCTGTCACACCAAATCAATTAACATCTTAATCACAGCATCAATAACTTAGCTACAGAACAAATGGGACCACAGCATGTTTATTTCTCCCTCAGACATGGAGATTAATAATAACTAAAATACTTCTTAATTAAGGAAACACTGATTTTGGAATGGAAGCATTGTTAGTCTCTTTATTAAAAGTAGACATACATTAACGGTACAAACATACCTGCTAAGACCACTAAATGGAGAAGATACAGACTTGAATAAATCCTGAACATTTTTCATCTTGTTTACTGTATTTTGCAACATCTGGGAAGATATTCCTTAACTAGCGTCCTTGTATATTTGTCATACGCTCGCTGAGCTGAGATTGCTCCATTGTGGAGTGAACCTGCCTGAGCCTGGCAGGAACCTCTGAATCTGTGCACACGAAAAGCACTGCTCCAGGTACCCCTGAAATCATTTTATTAACTTCCCACTTCAGAACACAGCTGATATCCAGTCTGACTGAGCGAACCAAGATTATTTCTGAACTGAATTCAGTGATCTTCCCGTACATTGACAGCTGGGTTTCTGCACACCAAGCTGAGCAATCAGTCATTTCTGACCGAAATTAAAGCCATACTTATGCAGCACATCTGGAGTATGCATCTCCTCCGTGCTGGATTTGGAAGCTTCCACAGGTCTGGAGACTTCTGGCCTTTCTGTTCAAATCTTGACTAAATAATGAGCAGGTAAAATCAGGGGGTCTTGAAAACAACATATCAATTAGATTCCTTTGCTAATACAAAAAATAGTATTTGTCAATTGTTACTTACATTTCCTGAACATTTTTTCTCCTGTAAAAGCTCAGGAATACTAACTATCTGCAATCTTTCACCTTTTTCCCTAATTCATCAATCCAGAGTAAGCTTTAGCTTTCACCTCAAGTGAGGCAACATTAATATCATACTTTTTTTAGTTAATGATAGATTGGGACAGTTATTTTAGTGCATACAGGACTTTTTTCATTAATGCAATTTTAAAATACACTTTTCACTTTTGAAATAGTACATAAGTAGTTTTTCCACTCTAATTTAGTTTATTCCACTGTAACGCTTAACTCCTCCTAATTTGCAATGTCCCTTTTATAAATTGAAACCAACACTTTTTCATGGAAAATCAGCCTTCGTGTACATAGGAGCTTAGTAACTTCATTTTATGTCACTTGACTGACTTTTTTGAATACCATTTTTTCAACATTGTAAACATTTTCAGACTTACAGGCCAGCAGTACTTTTAATGTCACGCTGGCATGACGAATTCAAAGTAATTGAATTTGTTGCAACTGACAGCATGATACCACATTTGCCATGATGTGACAGCACTATCTTATCTGCCCAAGAGAACTTCTGATCTTCAGATTACGATAGTTGCATCTTACATTGATATGACTGCCTTCCATGCACAACCTACCATGTACAATCCAATGAACATTTATAAATACTAATTCCATCCTTCCTTTGCTAAGGGCACAAAACTGCCTCTTTAAAACATATAAAGGTATAACAAACTTGTCTCAATGTGATTGCTTAATCTTGATTTCTTTAGTCATTTTGAAACATCAAAGAAACATTTTGCCCCTAGCATTTGCCACTTGTTCTGTAAACTAACATGTTCTTGTCCCTTCCTGACCTCCTCCCTGCCCCCAGGTCTTCATCTGTTTTCTTCATTAAGATCTCTTTGGTTTCTGACAGCACTGGCAAGAAAAGATACATTGCCACTACTCTATGAGGTCTTCTAAAGAGTATCAAGTACATTGTGATGACACAAAACAAAACTGGAAAGTTTTCAGTGAGCTTCTAATCTTTTTTCACTTAGGAAACTGAGACAATGGAAGAACCTCAGCTCCATTTTAGTCAGAAGTCTTTAAGAAAGAAAGTATATTATCTTCACAGGAACAGATCATTGAAAATCACCAGATTAGGAGAAAGAGCAAAAAGCCACCCTCTCTACCCTCCACCTCACCAAGATAAGTGCAATGAAAGGAATTTTTTTAAGACGAAGTGTTCCAGAAATGTAAGCAACACTGGATATCTGGCTTTTGGTGCTTTCTGCAGTAAAGATGGAGCAAGTCCAAAGCTACCATCAGCTGAGGTGGACTCAGTTCCCGTGGTGTGTGCAGTTTCCACCTCTCATACTTGCATCCTCTCACCCTGTGCAGTTTCTACCTCCCACCTATTGGGATGGCAGAGATGCACAAATTTAAAGGAAAAAACAAAGCTCTCCCTGGCCAGATGAAAAACACTCACAATTATAGACAGTCATCTGCCCCATAAGGGGATGCTCCTGAATGATACAGAAGGGAACAGTTTACACTTCTCTTCTCTGTATTGAGAAACCATTACTTACAAATTTAGCTTTTATCCTCAGTATATGAGTACACAATTCTGCCACACCTGTTGTCTGCAACATTACACTTCCCCCCCTTGCCAGGAGAAGCTCCAGGGTGAAGTATTTAGTGCCTTTCAATGACCAGCTCTTGATAACACAGGTGAATGTTTTCCAAGGAATTAACTGTGTGTAGAAATATACCTTTTAGTGTGATGCAGAAGTTTTGAGCAACAGAATAGTCTTTCCTCAAATCACTCCCTTAAGTACCTTGCCAATATTCCAGGTAATATGCTAACATTTATATAATATATATTAAGACATAGACTTAAACATATATCAAGAAATAGCCCCAAAACAAGCACTCAGTAATAGGTACCATGGAAAACATCATGCACCATATGCCTAAATACTGTATCATTCAGCCTTGTTACGGCTGAGGATGGATAATCCCCACAAACAATCTGAAAGGCAGCATAAATATTTCTCATTATCCCTAGGTTTGACATCACTTTTTATGAGTGTTAAGAGCCTTATTAAGCTGAATGTCCTCTACTTTTTCTGAGACATTCAACACCGTAAAAACAGCAGGAGAGGAACTGTATTCCCTGGAAGTCTAAACAGTGTGTATAGAGTTATAGGAAAGGAGAGACAGCAGAGAGAGGTTTTAGCAGGAAGACAGCTGACTATCTCCCTTTCATGTGGACAACAATGTCATCAGTCAAACGTCTGCTCATTCTGATTTCCCTGCTCTGAGCAAAGTAAGACATTTACCAAGAAAATGCTCTTCTTTCATTTTAGGCAAACACTGGATGTTTCTCTTTTCATTAATTTATCTCCCCATGTGCATTATAAAAACTATTTTTTTCCTTTAAAAAAAAAAAGAAAATAAAAGAAAGAGATGACTGACTCATGAGCAGATGCCCTTTCGGAGTACATCAGGCTGATGTACACTCCAGCAGCCCATGCACTGAGATCTCCTGACAACACCAGAAACCCAGGGAGAAACTACAGAGTCCTGAGCAGGCAGCAGTGTAGCGGCGTTAATGTCTTTAGCCTTTCTGCAGGCTCTTTACAAAAACCTGGAGGACCACCTTGATTGCCACAAGTGCCATTTCACCGCTGCCTGCCAACACTGTGGTAGATGAGTTCCAAAGGTCAGAATGATGGGGAGGGGGTGTAAAAGGGCTTCCTATATCACTTTGGCATTTGTTGTCTTTCCGCTTCACTGTGCATCCCTTGGTCTTCCAAAGAGAGATGCTCCATTGCTCCATCTTCTGTTTTTTTATACTATGGCCACAACTCCTCTAAACATTCAATAATGCAAATTTTTCCCATTGTTTCAAGTGTTCTTCATAAGAAAAATCCTCTTAGGTCTCAAATAATGTGCTTTGTACTTGAATCTTTATTTAAGACAGGATGACCTTAATATATAGATTTTCTCTCACTTTTATTTATGATAGTGCCATGGGAGTTAATACTTGTTCAAGCTTTAAGCACTATTTTTATGTAATAAAAACAAGGTTATAAATAAAAATAAAACTATCTGTCATCTCTCACCTTAAAACCAAACAAAAGACAGTCAATACCAAGCTCGTATACTTATATTTCCTGAAATACTGGAATTCCTGAAGCATTAAAATTCCTGTAGCATTAAGCACAGAAATAAAGATAATGCATCTATACATGTAACAGTAACACTGCAATCTCAGTATCATATTTTCCCTAATATAACCTGGTATCGTCTTTGCTTCTTTGACCACCATGGCACATTGAGCAGATGTTCTTATTGAGCTTTCCCCTGTGAGGCACAGGTCTTTCTCCAGAGTGATTACAGCTAATTTATAACCCATCAAGGTATATGAAAAATTCAGATGGTTCCTCCCAGTGACAAGAGAGCTTCCAGAAGCAATGCCTTTGGAATTCATCCGAGATCAGAACTGGGATTATCTGATATTTCAGTACCACGTTGCTAGCAGCTGTTTAATATTTTCATGTATGCCATTTGCCCTCACTAGAGAAGCAGGCTTACACTTTGCTGGTCTAATTACATAGACTTACATTTCGCTTCTTTAATTTCTCAAGGTCAGTCATTCTCCCATTGGATCTGTTCAATCTATTACTAAACTGATGTCACTTCAGTACCCACCTACAGTGAGAAAGTAAAAGTGAGCCACTTAAAGTGGTGACAGCCTGGTAACTAAATTTTAAGATGTTTTGAAGAAAGAAACCAAAGTATTCAGTTTCTGGTAAACCACAGGTTTATTGAAGTCCAGCTATCAGGAAAAATATTGGAAATTATAGCATGAGCTACATGGTGCCACACAGGATTCTTCTAGATTCATGAAGGGAAAAAGATGTATTTATGAAATACACAGTCATCTCTATGAAAACAGACACTTGTCTGGAAGCATTTCATTTTCAAAGAAGACATTATAACTGTTACCAGTTTTGTATTAAAAAATTACTGCGTTCCTTGAATCTGTACATGGCAGAAGGACTCCCAGAAATGGTTTCAGGAGAGCTGATAACCATGTGCAACACCTAATCCAGAGTTTGGAAGATAGGAGATGACCCGCAGGCAGCGATGGGCACTCCCAGGACAGCTCAGTAGACTGGGAAAGGATTTCCTGGCTGACAGATTTAGTATGTCTTGCGTAGTGGGGAAAGAGGTTGGGATTGGTGCGCGGTGAAAGCTGAACTAGCACATAGTGTCCTGTTAAAAAATACGGCCTCAATCCACAGAGCATTCACTCCACACCTGCACTCAATAGTTCAGTGGCTGCAGGTTAAAACAATTCGGCTTCCTCCTACGCCTGTGAGAGATGAACCACTGTGCCATAACTGGAGCTCTGTCCTTCTTGCCATATCCATTCCATGCTGCATAAATAATTAAACATCCACTAGGACAAATACCAACACTCAGATGTTTTACCCAAATACTAGGTGAGTCAAACAAGTTTTCTCTTTCTCAATAATACAGCTGGAAAACAGGGGCAGATGCACACCTGGCTGTGTGCTGTGTGCATCTGTGCTACTGGTTTTATCGATGCCCTGTGATTGTTCTGATGCTGTGATGCTTCTCTTTTCCATAAAATACTTAAACAGGTAGTGAGAACAGACAAGTGACTGTGTCAGCGGTGGTGAGAATACTTGCCTGAGAGGTGTGAAAGCTTAATTATTTATTCAAAGCAGCACAGTTTCAATGGGTGACCTGAGAAGACTCTTCTTGTGCCTTTTCCCTCTCTCTCCAAAGCACCCTACAGACATTCATTAGAGAAATGCATGTTCGTGTCCTTCAGGAAAGAACTCCATTGAAGCAGCTGCTCTAACCCAGCAGCACTTGGGCAAAAAGTAGCATCTCCACCTGTTGACTTTAACCCACACTTCACTTCTTTTCTTATTTTTCTAAGTAATGTTTGCACTGAAGAAAATTATTTTGGCAGCTTGGAGCTGTTTTCTTCAGGAAAAATGGGACAAATGATTGGTTTCATTCACCATTACTTATTTTTTGCTCAGATATCCATCTCAGAAGTCATATTTAACCCTGCCACTGCTCATTCCTCTTCCACCCTCCCTCCTAAACTAGCAAAACTGGCTTCAGATTTATTAGTCAAAATTAAAATCTGCCAACATATTTGCAACACAATTTACAATGAAACAAACAATTTTTAACTGATACAGGGTAGCCAAATAAGACACTTTTTAAACTTCATATTATCTGATGATGATGATGAACAACACAGGGCAATTGGTGAATGCTATGAGTTCAGCTGACAAAGTAAGGGGAAAAAAAGTGGAACCAGTGTGAAAACCATTCCAAATAATTCCAAAGCAGAATTCCAGGAACTGCAGAAAAGGCCATGGATAATGCCTGTGAAAAGCCTCAGTATATGCAAACATTAAATATGATTTTTTTAACTGCAATATACAAGAAGTGTTCCTTCTGTTCAATTTGGATGCAAACTGTTAGTAAAGGGTCAGTGAATATATGTGTGTTCAGTAATTCCAGTAATACTTAGCCTGAAAAAAAACTTCATTTATTTCTGGAAATCTTCAGCACTGTATCAAAACAGGACTTCATTACTTTGAAGGGAGACCAGCACGAAGATAAATGACCTGGGGAAGTGACCAGGAAAGATTAGGACTGGTGATCCGGAGAGACCTTACATATATTTTTAGTGAACTTAAGTCCTAAGAGGAAAAGGAGTAACAACTTAAGGGAACAAAATGGAGAAAAGGAGATGGCAGGAACATCATTCTGATCGATAGTGCAATGCATCAGGTTGCTCACCAACATGTTTCGGCATGCCCTTAAGGGTGAGCCTAAGCCACCACCCAAACTTGTAAAAGCCTTAAAGGTTATTGTCTGAAGTTTGCTATTTAACACAAAGTAGGAGGTCAACTGCAGCTTGGCATTTCTCACAAGACACAGAGGCATTTCAGGCACTGGTATTATGTACCTGTTACAGGGAAATTATGTGTCTTGTTCAACCTTACATCCTCCCAGATATTGTCCACCCACTGTACATACCCCTGCTATTGACAGACGTGCAATCACGGAATCACGGAATCTCCACTATCTGCACTGTCTCAGAACACACTCGTTCAGGTGCTGGAAGAAGTCTAAACACAGAGTTCCCTCCAAAGTATAATTACCTCCACAACTTAGAGATTACTTAGATAGCTTATTGCTAGCTAACAATAACTAGTTCAACTAACAATGACTACTTAGAAGGACTAGCTCAATGAGATTCCCGCAGTACTGCAGTGTGGCTGCACCTTCATATCCATTGATGCTCACAAGTTCAGAAAGCAGTACTTAATTTTACTCATTGCAAATGCAGACCTTCATCTTTCAGTGACAGATACTCATTTGCTTCATCTTTCCTCTTGAATTTTTTGCAATGCATCATTTCATAAGAATTAACTCCACTGATGTCCATCAAAAGAACGTCACGGAACTGAAATGCAAGGGGAAATTCTGCTTAAAGATAGGAATATTTCACCATTCACTAAGAAAAGTCATCTTCAGGCAAAGTTGATCTGTTGAGAAAATATCACTCCTATTAGGAAATCTGTATTAGCTTTCACCTGTGGCATCAGCCCTCTCTTGATCTTTTTTTTTAAATCAAGGAACTCTTCATTTCTTAGCTATTGTCCATAACTTTCTCGTAGCACATGGTCAAGACAAGATGATTTCAGTAGGACAAATATTTTCTGATATGCAGAGATATTAGATATATATTTTTTTAACTAATGCATGCAGCTATTAAGGCCACACATTGGAAACTTTATTCAGAGTGAGTTTGTCTTATTCTGTGAAATCACTAAATTCTTTTGCTTGTGAAATAACGTCTTTTGGCACCAATACAATTTTCAGAATGTGAACCTATGTATCCAGCAAGAAAGGTAGATCCTACCAAGAAATGTGAATACCAATCTAATCTTAGCCATCCTTTACCAATTGCTCTTTTTGTTTTGAAAGCCTGGCACCAAAATTGCAACATTTACATAAACTTAGGTTGTACAACATTTATCATATATTTAAAAATAACAACAGCATTTTGCCCATGACCTTAAAAAACCCCCACCATATGAACAGGGGATACTTTATTCAGGATCAGATGGTAAAAGCAAGATCAAAATCAATACTGTAGGTTCAAAAATAAAATACAGGTTAAATGTAGGTAGGTAAACTCAAAACCAGATGTCCTAGATGCCTAATTCTATTTTCTCGTACCCCCATGCTCAAGCCAGTACCTTCATTCTGACTCTCTGTTGCCTACTTTAAGTAGCCTGAAGGATCCCTCTCTGGATCACACCACGTAACATATCATTACATCTATTTAGGGTGTATTTCACTAGTTGTGTATTCTCGGGTTTCTACCTGGCAGCAGAAATGGCTGCCTCTCACTTTACTGTGCATAAGCATCGAACTATGAATAGATAAGTATACTTTCTGGTATATTCTACGTTATACCCTTCTAAGTATACTGTAAAAGAAGTTAAGGGGCTTTAGAAATATAAATCTATTTTTAATGAAGAAACAGTTAACTAAACCTGCAGGAAATACAGAAATTTTAGATCATATGTGTAAAAACAGTGAATTTTTTCATTGCTTGGGTTCTGACCTGCCTATAAACTTCAATGACCCTGCTACACCCAATACCTCATAAACAGCTCTTTGTTAAACAGTATTATTTTCTGGTTCTCTAAAATGAAAATTAATAAACAACTTCCTTGGTAACCTAGGAATTTTTTTTTTTTATTAAGGTTCCTTCCTTGTAGATCTTAATATCGGAAAGCTGCCACTGAGATCAGTAAGTATTCTGCCTAAGGAAGGCAAGAGAATTTCTTTTATTTTATTGTTATATTAAAGGAACATGGAGAATCCAAAACTCAATATCCAACTTCTTTCAAGTTCTTTCTACTTCCTTCATAGTGAGTTTCTGTGCAGTGGATTGCACAGATGCCTTAGTCTGCATGGCTCAAAAGTCTGCTGATATGAAGAAAATAACATAATTTAAATGACATTCACAAAATACTTAAAAATAAGATAATGTTGTCCTCATTGTTCAGCCTTGTCCTGAGACTTTACTGTGACCATGAAATTTTTTCACTGCTGGAAAGAAGGATATTTCCTTTCACAAATTACTTCAGTAATGCCCTCCTGTTGCAAAGGCACCCACACAAAACATTCAGAAGACTGAAAAACACATTATTTTATCTCTGTTGGTATTAACCAACAAAATCATGCACAAAGAATTGGACAAAAAGATAATCTTAGATTCATCTGAACATTAGTATATGACACATCAAAGGACTAAAGAAGTTTCTTTTATTGACTATGGCATGTTTGAAAGAATTCTTCATTGGTGAGGACAGAAATACTGTCAGATTTAAAAAAAGACATGCACACATGTATACATTACACATAGTAATTATTTTTAAAAGGACAAATGAAACAAAAACAAAAAATGCCTTTTTAGGTATTTTAGGAGTGCAAAATATTTGTGAAGCTATGAAAACATCACTGTGATTATTCACTGCACTTTTCAACATAAAATAGTATAAGACCAACTTTTTTTTTAAAATCTAAGCAGTTATTATAGCTTATCCTAGCTGGCCAGTTAAGCCAGTTATTTGCCTACCGCTTGTGGTGAATGGTTAGTGGTTAAGCTTGAAAAGAGGAAAGGCTCTGAAGATAGGAATCCCTTTTCAAAATACCCTGATCCTCTTTATAGATCAGGGTAAGGGTCCCCATGACTGGAGTCCTCCAGGGTTATATCCTGAATTGCTATTTTAGTTTAAATCCTCTACAAATGATAGAAACCCTCTATTCATTCTGTCTTTTGGCCAGCAAGCCTTCATCAGATTTTTTCTTTTACCATTTTTCATGTCTTTACCTCTGCTTCCCTTCTTCTACCTCGTCTACCAAGAACAGTGATGTACCTTTTAAATCAGATATATTCTCATGTCGCTAAGGATATATTTGCATTTGTTGCGAAAGCACGGGGAAAGCTGGGCTACACTGAAAGACTGTTACTATGTAGGGCTAAATTTTTAGTAATGTGGCATAGCTGACAACTATAAAACTTCAGCATTCCAAAAACATTTGGCTTTCCTTCTCATATGAATGGTTTCATAGATTATTACTCAGAATTTATGCAGGTGAAGTTAATTTCAACCCCGGTGAATAAGATTTTTCTCCCATTGAAATTGTTTTTCTTAAATAACCATCCTCATTTTAAAAGTAAAAAATCTTTGAATCTGGTCTCTTTAAGACTGTGCTTCTAACTACAGTCAGAAGACATATTTCCATATGAAAAGTTAAATCAATGTTTTCTTATTATATTGATTTTCCACTTACAGTAACTGCGGAGATTTTCAGTCCTGCTCAAAAGAAAAAAAAAGAAGGATCAAAGTCAACATATTTTTATAACCTAATGAATATTTTCCACATTGAATCATTCAATAAATGAAAAATAACAGTCTATAACATTTAAAATCAGGTTGAGAATACACTCCAATGTACAAGTGCTGCACTTCTAAATATTTAAAATTATTACATTCTTGGCAGCCATATCTTATGTGCTTATATGTGTAATACATTTACATTGACAAAGATTCCACTTCAAAATGCTCCACCCAGATAGTAATCAAAAGACAGTATCGTAAATGATTCACTGGAACTTATCACAAGTTAGATGAAGGTTTTGTCCCTCGTGGAAATTTCTCCAAGGATAAGTAAACAGGAAATGAGAATAACTACATCCAGCTTTTCCTCTTGCATTAGTAGGTACAACTACACTGACGAAGCCCTGCACAGAGAACTAGTAAAGCTATCTGTGTGGGCATACGCTTACTGAAATAATGAGCATTAATTCTAGCACTTTAAAAAAATACTCCAAAAGCCATACATACAGGTAAAAGTACTGCTGTCAAAAAGGAGTATTGTGTTACAACAAAACAGCAGGACTGAAAACTTCCTGCAGAAAATGCTTTAATAGACTTAAAAGACAAAGCGAGTACTTTCTTTGTAGAGAACCATGCAATCCATAACGTTGCAATAGCACCACAAATAACTTCCACAGACTGCTGTGCATGACAGCTGATACTGAATTGCCTGAAAAGCTCAACAAGTCGTTGTTATACTATTACCCCAGAACTGTTGCCTATACAAACTGCCCCAAGACAATTCTTTAAAACAGAGAAACAAATGGCTGTCACGTTCTTCTCTTTCACCAGCTCATGACTATCCATCAAACTGTTTGGAGAAAATATTCCTTGATAGCTAGGACACAAAAACATTAGTAGACTGCAAGACAATAATCAGAAGTAGAGCCTTTTAAACTATGCAAATGGTGAAACCTCTCAAATAGCTTTATCTTTCATAAAATATTTTTCAAATATTAACACCTCTTATTTGAGGCATGTCCCATAAGAAAGCACAAAGCAGTACTTAAAGAAATAAGAGTAATATCAGAGCGTCGCATGGTTATTAAAAGATATCCTAGCTATTACTGAAGCCAGGGAGCTACAATCAAGATGATCCTTATTAAAATAAACTAATGAGATTTGACAGAATATGAATTTAAGCCTAAATACCAACAATGTCATGCTGTCAGCAAATGAAATATATTAACTGAAAACTGTTGCATTTGATTTAAGGCCCTATCACGCAAAATGAGAAAAGAGGTCACCCTGGACCTTCAGGGAATCTGTTCTACAGAAATTTTAATTTTGCTCACAACCCCTGGGAAGCAAAAATAATGAATTGCCTCGCTCAGAGATGTAAGAGGTGTACCAGTCATACACTGACAGCAATACAGTTCATATTACCTCATCTACCTACACGAAATATTCAGCTAAAATAGCAGTAATAATTGGGACTAGATAGTATGGTCCTTTACTCACACTAGAAATCCCACTTCAGTGGAACTGCCAATCTGAGCAAGTGTTAATAAGTTCCCAGAGAAAGTGGTATACCATACCTCTCCCTTGTTTCATTCAGATGCAGAAGGAATGGGGTTTGTACGTTTTGAGTGTAATACAATAGTCCTTACAAAGCATGGAAGCTGTAAAATAAGCTTCCATACATTCTTTAAAGAAGGACTCTGCATAAATTACTGACAGCAACTTGTAAAAGCAGACGTCTGAGCCTGTGCAGTTTTGGATGACAAAAATATTCACCTATCCAAACCTCAGACTGCATCTGCAAATCCAGGCAACGATATGTGCAAATAAAAAGTGACCCAATACTGTGCGACATGGTTTCAGTCATACATATTTCTAGGCCAGCTGGCCTCAGAGTGTGAGCAAGCCAGCTTGAAGGCTTAGCTCTCTGCCTCCGGGTAGCAGCTGGTCTTTTGCCCTGGTGTCCACAGGCAAACACAGCGTGCTGCATCCATCGCCTCTTTGACAGCCAAGTGGCTATGGCTACTGGCTTCTACATGGACTTCATGATCCGAACTCTTCCAACACTGAAATTTTTAGAGGCACTATTATTTCAAGTTAAGCACAACTTCCCACATTTCTAAATGCCTCAGAAAACACCATTTAGCTCAAGGCAAATGCACAGCAAAGTTGCAACTACTGCAGCACAATCCTAGCCCAGAGGTACAGAGCAGGTCACAACACAGAACTAGACACCGGTTATCCACGCTCACTAGCATGCTCTCTACCTGCAAAAACAGACGCTTGAAAATACACCAAGGGAAAGCTAAGCTGTATCTTTTTATATTGGTACAACTGGCTGGTTAAAAGCTGTACTGAGATTGCTCAGTGGACATTTTGGAGACTGGCCAAAATCTTCTCTTCGCCACTTCAATTCTGATAATTTGGAAGGACATGCAACTGCAAGCAAAAAAACCTATTCCTAGTGGCTTGGACTGCCTCAGTAATAAAAAGTGTTTTTTCCTGTCTGAATAGCTTGAAGGATGACAGCACAATCAGGAATGGTGCTTCAGTTTAGCAAGGTTTTGTTTATATTGGTCCAATACTTAGTTTTAGTGAGAAGGCCACTCCCTGGACTCACTTCTTTTAGGTTTAAGAACAGCACAATTGCCTGAAATCATCTCTTTCATGATATCAAATACCAAAGATCAGTCATAGTCATACAGATAAACATTATCTAGTTTCTGTGGGAGGAGCACCTGTGATCTTTCTGGCATGATACATGTATCACACACAGACAAATCACTGATTTTCCAGCAGTCACAGTGGATGTTCATTGAGTATTGCTGAGAGTCAATTGACACTGCAGTACTACTTTTAACAAATGAGTGTGGCAAAAGCAAGTCAAGTAATGTACACGAACTGATGATTTTTTCATCTTAATGGCTATCTGAAAAATCAGCATTTAAGACAACTGAAGTTGGTAGCTTAAAAAGCACCCTATTCACTACTGAACTTGAAGCTCAAAGATTACCCCCAATATTTTCCTTATCACTTCCCAAGACATATTTCAAAGGCTGGTTTTCATCTAAGGGAACAAAACATGCTTATTTCTGGGGTGTGCAGTGCATGAACACTCATAAGACATTTGAGATGTGCAGGAATTAAGTGCAAAGTATTTTGCTAATTTGCATGCTGATAGGAGAAAGTTTCCTGCTTCTGCTTATACATGACATTACAAACTTTTTTCTTTCCTTTCTGCCTTCTTTGCTTCTTGATCCCACTCTATTTCCATCTCACCAATTCATCTGCAGGGTCTCCCAGGAAAACAGAAATGTAATTAAGAACAAAACGCACCGAGCTTACAGAAGATGAGAAGAAAAAACATAACTGGTCTGGTGTGTTGAAGAGGCACAACTACTTGCGAGATACAGTACTAACATTAAAAGAGTTCTCAGAAAAGCCTGGAGCTGGCCCAAGTTTATAATAAGTCCAGTCAAATTCCAAGGCAAAGATAACATAGATCAGAAGACAAAATCAATTAATATTCTGGAGGGAAATGTGTTAAGATTGTGTGATGAAGTGCTAAGTCAAAAGTGTATTTATATGAAAATGATTCTCCCGATATTATCAGGCAAAATGAAGACCATGCAAATCCCTTTTACGGAGCCATACATCTATCTCCAGACACACTGATGTTAAAAGTGATAGAAGCTGTTTTTTTCATGAACTTTTTTTGGTACTTGATTTCTTACGCAGCAGAAATTAAACTATTTTCAAAAACAAAGATTATGTAGTCAAGAGTATTAAACAGCTATGAATGTCCAAACCTCAGTCTCATTACAACCTGAAAATTAATCTGAAGAAAACAACCTCACACTGTAAAAGCCTAACTTGTGAAAAGATAGACAAAACACTGTAGCCTGAGAAACTATAAATAATCTCAAATGGAAAGCTGGCTGTTCTGCTGGCATAAAATAATTTCCTTTACTTTCAGTCAGTTTGGAAAACTAATGTTTTAATCTATTGCCTTTTGATTATATTTTTAATTTTTACAGATGTTGCTTGATGTCTCCCCATGCTTGTATTTCTCTTCAGTGTTTTTTATTTTATTCAGTAATAAATTTTTACAAATACATACAATTTGTTTTAAAATTAGTATATTCAGCTGTTTTTTTCCCCGGTAGATTTCTGTAGCTTTATACCAGTGAGTCATAGCGTCCAGCCTGCTGAATTTTCCAAACAGAGGAAGTGCATAACCTGCATTTTTCACCATATTATTAGCTTTTACCTTACGTCTTCTTCCTCAGTGGGATCAAGTGTGCTTCATTTTTGCTGTCAAGCAGACTCTTTAGCAGCTTTCTCCTTTTCTAGGTTAAGACTGAACATCTCACCGTATGTGAATATATTATCAAAAGATAATCACTGTTAAGCTAAAACTGCACATTTACAACAGCTAGCTTTGAACTCAAGGAGAACTGAGGACAATAGCTAAGGTAAACAGAAATTTTTTTTAAGCACACAAAGATCACGTAAATCTTGTCAGCTTACTCCACTGAGTACTGTAGCACAGGATTAGTTTCCAGAGCCCTGGAGTTTTAGCTAGCTGTTTATTATTCTTTCAAGAAAGTGATTCACAGCTATTAAGACTGTCTAGCAAAAGGAGATCACTGTCACATGAACTGGAGGGTGAGTGACTGAACTGCAAATAAAAATCATGGCAAGTGGCAGTAAACAGAACTGAAGGAGCATCTGAAGGTAGCAGTGTCTGTGGCGCCTTTGGGACCAGTGTCATTTAGCAGATCCATTACTGATCAGGAAGATACATGTAAAAAGAACGACACTGAAATTTGAAGACGACTGTGAATAAAGGAGCACTAAGAACAAAAAACAGTTGCGTAAGAAGAATGGACCATACATTTCCCATAGGACAATAATCTTCTTGCAGGAACATGTGCCTGGCACTGTCTGCTAACACCTGACTTTTTGGCAAATCCTAAATGGACTGCATTGCAACACTGAGGAACTCTAATTTTTATATCAGCTGTGTATATTTATTGTTGCAACCCACTCTGCCACCCCAAAAAAACCCAGACAGGCACCAACTACTGCAGTTTGAAAACTTCTAAGAATAATTTCAGGATGGCAGGACTTCTACACACTCTACAAGTGGGTAGCTCAAGAACTGATCAACCCAAAATCAAGCAAGCTTAAGAAGTGATAAACCTGTTAAAAACAAATCAAATCCAAACAAAACCCTGAAACTCTTCCTCTCTTGCTCTTATCACGAAGTCTATGTTTTAGCTGCTGTTTTCCCAGTATGCTTCTCCTCAAATCCTGAAAAATAGTGAATTTTCAGTGGTACCAGTGGGGATTTCCAAATTATTTTCAAAAGTGGTCCAGTTCAGCATGAATCAGAACACTCGCTTTTGCAGAAAATGCCAGCTTCGCATGCAAATTGAAAAGGAAAATTCAAAATCTTTGGTACAATGATACTGAGCATTCATTTTTTGAGTTGTTGGTATGGTCTGAGGTGCTAGGAATAATAATCAGCAGGCCTATGAAGTTGCCCGTCATGACAGCACTCCTCGGCAAAAGCAAACATAATATCCGTTCATCTTATCTGGGCTGGGTTTAAGCAAACAGCTTTCATTTTGCGTGCTTTCATGGTCAGATACTAGGGGAAAAAAAATCTAAACTGTGCTTTGAAGAAAGGCAATGCAACACCCTTCATCACTGTTATAGATATAAACCTGCTTCCCGAAGACGATGAATGTGCACAGAGCAGTGATCTGCATGTGGAACTGCTCTTCAGCTGGAGTTAACTGAACATCTCTCTAAAACCCTCTGCGGTATTTATACAGAAACATCACTATCAAGATATGCAGATTAGGCCTCCAAACATGACAGAACAATATGAAATCACTTTTTTCACCTTTGTCAAGTGCTAATCAGGAAAGTACCTTTGAGACAGTGCACTCTAGCACACACTGTGCTCTGCAGAGGTTTTTTTTTTTAACCTGAGACTCCTGCAATATCATGATTGTCTTCTTAAGCGAAGCTTATAATTAACATTATGCTTATTTTGAACCTATGTCTTTGCTTAACAAGATGACAACATCTTGCTAGAACTTAATACGTGAAAGCATTCATACCACCTGAAAACAATGTTCATCTAGCCCCGCGTCCCGCTCAGCAATACTTAGTGCTGGGGGCCTGAAGGATGACTCTGAGAAAGACAGCACAGAAAAAATGAGCCTTCCACTGATCTATCCTTTTGGTACCCAGCAACCAGCATCTTAGGGACTTCCTCAACCACAGATGCTTCTGAGTAAATACTCTGCACTAGACTTTCAGCTATGCATCTAGCTGCAGTTATAAACCCCCTAAATCCAGTATAGCATTGCATGTGGATTGCCAAGTTTAAAAAACGGCATAAAATAAAACAAAGCAATGGAATTTTATGAGCTAATTTACTTTTGCTTCCATTTGTTTCAAATGTATGTACTGAGCTGATACTTTTTCACCAAAGATTCAGGGCGGGGGGAAGACCACCTGTATTTTGTACCCACTCAGGGAGTGCGATGGACTCCCCTGTCAGAGGAGCTGGGAGGAATTTCCACACGCCACCGCTTTCTTCCCACTTTCCCACCCATTAGCAAAAGAAGCAGTAGGTATTTCACTCATGCTGCTGATGGGCTTTACACAATATCCCGGCCCTCTTTTCATATGCTTTTAGATGCACAGAGACAGAGCATTTCATGGGCCCACCTAGCCCATGGTCGGCACAAGAACAGCTTACTGCCTCTGTAATTTATAAAAACCCATGCTGTGTTGATAATATTTAACACCGTCCTATTAGCAAGCCTTCAAACGCCGTAATGTGCCAGAATTAATTTTAAGATATACTAGATGGCTTTATGCTAAGACATTGTGGTGTTTCATTTTCTAGTTACCCGCATCCGATTTACAATTAGAAAATACAGTGAAAACCCACACGGGTTCACTTTCCGGGACATTCCTGGGTTTTTTTTTTTTGGTTTGCTACTGCCTTATAAACCAAAAACAGGGTCCCTAAAAGAGTGCCTGACATAAACCCCACAGCACAGGCATGAGATCGGGCCGACGGTGGTGTAAATTAGCGGTTGCCCATCACCTCCGCACAGCCAGCGCCGTCTCACTGCAGGAGACATTACAATGTCTCAGGCTCCCTCCCAGCGCTACAGTTGGCACGACTCTTTTCCACTTTCAAAGCATTTCGACTACTCTGGAGTGGATTTAAAAAAAAAAAAAAAAAAAAAAGAAAAAAGCCCACTTAATTTCTCCCAAAAGGAAGTGAATTAGGGATCATCTTGTTTAATCCCACTGCAGATATGATTGCCAAAGCATCTTATTTGGTCTCTCCATATTGATATGCTCTTCACAACTGCCTGAGTATTCCATGTCATAACAANAGAAAAAAGAAAAAAGAAAAACCAGCTGCTGTTATCCACTAAACACCCCCCCCTCCCCAAACACCAACAAACAACCCAACATTCCCCTACAAATAAAACAAACAAGCAACCCCAACGAGACGGCTGGGGAAGGAAACATTTTGAAAAATAACAGCAGTGGAAAAACTCGGCAAATGCCCGTTTCGGGTCACTTTCGCAGCGCGGCGCGGAGCCGGGGGAGCGGCGGGGACCCGCGCCTCGCCTCCTGGCCCGCCGAGGGGCGGCAGAGCCGGGCTGGGAAGCCCCGCACCCCCGGGGGCCACTTCAGGGTGGGCAAAGACAGAGGAGGAGGGAGAAACCGGGGCGAGAAGACCCCGAAACGGGCGACCGGCCGCCGCCGCCGCCACCTCACGCCGACCGCCTCACAGCGGCCGCCACACACCGAATGCCTCCGCTCCACCACAGCGCGGCACTCGTATCCCTCCGCGCTACGGCCCCGGGGCGCGGCCCGGGCGGGAAGGCGGCGGCCGCCCCCGGGGGCCCCGGGCCCCGCGCCCCGCCGGCCTCCTCCCGCCGCCGCCGCCGGAGGTGTGTTTTCGCGCCGTGCCCCATCAAAGCCCCCTCTGTTATTGAAATATGAGGCCGTTTCCTCCCCGGCGGAGGCCGCTGGCGGGAGGCGGGGATCGGCGGGGCGGTACGGTCACCCGCCGCCCTGAAGAAACGTCTCTTTGTTCGGGCGGGAGGGGCCGGGGCACCCCCGGCCACCCCAGCCGGGTCTCTGAGACACCCCCCTCCGCTCTGTCCCCGGCCCCGAGGGGTGCGGGCGGCCCCGGCGGAGCGCCTGGGGTGCCCCAGCGCGGAGGGGACGCCTCCCCGCGGCGCCGCCTCCCCGGCGGGGCAGGGGCAGCGACCGGGGGTCCCGGCTCGGGCGCGGCCTCGGGGGTGGGCCGGCGTTAGGCCCCGGCGGGGAGCCAGCCTTACCCCTGCACCCCTGGCACCCAAAATGCCTCGCTTGTGCCCCCCCGTACCCAAATATTTTACATCGGAGAAACGCACTGTGCCTCTTTTAACAATAACCGCAAATACCCTGATATTTCTAGGCAGGGTCCTGCTTGTTTGGGGGGGTTGGTTGTTTGGTTGGTTGGTTTGTGTGTGGTGGTTTTTATTTTTTTCTTCCACTGGGATCTGCTGTGGAGTAGGTGATGAGACACAGCCACGGCTGACCCCTGCTTGGTGACTCTGGTGAAACCGACGTGCTTTTGCACCGGCATGTGTGAGGCTCTGGCATTTCCTGATCAAGTAGGACTGATGAGCGGCAGCCTCTTTTGATGGTGCGGGCTGAGAGTTTGACACCCGCAATGATAAAAGCTTAGCGGGGTCCAGGCTGAAAAATGATGTTGGAGAGTTGCAGTGGATGTGACACAGTTACATTCTCATGTTTAGCATTGGATCAAGGTGGGAAAAAAAATGATAAAATGAATCCGCAAGACCAAGTTGCCTGGGTTACCCTTATTTTCTAATCTAGCAGAATTTCGAGGCTGAGGATTCAGGCATACATTTCCTACCACTTTTGGGAGATCAGGCATCAAGAACCTTATTTTTTTTCAAGTGGAGGAAGAGCAACTACACCTGCTTTCAATTCAAATGATATTATTTGGGCCCCAGATTGTCAACCTGTAGTACATCATCAAGCCTTGGCCTTTTGTTTTCCCTTTTCCTTTCTTCTGTTGTTGTTTGATTTGGAGTTTTGTTTTTGTTTGCTTGTTTGTTTTAAATAACAGACACATTTAGTGATACAACGATGGCAGTGCCTTTGTCTGCAGTTGTAAGAGGCAAGGTTTAATGTCTATGCTTTTCATGCCAGGGGATTTAGGGAGTTGAAGCCACATGTTGCATGGATTTTAGCAGAATCCTTTGGGGTTGTGTGTCACCTGATGTGAAATGCACCGTAACTCACAGATTTTTGATGGTGGAGGGGCACGTTAGCCCGAGGTGGTGTTTAGAAATTGCATAAAGACTTGGGGTGAAGAGTTGCCTGACTCGAGGCTTTTGTGATGCCAGTGCCCTAAGCAAGGTGTTTTCTGTCTTTCGGGTGTAACAAGAGAAGCTGGACTTGTTTTCTGGATTAATAATTCAGTTGGAAGTTGGGGGTAAAACAAAAACACAACAGGATCCTGTTCGGTCCAGCTGTTTCCACCACACTACAGCCCCCACCTCTCATGCATCACTTTCTCCCTGTCTGAAACCACGTTCCCACCCTTAGAGTTAATGGTAGGGTAGGGTGGGGGGTAAATAAGGAGTGGGGGCTGGGAGTGAGCAGAGGCGAGTGGTCAGAAGTGTCATGTTTCTCAGGGTGTCACACACCCTAAATCCCTAAATTCAATGTTCCTTTCATGTTCCCTTCACGAGGAACACTACCAACTTTTTTTTTTTTTTTTTTTTTTTTTTTTTNTTTTTTTTTTTTTTTTTTTTTTTAAGCCCCGCGTAGTTTTTAGCTCGGGACTTGTGTGTGGGGCAAGAGGCTTTTTTAGGTGCGGATCTGGGAGGGGAGGACCTACGGGGTGAGGACAGGGACCTGGAGGGACAGGGCAGCGTGCTGGGACGGGGTGGGTGGGTGTGGGTGTGTGTGAGAGAGAAACCGCGTGTGTGGGTTTATTTTTTCCTCTCATTCCTGGGGTCTGAATGGAAAGCACGTTGAGCTGTAATTAAGACATCTTGGAGGCGTACTTAACTCATGACGTGTTGCTTTTCTTTTCCTCTCGGTGAGAAAGTGGCTCTCTCTTCCCTGAATCAGGTCCTCTGCCACCCAGAGCCACAAAGAGACATTCGGGACATAGGCACACACACGCACACACTGACTTAAGGTGAGCACCAAAAACTTCCTCCGCACTTCGCTGTCCTCTGTTTCAAACTGCTGGAGAGTTCTGAGAGCATCTCAACTCGGGAGCTCTGCGCAAGGTAAAAGAAAATAAACTTTGGGGAAAGGTTTTTACTCCTTTATTTCTCTAAGTTGGATGGGGATCCAGTAAGCAATGTCTGTGGCACCAGCTCCAGGGCTGCAGTGAAGCGATTTTTCAAGCGATCTAATTTGGCAGCTGAGGCGGGGGGGTGAAGGCGAAAGACGGATTGAAACTGGCTAACTTCACTGTGTTTGACTTTAAGTGCTCTCTGTTACCAAAGGAGAGATCATATTGCAACTGCAGATTCTGTCTGAAAGACAAAAAGTTGTATACTTCTGCTCTGTGACTTCCTCCTATGGGATTATACATTTCACAGAGATTTGTCTTTCTTGAGGGATTTCTCCATCCAGTCAGATGCTTTTAGAAGTTTTTAGGATGTAGGAAAAGGAGGACAGTAGACAGAACAAGAATTTCAAAGGCTGGAAGTAGATTTGCATAAAGTACTGACCATCCAGTTAGAAGGGAAGAGTTTTTGATAAGATGTGATAAATTACATACTGATGTCATTTTTGGCTATTTATTGTCAGAGAAAGTCTGAGTAACATTTGGCACAGGTTTCAGTATCGTCTCCACTCACCAAGAAAGTTAGTATGCCACAGCATTTTGAATGTGTCGCTGCACATTAGCTGGTCCATGGCTATGATAACTGTGTCATCTTACGGGCTATTTATTTGGGTTTTTTTTGTCAAAAACATATAAAGGTGTCATTCAAAATGTTTTTCATGGCAAAACTACTTGTGTGGTAGGTTTAGATGTAAAGGGTTGTAAAGCATTTGCATGTTTGAATTAAGGAGGTTTATTGCTATTTGTATATCTATGTTTGAATTAAGGAGGTTTATTGCTATTTGTATATCTTTAGAAAGGGGTTTCATTACTGCTAGGATCTTTCAGGGCCGAAAATGTTGCCATATATGTTGCTGTATGATGTCATGTAACTGATATAACACCTTCAGGAGACTCTGGGAACCTGGCAATGTGTGCAAGAGAATCATGTAGATTGTTAACAGTAATGAGTTTATAGTAACGACTAGCAAGACTTTTTTAGTGCCTAAATGTAGAAAGAAGCAATCTGGAAAGATTCCTGTTGTTTTGTTAGGAAAACATTGTTAGGAATATGTATGATGTGATAGTTGAAAACGTAGATGCAGTGAGGCTGTGTAACTATGGATACACACCCTCTCAATAAACACTGTTTCTAGAGAAAGAGTATTTTCAGCACACGGGAAAATGTATCATAAACAGGAAAATTATTATCAGCTCCTATGGAGAGGGAACCAGGAGTCTCATGCCAAGGCATGTCATGCAGAATGCCAAATCCTCGTGCTACAAAGAGATAGCTCATGCTTCCTTGGTTTTTCATATCTAATGGAAGCAGGTCTTCAATTCTGTAAAGCATAGCTAAGTGGAGTTGCTCTCAATGCATTATCTGAGACTCTAACCCGTATGTACTTACCTGTATTACATTTACTGACAAGGGGAGAGGGAAGAAGGAAGAATGCAGAAAGGAACAGAAAGAAAGAAAAAAAGATTAAATTGTGATACTTTCCAACATAGCAATTAAAGCAAAATGGGGGGAAAAAATTGTAGGAAGCAGCTTTTTCAAGTTAAATAAATAAATAAATAAATAAACAAACCCAAACCAAAAGTCAATGTAATAATCAAGACAGTGCTGGTCTGCACTGAAATTGTGCCAAAAGGCCTGTCTTCCTAATAAGATTCCTGAATGTATAAGCAGATTCCAATAAGAAAGCGAAAAAGCCACTGTGTCATTATGAAGAGAAGTATTATCTGCAGCAATGTCCTCTTCAGAGACATGACTGGCTGTAATTCCCAGCAAAGCATCCTTTCATTATAAACCTAGCGGGTTCAGTTTCTTCTCATTTTCAGTTAGTATGGTTAAAACAACTAGCAGCCACTAAAAAACCCTAAAGCAGTACAAGGGCTTGAGGCTGGGGGTGGGGGTGGGGGGGGTGTTTTGGTTTCAGAAAAGGGTGGAGGGTTTCTGTGGCATGCTGCAGTGCACCTTTGTTTTTACAGTTTGTAAAAGGATGAGAAGAGCATTTTCTGCAGCAGGTCCCCAGCCTCTTTTATTTTATGCTGATATGCGACTAAAATATTTTTGTCCACTATTGGTCACAGTCTGGAGCAAACAGAACTGTTATCAATACTTTCTTAATCAAGTCACTTAACCTCCTTGCCTCTCAGTAAAAATCTGGAAATAATATTGACCAATCTTTAAAAGGTGTTTTGAGATCTTCAAGTGAAGAGTGACTTTGCAATTTGAATATATTTGAAGTTTTCCAATTCACTGCAAGGATTAAAGTGTGAGAACCGAAATTAATATTTTCTGCTTTTCATTTGCCTTTTCATTGAAGCGGCAGTTAAACTATCCTTAGAAGTTGCAATACTTTGCATTTCTGTTTCGTTGTAAACCTGATAGCATATTTCATTACTTAAAACTCCCTGAAAATGAAAAGTTTTGGAAAAAAAAATTATTTTCATATGACAAGCTGCTTCTGTTGCTTGTGAGGAAGTATTAGACATTCTGTCTCCACTGTTAGTAACTGTAGCATACAGTACTGGACTTGAAAAGGTAGCTTGTAACTTGTAGGTAACAAAATGTTCTTTGGGGTAAAAAAAAAGTCTGAATATACTTAGGATTTCAATCAATGGTGTTTAAGGAGGATTAGAGGAAACAGCTGGCTAAACAAATATTAGGTGTAGAGTGGATGCAGTGGTATAAATTAATAATGCAGTTCTTTATCTGCTCTATGAATGGGAGGTTTTGTGGAGATAAGACGACCTAAACATGGTCACTGTATGCCACCTAGTGGATATTGCAAAGAGTTTTTCAAAAGATTTTTCTTTTATTGAGAACGTCTGAAACTAATCCAGGTGCAACTTAACTGTAAGTGGTTAGTTTTATTCGGTTTTACCATTAAAAACTATCAGCTGGCTTTTTTTTTTTTCCCCATGGATTTTTAGGGGAGGTTTTTTCTGCTTTTTAAGTGCCTATAAGATCTGATAAAAATCAGTTCAGCTTTCATTTAATGTTATTTGCCACTAATATCTATTTCCAAAGACTTGTTAAGCCATTCAGTAACAAATGGCCACATATTAACACTTAGTTTGACATACTGAGCTGTTACTGCAAAAGTGAAGAGAATTCTGTACAAATGTTGTGGCAGGAGGAGCTATGTTCAGCAGTATTTCAAAGCTCCTTCCAAAATTCCTTTATTATGTAGGATGTGCTTTTGTTAAAGCCCCTTTTGTTTTGTCCCTGAATATTTTGTCAATGAGAGGCACAGACAAAGAAAGCGTCAAATTATTTCTGGTGGCTAATAAAAGGTCATAAACCCTCTCCATCTTCTTATTCTGTGCATGTCATTTACCTCCGCCTTCCTCAGACCTCACACACACTTATCTCTTGGACTGTCCTTTCTATTTATTAGGGAAAGGAAAATTGCTTTTTGGTCCACTGGATTGTTTATTCAGTAGTAGATATTCAGGTGCTGTCAATTCTCATAGCTCTAAAGGATCCCGTGAAATGACAAGGTTTTAAGCAGTTACACATCAGTCTGAATATACTTTGTGACTGGTTTTATGCTATGTGACTGGCTTACATGCTTCCACTTCCTAAGCTTTTTTAAAATTTCACCATCATCACAGCTCCACTGCAGTGATCTCCTAGGCACCTAAGTCAAGTGATGAATCTATGATTCTGATACCACATTCTTCAAGTAAGTGCCACCATGGCTACTGGAGCAAAGAATTATTAAAATACTTGGCAAAGTCAAGCTCCCTGTGCTTCGCTTCCTCCTGATTTTCAACACTGAACAGTAAATCAAATGGCAACATCACACTTGGCAGAACAAAAAATTTCTGTGTCTTTCTCATTCAGTTAGCTTTGAGGAGACTTTTTTTGTTTTCTTTTAATTAGAACAGCAGAATGAAAATCTTGAATATGATCAATGGCTCTGAAAACAAACATTTAAAACATGCATTAAGAAGCTACAGAGCAGTAATCTGTACTGACCACTTCAAAAACTTTTCTCAAGAGTTATATGAAATATTACCACAGGAAGTTGTTAACATGATGCATAAGTTAATGGCTGATGTGAGAAGGAAATCTGCCTTTCCATTAATCAGGCAAAGTTTACAAATGAAAACCTAGGAAGGTAAAATACCACAGCAGCAAATGGGCTAATTGATTTGATGCTATGCTTCATAGGCAGCTACCTTTCTTTTTATCTCTGCCTGGCCTGGTACTGAGAGTCACAAGATCTGCGAATGGAATCAGAGCTAAACTATACTAATAAGGCGTCTTTGCAAGTCCACAGAGTCTCTCCTGGGACAAAGCTGTCCACTAGAGTCACTGGCACACAGAGTCATCACCATTTCCGAGCAGGGCACATCAAATACTACGGCAGAATCTACATTGTTAATTGTCTGGCATAATAGAACTAAAATCATGAGACCAGAAGAATGTCCCTGGATATATGTCTCTTGCTTCAAAAAATGTCATCTTGACATTTGTCTAATAGCAGAAGACCATTATCTTGAGACAGCTTTCCATTAATAATATGTCCTAATTACTTTAAATGCTTGCATCTTACAAGGAACATATGGGCAATGGAGACAGGTTAGATTAGAAATGTGTTTGGTAGAAATCTAAGTGCCAGAAAACAAATGTTTCAAACTGCTGTGGGGAAAAAGAAGGAAAAGTTACTTAGAGGTAGTTCAAATTTGGATTTGAACATTTTTGGTCTGTACTTTTGCAAGTAGATGTATTAAGTTTGGGTTTGTTTGGGGTTTTTTTGCATGTCATATCATGCTAATTTACACTGCTTATGTCATGGAGCCTGGTAACCGATCATCTAAAGTGTGTCAATAAGTGTTAGTGCATTATACCATGAGGTACACCAACATCTATTGTGATTAACATTTCTTTACATTCAGATACAATAACACCAGAACACATAGAGAAGAAGCAGTCTGTGTGCATCTATGCGTATGTGTGTGTGTATGCATGTATATAAAAATATATATATGCTCACATGCCCTATTAGAATGTGTAATTTATTTTTGGGAGCCTGGTGATTGAAAATCAATTGTGTAAAATGGCAAGCTGATGTTGATTTGTAGTTTTTAGCATACAGACTATTACCCACCATTGTTTTAAAACTGTTGATTCATTGTTCTGCTAGTTAGTGGCTATCACTGCTTGGCACTTGTGTTTTGGAAGATCATATACACAAAAGGCATGGTACAATACCACCACGCTGTGAGATTCTGATCCAGCAAAACAATATATAAGCAACTTTACTTACGTTAGTAAGTCAGTGAAATCAATAGTAACTCAGACAGGGCTCAGTGAATAAAACTATTCATCTGTTTGCAGAATGGCATCCATGATACCACACACGGCTGATCAAAAAGCAGTACATAAAGCTCCTAACCAGCAAGTCTGTTTACCGTTATAGACATAAGTACCTCAGTGATGTCAGCAAAGCATTAAGTAAAACTGTACACATTTACAAAGAGTGGAGGAATCAAGACCTGCACCTATGGAATCTCTGTGTAGAAGTGCATGTTTAATGCAGGAAAAAAACTTTCACTGCTAAAACAACTACCCAAACCCTCCAACTGGAACTGAGTAACTACCCATCTATTTATTAATATTTGAGAAAATACATGCTACACCCCAAAATATCTATGAAATGGTTGGTTTTTTCCATAATCATATTTTCAAGCAGAAGGAAAACCCAGCCCTGAGTCACATACAAAAATACTGCCTGGAAATGGGAGAAGCACATTGCAAATTTTCCTGTTTTGTAATAGCTGTGAAAAAGTTATAGTGTTGGGCCCAACCAAGAGATTTATAAGAACCATGTCAGAGAAAAATAATGTTACAGTAGGTGTGGTAGTTCTTTTACTGAAATTGCAGTGATATTTGTGTTGCAACTACAGCATATCATGACAGTGCTGCCACCTTCTGATACACACTGCTTATTGCCTGAGATAATTCGCTCCCATTTTCTAACACCCGAGGTGCTGTACATGCAGTAGTGAAGCTCTGCGTTTTTAATTTCATGTACAACCTGAAAGATTAATGAGCATAGAGTTATTCCCAGTTAAACTATGTTTCTGGATTTCCAAATGGCTAAAGCAAAATGTCAAGTTTTGCTGAGTCTTTGTAACTTGTTTCTTCAATAGCTTTGATAATATAGTTTTAAAATAAGTGTACAACATGTGATTTGGCTTTTGTTAGCAAGTCAAGCAGGCAGGCAGATTTATTTGTTTTGGTTTTTTGTTCAGATGATGTTGTATTTATTCTTTGATTTGTTTGGTTAGAATACATTTTCACTGGGGTACTGAAATAAACTACAGTTGGACTTGATGATCTTAAAGGTCTTTTCCAACCTAACTGGTTCTAAAAACTGTATTAATGCAGTGACTTTATATTTGTCTGGTTGTGCACATGGTGGTGTGTCTGGTCACATATATCATGTCACGCTGTTTTGATGTACTTTGGGGAGTTAATGGTCATCTCTGTAAGCCAAGAACCAATGGATATCTCAAACATTTTTCGCATTTTGCCCAGCTGAAACAGTAAATAGAGACAATGGCAATTCAGCTGTTACTATTGATGAAGATAATTACAGACTACTGTCTTTTTACTCTTAAATATAGGTTAAAAGGCTTGGTAAACCAGATTGTAATCTGGCCTCATTGTACTGCAGATCTATTCTCTCAAATGTCATTGCAAATGAGAAAAGACACAGAAGTCAATAGATTAGCCTTAGCTTTTGCTGAAGAAGTAGGCTATCGACACGTTTGAGTGCCAGGGTAAGAGGCGCCATGTTCAAAGTAATTTACCCAGTGGCTGGTGCATGATATGGCACACTGATGTGACTGCCCCCTGTGCTGCGTTGAAGTGACCTGGTCCCTTGCTCCCCACCATAGGGGAGCATATTTAGTAGGAGACAAATAGAAGCACTTGGTTGCTGCAGGGGTTATATGTCTTTCAACACAGGTCCTTTGAGTCTGTAAACCATGTGCCAGAGAAAAACCAGTTGCACTCCAGATGTGTGGCATGCTGGTCCCGTTCTGACAACATAAAATATAAAAAGCAGAAAAAAACAGGTAGAAGAAGAATGTCAGTACAGGAGCAAAGGTGCTGTGCAATTAAATAAGCAATGATATGTCTTGGGAAATCCAGCAGGAAAAAATGCAGTTTTTAACCAAGAATCTCTCAGAGTAGATCAAAAGAATAATAAAACATTTGTCAGTGTGTCTGAATGGTTCTCTTTAATACCAACATCTGGTCTTTTAGCCAATGAATGGGTTGTTGCATCTAGTTTCCAGGCATTTCATTCTGTTTTCCCCCATGAGCAGGCTAAGAGAAGCATGCAACTATCACATTCTTCCAAAGTAACCTCCTTCTCTGATTGCATCTGCATTTTAATGTATGTTCCACTCTGATCAAATCAGACAATAAGAAAAACTTTCAAATCCAGTAGGGCATTCCCCAGTAGGATGGGAGAATGGTAGTGGCATGTACAACATCTTCATAAGCAAGCTAGGAAGATAGTGTCTTGATAAAACTAGTGTGACATGTTTTCAAAACTGGTTAGGAAATCAATAGCTCACTGTGAGAACAAGCACATATCAAATAGGATTTTGCCAGGGTTAGTCAGCTTTGGTACTCTTCAATATTTTCATTAGTAACTTGGATAATGGAATAGAAAATATGCTTAAGTTTTTAGACAAGACAAAATAGGAAGAGATTGAATTATTTTGGAACCTACGCTTTGAAGTTAAAATGTTCTTGCCTAACTGGAGAAGAAACTGAAAAAAATCTTTTCAACAAATAGAATGTCATGAACTGAGGCAGAGAGAAAACAATGTACAAAGATGAGTAAGGTTTAAGGTCTTATTTGAGCTTGTTCCGGTGCCAGGTACTGCATTTTGAGAGCTGTATAGACCAGTTAAAGAAAGTCATAAGGGAAATAATAAAAGTGATAGTTTAGAAAGCATGAGTTGGAAGAACCAACTGAAAAAGCTAACCTAGCCTAGCCTAAAGATGAATACACTGCAGGACAGGCATAATATTAGTCTTTAAACCATAAAAAGTTGCTACAAAGGTAAAGTAAATCATCTGCTCCCTGTGTTTGTAGCAGAGAAAAGGAGAAGTATTGGGTGCATATTGCAGGAAGAAAGACTGGAGAAGATTTCTAAAAGATGAGAAATCTCAGGCATAGGTTGCCTGGAAAGCCTATGAAGTCCCATTGTTTCAGTTCTGAATACCAGGTTAGACAACATGGATAGAAGGATGAAGGTGTCGACTCCTTGTGGTTGTCTATTGGACAACTTTTCTACAATTCTGCTGAAATAGATAGTTTTGTTAGGGAGAAATACTTTTGAAAAATATGACTTGCTTTGGCATCTAAACAAGCAGAAGAGTATCTAAAAAAATCTAGAGGTTAATGAGTTTTCACAGTTTGTGGCTCATGAAGATAACTCTTTGTTCTTGAATGTAGTAATTCAAATACATGATCTTTGCAGATAAAGTTGAGTCCAGTCTGGCTTCAAATCTCATCTGGGTAAATGGAGCTTGAGAATTACTTGTTTTTAATCATGTACTGCAAATCTGAGATGAAAGAAGCATCCTCACCTATGCATATCGCTGCACTGAGTGATTCATTTTAGGTATCAAGTTGATAGAACCTTTAGATTTACTGTTTTTCAAGAAGTATCAATCAGCAAAAAATATACAGAGAATTATGAGATAATGTCACTTGAATAGAATATTGCCAAGGAATAATGGTCATCGATCAGAAAATTAAAGCTACAACATTTATGGAAAACACTGTAAGTGTCACGGGAAGCACAAACATTTATTTCCAGACCAGGAGAGACAACTCCTGTCAAGTCATATTGTGAGGGTGACTTATTTTTGATACATATGATGATTGATGCAGATTTTATTATTTTATCTGAGAAATGTTTGTTCAGGATTGCACATTTACTGAATTACTGCAATTTATTTGTTTGGACTTCAGCCTTCTCTGACATTATATTGGGGAAATGTGACTTTTTATTTCTAGCTGATTATGAGTTTGAGTGAATCTATATTTATTTCTTTGACTTGCAGTGTGCAAAATAGTCATCTCAGAAAACAATCCTCCTTCTGCAGACAATGATATTCATTGATTCATTTTTATTTATTTTTTTATTACTCCAGAAACTGCTATGGAACTATGATTTACAGGTTTGGGATTTTTTTTTTTATATGTTAGTACAAACTGGCCAGTTTATATTGAGTTTCTCACATAAAAGTTAAATAAAATCTTACAAATGTAGTGTAATAATGAAGCCCACATGTCAGAGGGCAAGAGCTCACCCTAACAAATATATCTAAAGAAAGGGAGATGGGGGTCTACACCGTCTTTGAATTCCTTTGACACCAAATAGCCAACATAGCATTTTTCTTATATCAGGCTTGAATATGCCCTAAACTATGGCTCAAAGTCATTAGAAATCCAGGATCTTGGTTCAATACATTTTTGCTATCCGTCTTGTAAGTCCACAGAAATGCCACTATGAGCAATGGCTCTTTTGGCAACAGAGTCACAGTCCTATTGTGTCCACTTAAGGGAAGTTTATAGAGCCTTTGTAATCTAGAGGAAAACCAGAAGCAAGAATAGCCTCTTCTTTTGCAATTAAAGGTTTGTAAGTTCACTTACAGTGCAATGTGCAAATAAATATGAGTAAAAGGACAATTTAAAAACTCTGCTTGTGAACAGCTATAACTTTTTGTTTCCATGTTTTTAGCATGCATATTATCATTTTAGGAATCTGGCACATCTGAAAAAAATGTAAAAGGCAGTTCTAGTTCTCTATAGGTACATAAGCTCTTCCCAGACTTCATTAAGCACAATGTATCACAAAGGAAATACACGTGGGCTTACCTCAAGGAGAATTTAGTTCATATTTCTCTGTCATGGAAGCTTAAATATGGCAGATGGCCTAGAGAGCATAACAGTCAACTCGTGCAATTCTCATAACATTTTCTGGGTTTGTTTTATTAGGTCATCAGGTTTAAAGTCATGATAAGAGTTTTAAGTACCACTAAGAAAAGTCTTTTTGGCCTTTATACTTACAATAGAAAGCTTGAATATGTGAACTGCAGAAGTAAATTAGAAAGTCCTAACCATGTGATTTGGTCTAACAATTCTGTGTGTCACTGGATTCAGTAAGACTGAAAGGGGCATTCTCACCTCAGTGGTACCCAGTGACAGGAATAGGCGGCAAAGGGCCCACACACAAATACAAGAAATTCTGTTTAAATATAAGAGAAAACTATAAGGGTGATTGAACACTGGAACAGGTTGTCCTGAGATGGTGGAAGCATGTCCAACAGGACACAGACCTGAGCAACCTGCTCTACCTGATGCTGCTGTGAGCAGAGCAGTTGGACTAGACGAACTCCAGAGGCCTCTTCCAACCTCAGCTGATCTCTGATTCTTTGTCTCCTACAGTCAAACTCGTATTTGCTCATGTATCATCTGGACTCACGGTACTGAAGAGAAAAAGAGTCACTGATGTTAGCTAAAATGGGCTATAGGTTCTTTCTTGGCTGCTTGGATACACAAAAGCACAAGAATAAAGAAGGACAAGATATTACAAAATGATGACAAACCTGCACTCTGGCAGCATTTTCCAATGCCATTCAAGGAAAGAACATGAAGGGCAAAAGTAGTGAGAAAGAAAGAGTGAAAAACATCAAAATTGCAATATTACTTTTCCTCAAACAAGAATAAAGAAATGTGAGGAGGAAGCTCACCTCTTCTGTGCACAGCTGCTGTCAAATGTTGAACAGACCTCTTAAAACTGTGTTTAGCTGAAGGTAGAGAAGGAAGCAAAGAAAGACACCATACAGAAAACATGAAGCTGATTTACACTACGTTTCCCAATTGACTCTTCAATTTCCTATCGTGCAGCCCTTAATTGCTCTTGGCTTTGACCTTTAATGCAATTCTCCAGCACTAAACTGATCAGCATCTCTCAATTGACTCAGGAAGCTATGGGTGCTTCATGGTTGATTCAGTGCTAGAAGAGCCTTTTGAAATGTTATCTTTCATCTCAAAATGACTTCAAATATATTCCATGTAGTGGAATATATTGGACAGTGAGGAATGAAGCAACAGATTTGCCTATGATTCTGACCTTTGCTTTCCTCCTTCTGTAATACAATCACAGCAGAGGACAGCCAAAGATCCACAGGCACAAACCAGACCATTAGGGATAAGTTAGTGCCTGCTGTATCCTTCTAGTATAGTTTATCATTCCACTGCTGCAGGAATTCTAGTATGATTACAAGTCAGGCAACTTTATTGCAGATCTGAAGACTAGCACCTTACTACTTATATCTCCCTGCCACTGAGACTGAGAATTTCTCAGTGCATAATGGAGTGCCCACAAAGGACTTGGAGAGAATCGCTATTGCCACCTCAACTCCTTGCTGTTTGACGGGAAGAACTGTGATTGCTATACCAGCAGAGAGAATGTAACACTGTATCAATTTGAGAGTCAGACATCTGCAAACAGATACTAATTGTTATCTTTTAATTATGTATTGCTTGCAATAGGGAAGAAAGTCTTACTGAGTAGTTAAGACATTTTACTGTAAAGATATGTTACTGTTGCTTGAGGAGCATAGTTTCAGTTCTCTGCTCAGACTTAAATCCTTGCATGACCTTGAATAAGTTGGGAGCTCTTAGTCCTTCATTGCTCCGTCTACAAAAAAGGGATGATAAAACTTCTCCTCTTCACAGGGTTGATATGAAGATACAGGTATTCATGCAGGCAACCTCATCAGTTTGTCTGGTAGCCGTACAGAGCCATGTATAAAATGTGGCTGTGCAACCAGTTCAGTCAAGCAAGGCATATTATTACCTCCAAGACAGTGCCGTGTAAATTTATTCTTGTGACAATGTCCCAGAAAGTATGCATCTGCCTTCATGCAAGCCAATCAAATCTTGACCATCTCCAATAGCTTTGTGAGGGACTACAATAAAGGAAATCCAGGGAAACGGCATGGGGAGTACATCTGTATAGTCGATTGTTGCACAGTTGATATCACATTGTTGTTTTTATGCTAAACTCGTGGTTTCAAAGGGGTTTATGAGCTTTCATGCAACACTGAATCACAGCAAGCTAGTCACTGAGCCAAAAACAACAATTCCTCCAGAAGCTGGAATAGTTCTCAGCAGTGATTGCTTGGGGCTGTCATCTTCTATAGTACCTCAAATAGACATTATTCCAAATAAAGAAGAGATTCCTACATGTTGAAGACCACAAGAAAGTAAAGAGATGTAGTGGGAGTGTAGGTAAAGAAAATAATTTAGATAGCCTCAGAGTACTAGGAATTACATATTTTTTAAAAAAGTCATCTTCTGCCCCAGAAACTTCTCAGTTTGCTTCTAGAAAAAAAATGCAACAAATTACACAGAATACAGAAAACAGAAAACACACAGAATACAGAAAACAACCACAAAAAACTACAAAAATTCATACAGCTTGTCACTTTAGATCTATGCACATTTTAGTGATCAGAGTTAAAACTAAAAAATGTACCTAGTAATGGAAATTATATATGGAAAGTTGTGCACCTTTTTCAATGCAAGGGAACTCCCATTACTCACCTTGTTTAGGATATATCATATGTGAGTGCTATGCATTTACTTTACAAAGATATAAATGTCTACACGAGAGGAAGGCGAATGAAAATCTGGTCAAAATGCTTTGAGCAATGAGATTATTGTTCCAAAGAAGACAAACAAGGCAGTTCTGGCTCGTGCTTTGTTGAAAATAGTCATGTAACTTTCCATTGTTTATTTTTCCAAAGGTTAATACAGCAGCCTGAAAATGTTAAATAATTACATTAAAGGTTGCATATGCTAATGTCTCCTGGCTCATTGACTCAGATGCCAATAATATTGCTTTTGATTTTCTGATGTCATTCTCCCTTTAAAGTACATATAGCTTCTGAAATGATTAATTTATAAATTCATAGACTTAGTGGAAATACTTTTAGGTACTTCTTACTTCATATTCAAAGCGGGTAAAATTATTTTGTATGTTAGCTAACAACATCTTTCATGTCCACATGTCTTGTATTCCATCCTGGCTCCTTGGGTTAGATGGATTGCTACTGTCATAAAGGTTTTATTCCTCCATGTGCTGAAGGAGGGATTCAGTTGTCACAGTATGTGATCTTCTCTGTGTCAAGGCATTGGAAGATGGCTAATTCAAGTTGAAGAAAGCTAAACCGGGGAAGCTAAGTTTCCCATTGCATTGGTAAGTTCTCATCTAGCCATGCCACTTCTTGGGCAATGACAGGCTGCAAACCCCAGACTGAGCTGTAGCCTTGGGCAAGGCTGTGCCATCAATCTTCTCTCAAGCAGTGTTCCCTTCACAAAACCTCTCTGGCAAGCAGTGCCACAGGTCTGACCAACTAACACATCTCCAGGCCCTTGGGTTGACTCTCAGCCAGCACGGCAATCCTTGCTGTGCTGATTTCGTGGTTATATTTCTGGAGGTATGTGCTTGATAAAGATGTCACAAAGTAAAGTTGACATTTTGGTTCCTGGCCTCTTTGTCATGAGGGCTCACCACCACAAAGGAGACACTGAATTTTGTCATTCCAAGGAGGAGGGTTCGGGCCTTTTCTTGGTCAAGCATCTTTTGCCACAGGTTAAGGATGGGAGACAGACAGACCCGGAACAGAGAGCACAGGGAGAGAGGTACAGAGACCTCTCCGCCGGCCACTGGGTGGAAAGCAGTAATAGGGAGAAAAACTGCTGTGCCTGGGCAGGTGCAGCTGCCCTTTTCACTCTGGTAACGTCCATTGTTCCACTCACCCTCAGAAGTGGAAACAGCATCAGCCGTACCCTTGGGTTCTGGCATAGGCAAATAACACAGTGAGACCATGCCTATTCCAGTAGTCCTAGCACCTGCCTGTTTGCACAAACTCCCCTGGGTCACCTTTGATAGCATGTGTATAAAAGAGGCTTGACCCTCTAAACACTGCATTGCAAATGCATCTCACATTGCCCACATAAAATCTTCCTCTATTTTCTCCCGAACTCCAGTTTTCTCCAGAACTATGAAAATAATACTTAGTACTTACAAATCACTTTTTATCTCTGTGTCTTAAATTGTATTACAAAGATGGCAACTAGCATTAAGTCATTTGGTAAAAGTGGAGGTGAAGTTAAATATTTTTTTCTTTTTTTTAATAAAAACTTACGTTTTGGAACACATTTAGCACTTTCAGAGCAAAAAGGAGTCTTACGGCTTTTCCTTGTTTGTACACATCATTATGCAGAGAATCCTAAATATGCCAATATATACAGTTGGTGACAAATTCCATTTGCAGTGTCTATGCAATGACTGCATCCTGTGTGCTGCTCAGAGATATTGCACAGAGTCACCGTGAGACTCAAGTGACAGAGCAGCAAAGAACACTTCACCAGAAAACATTTTCAGGTCAGGATATTGCCTCAGTTTGCACTGCTGAAAATGTTTACTGAATTTATAGCATATCACTACAGTAAGCTGTGGATGTCTCTTGTGAAATTAATAACCTTTGCTTCATGACCGAGAAGTATAGACAGTGTTGTTTAACCGCTCCTCTTGCATGCTAAAAAGCAAACGATATTTGTCTTTGACAGTACCCGTTACTCTTTTGCCAACCCGAGAAAGTTAGATCACTTTGGTGCTTTCGGCTGGAATGAAGTTGGGTTTCTTACTAGCAGCTGGTGTAGCGCTATGTTTTGGATTTGGCATGAGAATAGTGTTGGTAAAACACTGATGTTTTGGGCTGTGGCTAGGCAGACAAGGCCTTTTCTGCTCCTCACACCGCCCCACCAGCGAGCAGGCTGGGGGTGCACAAGAAGTTGGGAGGGGACACATGTGGGACCACTGACCCCTAAAGGGATATTCCATACCATGTGACATCACGCTCAGTATATAAAGCTGAGGGAAGAAGGAGGAAGGGGGGACATTCGGAGCGATGGCATTTGTCTTCCCAAGTAACCATCACACGTGATGTAGCTCTGCTTTCCTGGGGATGGCTGAGCACCTGCCTGCCCATGGGAAACAGTGAATGAAGTCCTTGTTTGGCTTTGCTTGTGCCTGTGGCTTTTGCTCTATCTATTAAACTGTCTTTATCTCAACCCATGAGCTTTTTCTCACTTTTGTGATTCTCTCCTCCATCCAAACTGGGGTAAGTGAGCAGCTGCATGGTTCTAGCTGCTGGTTGGGGTTAAACCATAACAATCACTTCTCGTTTTCTGATGGCCAGCAAAATGCAAGCTGTGGCTATACAGATATTATTGTCTTTTTCTTTATCCTTGTAAAACATTAAAAACCAGCAGTCTTAAATGCCGTCATACACTTTAGAAAGATTTACTGTAGGGCTTTTTTTTTTTATTTGATTAGTTTGTTTTTCATAGGTATTTCTTTTTTTTCCAGGTAGTACCATTGTTCTAGGTGTTTTAGAACATCTAGAGGATCTATTTCTAGATGTCCTGGGACACGCTAGGTAGTTAGATTTTGTTCTTTTATTTTCTTAACATGTAAACACAAGAAAAGAGAGTTTTTAATCTGGAGGTGAACATACAGGTGGAAGCTCAGTGGAAAACAATTAGCACTTTTCATGAAGGGAAAGAAGGCTTCTGAGGAAAGGGAAAAAGAAAAAACTTTGGATAAAATCACAATTGAAATCACAATTGACTGACAAAGTGGAGGTGCTTAACAGCCACAAAAGTTTGAAGTGAGCACAGAGCGGTTGGATATTAAATTAAAGGGTACTGGACCATAGTCCTGGATGTTCTTTGTTCCTGGGATTTACTGCTTGTTATGCCATGGCACAGCAAGGAACTGCGCTGTATTGCTCACTGAGCAGCAAGTGTGAAACCTTTCACTGCAAACACGTATTTTATTTCCTGTCTGAACAATATTATGGAAAAAGTTTATTACAAAATTTTATTAAAAGGTAAATAAATGGTAAATAAATGGTAGAAGTGATTAAGTATTATGAGGAAAGAAATCAGCGAAAGTCCAAATATTGTTTCTGAATTCAGAGTACACATTGAAGTCTATGTTATAGTCAAGGTGCTATTTATAGCTTGTACGTTCAGAGTTTACACTAGAAATGAGTTTATAATGGAAAGTATGTTGGCTTAAGAGTGTGCCAGTATCTTTTTTCCAACAAAATCTAATTTGAGACATTTAAACAGAGGTGTTTGCAGTAGAGGACTAGTGTTGAAGGCCTTTTTTTTTCTTTTCTTATGACCAATTTGAAATCCTTCATAAAATACGTGTGCCAGTCCTTTTATAGTAAAAATGAAGGGAATTTCTCGGCTCTTAAATAGCATCTGGCTTTACAGACTTTGATGTCCCAGTTGTGAAATAGAGGTCACCCACTAACTCACACAGTAACTGTAAGGAGTGGTGCACAGCCATAGCACATTCTCAGTTCTTTCTCTGATTTTGATTTTCTCCTTTTGCTCTCACTGTGCTCCCAAGAGATGCAATCTGCTGCAACCACCTTCTGCTTTATGCAGAATGGTCTGTTGACTGGTGATTTGTGGGCATGAATGTTAGACCTGACTCAGTCTCCACTCCTGTTCCCCTACTTGTTTCAGCAGGGAACCTGCAGTCCTGCCTGCAGTCATACTTTTGCCCTTACCACCAAAGTCCAGACTAAAATCTGCTTTGCTTAGTATAGCATTTATGCATTTAGAGCTGCACTACAGCTGAGGAAGAGCTGTCTTTCCTTGGGTGACCCGTGCAAAGCACACCTAGAACTGAAGTTCCAATGAGATGCTCAGCCAAAAAGCGTTCCTCTCCTCTCCCCCAGCTCCTTGCCTACATTCTTGGAGACAAAAGCTTATTTTGTTGCTGCAATTCCTCTCCCCTTCCCATAGAAGAGAAAGTATCACATTTCTTTAATTGTTTTTCCCTGCAGCACATCTGAGACACTGTGACTCCCTGAGAATAAAACGCCTCTAGTATCTAACGGCAGGAATTCTTCCATCTTGACACCAACAAAGATCAAAGCTAAATGCCGCAAGTCAGTCTAGAAGTGCAAGGAAAACGGTCCTTACTCTACATTTATATAAAACAGATCCATGACTATACCTCAAAAGATGTGTCATGTAAATTTCAGATGAAAATAGCAGGATTCAAAGGCATTAATTCTGTGTAGTGTAATCTTTTAGTGGCATGTTGGAGGTGCAAAATTGTTCTTCATTAAGTGCAGGCTTTATATGCATGCTTTTATGTCTATGTCAGATTTAATAAGAGCAATGACCTGATTTTTTAGAAATAGATTTCTACAGTCTACAGCATTTCCAGTGAGACTAGATTATTAAAAAGCTCGTTTATTGTATTTATGCTTTTCAGATTATTCCATTTTGAGGTTCATGAAAGTACTTTTAAAATAGTATCTATTCCTCAAATTGACCAAAAGACAAAAGGGTATTTTATAAGATTATTATCACGTGTCAGCCAATTAAACCATGTTTTTTAATCATCTGCTAACTTCAGTGACATTTTCTCTACTACTTTTTGATATAGTACTAGCTATGGCCCAAAAATGACAAACTCTTCTCCCCTGGATGTGCAGTCCCTGTGAGAATGTTAAAATAGCTGTTGTACAATAATAACCCATTTTAGAAACAGATTAACCATTACACAAGTATAAAGGAGGGGTCGGTGTGGAAGTTGCAACTGGGATCTGCTCAAGTCCGTCTTCTGAGTTCCCAGTCCCAGGGAACATCAAGTTAATAATTTGTGAATAAGTATTCACTTTCTTCATGAGATCCATAATAACTGCATAAGTAGTCATTCTTTTTTGAGAGCCAATAATAATGTGTCTTGATGCTTCAAAACTTATAGAGACAAATTATTTTATTGCAGATTTTGTGTTTGGAAATTTCTCTCCTTGTCTTAAATAAACATCTCGAGAGAGGATGAAAAAATTCTTGCATGCTGGTTTACCTTACAAGCTCTTACTGGAGCAGTCATGTAAGCCAAAAGCATATCTTGCTCTATCAGAGTATGTTTCAATGGTCATCCTCACATATATGCATATACATGTACATGTGCATATACATATATACACACATCTAAATATGTGTGTGTGTATATGTAACATTGTATGTGTACAATGGGAGACCTAAGATGGGTTTCACCTTTTTTCCTGTTGGGGCTCAGGCAGAGCTTCTTTCCTCCAGTTCACAGTAATAGCAGCTACTGCAGCGGCAGATACCCCATCATGGCCCAAACAGGGGCAAGGTGCTGGGCTGCCTCAAGCATGCCATCCGTAGGCTTTCTGCAAGGCAGCCATGCGCTCGGGAGAGCAGGACTCGAGGTCTGTAGCTGCTCCACAGATCACTTGTCCGCTGTGTCATGTACCATTGATGCAGTTGCACAGGGGTAAGAAACCCAGGCTTTCTATAATAGGGTTTACTTTGCTCACCAACTGCTATCAATTATGCTCTTAGAGGCTTTTTTCCTCTTATAATGATTCCTACATTAGGACTGACCTGTCAGCATTGCTCTACCTATCTAGCTAAATCAACAAACCTTTTCTAGTGTATATTAAATTTAATTAAGGATTAGCACAGCTCCCAGTCTCTTGTTTGGCAGCCCTCAGGCTGGGAGGTGGAGCTCTGCTAGGGTTAGTTTGTGGAGGTCTTCACAGGGATAGGTTTGGGTGTTTGGGGCTTTTTTTTAACCCTTGTTATTTGACTCTTTAAACACCATGCCCTGGCAAAACAGCCTGGAGAATGGCATTTAGACTGTGAACCCTGACATCTGGATGTAAGTGAATCTGTGTGTTTAGCCTCTGAGAAAGAAATGAAACTGAGCTGACCCTACAAGACTGAAACTACTGGTAAGTGAGAGACCCTAGAACAGTGACTCATGCCCTGCACGCTCTGCAGTTTATGTAGCTTGCTGCAAGTCACTGAGATGAAAGCTGGCTTAAGTAGAAGCTGGTATCTCAGTGGGTTTATTTGATAATTTACGGTCCTAGTTGAAAATCACAGCCCTAACTTCTAAAAGCAATAAGGAAATGGTAAACCTTGCTGATGCTTGGCACAGATCTCTCATGGTCTGACAAATACTTAAGGTAGGTGATGTTACACGTGGTGTAGAGAAAAATTGCTATTATTCCATAGTCCATACTGTGGAGCATCTGAGAAGAAATGAGCAGAAATACCTGTTTTCCAGGGCAATCCTTAGTAGATCCTCCTGTTTTCTCCTCTTCCCTGTGGGGCAGTGGAGGCTAGCAGTGACAACCAAACCATTAGCACACCAAAGGGGAAACCAATCCTTTTTCCACTAGCAGCACTTTGGGGCAGGGGGTCTCCAGCCAGACAGTTTTGGAGAGGAGTAATGCATTGTTTCCATTACTTTTCAGTTCTTCACCCCAGGCCACAGTTTTGACACCCCTATTTGCAGTGAGTGGAGCTTACTGTGGAAATTTTCCTGTTGTCCTCACAAGCAGTTTGGCACTCTAGTCTCTGGGACAGGTACTTGGTGTGAAAGTATCAGTGAAGCTTTGGTAACCGAAAAAAAAGAGCATGAGAAGGACACTGTGTCAAGGCATAAGTCAACCTTGCACAGTGTCCAATGATCACCCGCAGTAATTGCTTAAGAAAAAAATATATATTCCAAAAAAAAAAAAAAAAAAAAAATATCAGGAATAGTGCAGACCTTCTCCGGCTCATGTTTCCAACATCTTTGTAAGAGACCCCTATCTGTAGCTTATGGCTGTTCCTAGGATTCCCACCATCCTTCACAGTGTGACAAACCCTGCCTTATAAGCACCACCGCATCACTTCAGATGTGAGGGTGTGGATTGGGTGGCACTGGTTGGAGGGTGTTCAAAGCCTTGATGACTGCTATTCAAGAACTGGGAATTACGGCTGTGAAGTTGAAACAGCCTGCATAATCCTGAGGACATTAAAGCTTAAACAAAAGCCTTGCATTATTCTGGATGACTGTAGAAATGCTGATCCCTGTAATTAACTTGGTTGAGTGGCACTTGCAAAAAGTAAGTGAATCCTATCTGTTTGCCATTTATTTAAACTGGGTAGCCTACTTAGGTATCTCTGAAACCCCATCCATTTTCAGCCTACCAGTGTAGTAGGTATTCTTATTATTGACTATGCAAGGATATGGCCTTCTCTGGCATAATCCAAATCAATACAATTTCCTTGTTAACTGAGTTTTCCAATTCAAACATTGTCAAGAATATCTGTTGTTGAGTCTATGGGTTTTTTTCTGAAATCTGCATGGGTTTACTTTACCTGAAGGACTGACCAAAATCCAGCAGATATTGCTGGCAGCCAAAATAAAAGCTAAGGCCGTTCAGTTAACAATGACATTGATTTTTTAAAAATGTCATCTGTTTCCTGTCATACCTCAACAAATGAAAACCCGTCCTTAGGCTTTTGTTCTCACAGTAACCATCTTTGTGTTTACCAAACTCGACTCTGTGCTGCCTGTGGTTTTCCACACGTACTTTTTCTTAATACATGCTTATATGCTTTCTTAATGTTGTAATGCAGAATGTAGGTGTTTCTTGGATATAGATTCTTCAGTCACATCTTCCTAGACCTGAATATATCCAAATCTAAAATATGATGTACTTTTGTTCTTGTACTAGGTACACTAAACTGCAAGCTGTTTTGTTTACACAAATTAAGAGAGTTTTATTTGCTATGATATATTCTGCATTATGATATTACCAAACAGTTGCAAATTATTTAGCTAATCTTAATTCTACATTTTACATTTTCTAAAATTTACTCAAACCATTATACTATTTCCTTATGAGGATGTTAAACCAGGATAGCGTGTTCAGAGGAGCTCCTGTATTCTTTTTCACATTATGTCTTTGATTTACAAGTATGTGTTGAAATTCTCTTTATTTTTTCAACTTATTATCCTGAGGCATTCTTCTTAGTGGCGCAGAGTGGAAATGGAGCTGCCATTTTCCTTTATTTTTTACATTATCCTAAATCTCGAAAGCATCACAACTAAAATGTGTTGTGGAAAGATTGCATTGCCCTACCATACTTCTGGAACATAAGAGCTGCCTTCTTCACGTTTTGCACATAACCACTGCAGCAGACAGAGCCAAACCTTCCATATGACTGAGCATTGCAAAAGTCAGGCCATTAAGCCAGCCACATGTGTCTCCATTTCATTTGCAGATATTTAATGATCTGTATCAGGGACAACAGCATTGTTATGTAAAGCATAGAGTCTACTTAGGAAATTACAGGAGTCAGATACCAAGTCAGAATATTAAAAGCTGGTTTGAGATAAGGAATCACAATGATGACAAAGGTACTTTGCTGCCAGTGCTGAGTATTACTGAGACCATGTTTGTAGCTGTATGTGGAGCAATAGGAAGCCCTTTCTAAGTATGTTGGATCATATCGTTAATAGCAGTAGTCAGAAGAGTTTGGACCTGCCATGAAAGGAAAGAAAAAAATTCTGCTTGAAATAGGAATTGATTAACCTCGTTAAATTGAGGACTTTGCCAAAAGCGGGTTATACAAGAACGAACAAAAGGGAACCCCTGTGTCATAACCTAGTCCTCTTCTATCCACGTTCCCCTTCATCCCAGGCAGTTTTTAACAGAACGAGCAAGTTCTGATTAAAAACTAGCTGTGTTTCTTTTCTGCCTGCTAAAAAGTCTTTAGGAAGACTGTGATGTTTTTCTACAGCTTAAAAATCATTTAATTTCCAGTTTAAACTTATTTATGGCCCCACTTCTTCTGTTCCTAAATTTTAGCTGAAATGTTATTTTTCTTCTTTGGCATTTACTCTGTGATATATTTATAGAGGGCAATTATATTCTTGCTCAGCTGTGTTTTGCCAGACTAACCAAGACAAGGTCTTTTGGTCTCCTTTCATAAAACAAGTTTTCCTTTCCTCTGATTGCCCCAATAAACTCTTGCCTGCATGTGTCCCATGTTAAGTTACTACCTCCTAGTCCCATGAGACCAGGGATGCAGGGAATATGTCTGAAGGTATTGCCAGTGGTATGGAGTTGGAAAAGAGATTGCCAAAGTGATGGTGATATAGTGATGGGGATATAAAGAGCTCTGCAATGCTCACTCAAGGTCTGTTGCCAAAACTTCCAATTTCTATTGCAGCAGCCATGGAGGCCATGTAGCTAACCATCCCTTTAATCCAGTACCAGGTACTGATTCTGCTCCACACAGACAGTGCCTTCCACATTTTTTCATCCACAGATTAAATATCTACATTTTGTGCCAACTCATTAATTAAAATACTTCATGTAACAAATCTGGTCTTGAGATTGCTCCTTGAACTCATCTGGTGATGCCCTGTAGCAAAATTTTGGGTTTTAGCACAACTATAATATAATCTGCCTTTTTTGACTGTCCTTGCCTCCTTATACTAGTCTCTTCCGTCTCTATCCTCGATAATAGTTTCCCATATTGAGTCACAGACAATGTTTTGATGCTTTCCTGGAAACCAAGTAGCATAATCGGATCAAGTTCTGATCTAGACACAGAACTAGTCTGGTGTGATCTACCTGTGGCAAAGCTTTTCCCGTTCACTGGTGCTACATTTACTTTTCACTCATCACAAAGAAACAATGCAGTTTCTGAGACGTATTTCTTCAGGACCATCAGTTTGCAAGTTTAGTTTTCAAATTATTATCTTTTTCTCTTGAATCCAATAAATTATTTTCCTATTTCTTTCTAGTGTTGCTGTTAAATTACTTGGTCAAAGTGCAGAACTGCAATCACTATTTGCCAACATCTGCAAACTCGTACGTGTATGGATCCTGCACCTTTGAATATAAAGTAATTTTTGGCATCTTTCTCAAATCTGACTGGAAAGGGTGCCTGTGCAATCTCTGTTATCTTTTCTGTAAATCAGCAAAGAATATTTTTTGATAAGCAATTGAGTGGGTGGTGCACTTTTTTGACTCAGAGTGAAAAGTAGCTTTCAGACCATAGTTTGAATTTGTGGTATTCCTACTATTGTAGATCGTTTTGTGAACCAAAGTAAAAAAAAAGTGTATGCATAATAGTGAGGCAACACTGCCTAGCAATACAGTTTAAACGTGTTGCCTTTATTTAGAAAAATCGCCTTACAAACATCCACGATCTTAAAAATGTTTGTTATTTGTTTTCAATAGAATTTAACTAACAAGAAGTTAACTAAACAATCATATGACTCATGTCTTTTTCCAGTGCTCTCATGCTTAAGATAGTGCGGTGAAAAGATGTTTAGGAAAAGCAGGGGGAAGCTTGGTACAACTAGACATCTGCATGTTTGTCTGCGTGATACATATGGTCAATTATTGCACGGTGCTTCAGCACGTGAAAGTGTGTAGTGCTTGTAAGTCGTTCCCTTATGAAGAAGTCCCCTTCTGTTCTAGATACTGACATGTCTCATTGCGGCAGTGTGAGAGCTCCTTCTAACTCTAAATATATTCACTTCTACAATACCCTCTGACCAACAGAAAATACTGTTACGCTGTGCCACAGATAGTGAGCTAAGATAACAAAAACTAATCCTCCCCACCACTTCCACACCCTCCAAGGTCCCACATGAAGGGTAGAGGGGGCAGAGTTGAACTCGTGTCCCCCAAAGTCTGAACTCATGCCCTAACCTCTAGACCTTCCTCCTCTTTAGAATAACTGATCTCAGTAGAAAGTATGTTTTGCCATTGATTGCTGATTAATTCAATTAAAAAAATGTTGAAAGAATTGTGCTTTTACAAGTGATCCCCATATGGCTTTGATCTGGCTGCACCCACAGCTAATACTCTGTGACCAAATATCCAAAGAAAACTTATGTATCATTTCAGTGAGAAGCAGATGTTTGATGAAAACAGTGCTATTGTGAAATTAAAGTGTTTGCCTTCTTAGAAGCAGTGATTCAATGGGGACTTGCACTAGCAATGTGTAACAGCAATTTAAAAAATATGCAGGGCATTATATCACTGTAATTATTCCTTTAGTAAACTGAGCGACTTGTTAAAGTCATTCTCAATGACACTGAGAGTGCAGACAGTGCAAATCTTGGACCACAAAAAAGAGGGAGGGCAGGACTAAGCACTCACGGTTGGCTGGACAAGGGGTCCCATTTTATGCTTTGAACCAGGATCTATGCCAAAACCAGTGTACTGCTAGTAATTCCTTACAGCAGGCTGGCACCGGGCTCCTGCTCGGTCAGTCTGGCAGTGCATCAGTTCTCTCACATAGTAGGATCTTTCAAGGATGTGAAGGCACTGTTAATGTTTTTAATTTTCATCTTTATGTTGCTGATGCAATCAGCCTAGCTGGGGAAAAGGAATGAGAACTCCATTGAATTAAATGTGGGACAGTCAGAACAGAGATGTTGCACCTCCCTTAGATGAAACAGATGGGATCTGGCCTATTTGCATATCTCCAGGTGTCATCATTACATGGACTATTTCCTAACTTTACCATTCCAATAACTTCCACAATATGTCCTAAGCAAAAAGCATAAGACTAAGTTTTAAGTTGTGATCAGATCATTTGGCTTGAATGACTTATCAAAAAGCTTCAATGAATCTAGAAAACTGCTGTCTACAATGACAGAGAATTTCAACAGAATCAGCATGTGATTTTTCTAGCTTCTCTTGAATTCATTCCTTTTTGCCATATTTCCAGAAAGGAAACTGCCTTCTTTTCTTTGTCCTAATAGGGGGTTGTGTCTGGGACTGGTTTTGTTTTTCATGTGTAAAAACAGTTTTGCCACCCAGCTTACACTTGTACTTGGTGAAAACTGGAGAAGACTTAGGTCATGTAAACACATCTTCTAGGTCTGCTTCAAAACATTGGAAGTTTTTAGGTAGCTGAAAGTACAGGAGGACCCTTGGGAGAGACATGGCATGGGATGCAGGATGGATGAGTAACAATTTGCCACAAAAAACTATGAAATGAGACTAGTACTTTAGACAACTTGTTTCTTGTCCTCCTGGGTCATGCACCTGGCAGAGCTTAGTGACCAGGCAACACCTAGTAGTGATGCTTTGATGCTCAGTAACCTGAACATTACCAGTGGGTCTCCCTATTCAAATGTGCCAATCTAATGCTAATTGATTAAATGTCACAATGTCCACTCACTTGAGTGGGCTTTGAGTAAAAATATTTGCTTTTTCACTGTGCACAAAAAACCTCCAAAATTCTGTCTGACCATGTAGAAATGGTCTGTGGATGATAGTGAACAGTCACTTTAAAGCACGAAATCTAGCACTGCAAATTTTGATACAGAAAGGCAGTTCAAATTCCCAAAGACAGCAATTATAGTAATTATTAATAATATAATATTTAGTATTATAAGCAGGTCAAAATAGTGGTTTGTGAGAACTTGCCTAATGATACATCATATATGGGATTTTTTAAATTATCAAAAAAGATAAGCATCTAGCTTTCATTCACCTTTGATAGTGAAAGAGAGCACTAGAAACTTAAGTCATTTATGCCCGTGTAAAAATCCAAGCATCCAAAAAAGAACTGTCAGAACTGGAAGCATCAATAGGGTGAAGGTTAGAGATGCTGAAAAAACTCTGGCAGAACTTCCCAAAGTGAATGGCCTTGCAGAAGTTATGCAGGCAACTGGGAAGTATAGCTGCAAGCAAGAAAGCACCTTGAAGAAGTGTAGGTAATAGGAGGGGACCTGGAGAAAACATGAGGGCCTGATGAAAAATTAGTTTCATAAATATAACCAAGAGGCAAGAAAAATGAGGGATAGAGATCAAGTTTTCTTACTGACCTGCAGTGACCTCCAGCCTTCCTTGTTCAAGGCTAAAAGAGGCTTTTTGACAAAGAAGATGTCAGAATACAAGCACAATCTGGCTGGAGAGCCAGCTCTCAAACCAGATCGCAAGAATTCTTTGAAAACCACTGATATGTGGAGGTTGCAGTAAGTACTTTCTCTAAAGGAAGGGATTGCAAACAAGTGAATCCTCTTTACAAAGCAAACAGCAGAGTTACCTTTCTATGGCGTTGCAATGTCATCAAAGAATGTTGTCATTCTTAAAGCAAAAGTATCCAGATTCCTGAACTAAAGGCATATTTATATAGTCCATTATAACGAATAAGAAATAAAACTACTCAAAGCACTGAGTGACCAGTATTCCATCAATGATAGACCTTAACTGCAGCACAATTGCCTTATCCATGTTTGCATTAAACATAGACTACCAAATTTTCTAACTTCTCGTGATAAAGACAGTCCATATGTTCTTGACTATACTCTATGAATAATGTCAAAAGTATTGTTACCATTGTTACCCTGTGTATCTGGAATAAATTTCGTATCTAACACAAGGCAGACACTTCAAAGACTGTAAAGATATTTTCTTTCTCCCTGCAAGCAATTTATCAGCATTCTTCCCAGGGAATTAATAGGCTCCAGGGGATTCCAGATGTCTTTGAATGGTCATGCTGCTTTTCCACTGAACTGTTCTGCCTATGGTTAAGGAGCTACTATGACAACCTGTTCTCCAGACATTGACCGTCTGGCACTTTAGATGGCCCCAAGACTCACACAGTCTCACAAATTTCCAAATCACCTTAACTAATGAAGTAGCATGGGAGGAGGTCCTGGAAAGCTTGCTCCAAGTCATTCTAATAGAGCATGTAAACATTATTATTCTTATGCCATCAATTGTTCTTTCTTTTTGCCGTGGCATCATCAAAATTTCCTTTGTGAGAACAATTTAGCTTGAGGAGCAGTCTGCTGAATCTGTCTTGCCTTAATTCCATCAGCCTGGGGGGCTTTTTCACTTCAAAGAACCTGCCGTCTTAGCAAAATAAGTGAAAAGTAGAATCAAGACTAGATGGTGTAAGGGCATATCAGGGCAAGAAGTGGATTTTAATTTGATTTTACTAACTGAGGTCTTAAGTCTGTAGCTGGAACTGAGTATTTTACCATTGCCTTTGGAGAATGGAAAGTCTTTGAAGATGACTGAAAATACCTATAAGAATCTAGGTGCCCTTCAAGAGTAAGGCTGATTGTGCCATTGCCTACTTTAGATGCCCACTTTTGGCATCAGGACATCTCAAATGAGTGTGTCCGTGCTACCAGGATGACTCAGAACACTTAGCCTCCTGCAGTCAATAGAGGGATGAGTATTTGTTTCTTAAAGTGTTGTTTACCTTGCTGAGTGGGAAGCTGCCCGGAGGTAGCCAAAAGAAATGCTAATTATAAGAAGGGCTTCACTTGTAAGGAGCCCCTGAGTCAGATCTGCACTTCAGGCACCTCCGTCCATTGCTAGCCCTTTAATCCTGAGTGATGAGTCCTTGACTAAACAAATTTGCATTTGTACCGTGCTTGCCAATAGCCTCACGTTAGACCACTCAGCCAAAGAGGCTGTGCAGGTATGCCCTCCAGGTCAGCCTGCGATATTCAAGCCCACAATTCCCACTTCTCCAGAGAGGCCAGATAGAGGAAGTTGTCCAAAGACAAAAGTGAATAGACAAAAGGCATCCTAGGTCAACTAAACACACATCTTCCTTCCACTGGCCACATTGGCTAGGTATAAACTGACTGTAACAATAGCTTGGACTCCTAAGTGAAATGTAAACATTTTACATATAGACACAATAACTTAGGTGTCCTCAACCTGGAGCTGAAGCCCATCCTTATGGCTTGACTCAGTTGCCTAAACCTAGGTGTCTGTACATATATATATAAGATACGATCTTTAGGAGACTTGGGCCAGTAATTTGACACCAGAAATCTGTCTAATCAGCTAGATCGAAGTATTCTGCTCCAGCTTCCCTGTTTTAGGAACGGCTATTGAAGAGAGTGTGTGAGTATTGCCTAGACTGGTCTTCGACCTATTCTATTATCAACCAGCAGTGTCTAAGGGTGAGAGACTCTCAGTTACTGTTGCTGACACGCTGTCCCTGAAAATACATAAATTCTGTTTCATCAGTGGGTACCTCCCTAGTGCTTAGCACCAATTCCCAGATGGAACAGAGCTCCACAGAGAGGGGACCTGTAAATGTTTATATTATGCAGTAGGTTTGCCCACAGATGTCAGTAGTCCACAGTTTTGGGGGCTATTCGAGTCCCAAATTATTGAGACTGATTTTACTGATTCTGTTACCTGTTTTAGATATCACTGATTGCTGCCTTTACTTGCTGAGTCTCACTGTATTAAAAATAGCAGAATCCACAGAAAGACAGAGCATTTTACGAAGAAGTCTCCTGTGTCTGCCCTAGGAGTTTGGTTTTCTCTCTGTCCGTGTGCTCTTGTACCTCACCACCTTCTTCCACCGATATCTGCTTTTGGCCTTCTCTTCTCCTAAACCTTCTTTGCACCATGAAGTTACACACATGAGAAGATGGCACAATATGTTGTTTGCAATATCCTCTTCTCTGAGGGTAAGGTGGATATCTGGGTAGCTGTGAGGGAATCACAGCGCTGCAAGATCCAAAGCAGCAGGGATGCTTCTACAAAACCAGCCCGATTTTTGCATGAGTTAGGTAAAACCTGGTTCAAGCACCTGTCTTACTAGGATGACAGTGTCCGCAGCTGGATCACAGGAGATGGTGGTTGTATTACCATATGCTCTTGAGCTATTGTGAGTTCAGGCTTCCATAGGTCTTCTCAAGGAAACAAGTATTTGATATAGGATATCATCATGGCTTAGTATAAGACAAAAATTAATTCCTGTTAACAAAGGCATTCCCCAGGCTTTTGGCTACTGTCAGAGAGAGAATATTGAGCTAGGTGGACCTTTGTCCTCACACAGTGGGTGCTCTCATGTTCTGTAGCTAGAAAGTAGTTGCTTTAGTACATACGACATATTTTATTAAAAACAGAGGTTGGTATGTAACATTATTTTCCAGTACTCTGTTCTTCAGAGAAATGTTTGTTACTTATGCAGTTAAATTACTTGGAGGCACTCTGTTAATTTGCAGAATATTATATTAAAATACAAACATTGGTGCTTTTATAGCCTTTTAGATTTGCCAGTAGTAGATGAATTATGGCTGGCTAAGTATGGAAAAATAAAACAGCGATTAATATCAGAATTTCAAATTGTATCTAAGAGTGAACAGTTCTTGAGAATTTAAAAACTGAATGTACAGTCACCTTGACCACTTCCCTGAGCCTTGAGGTCTCCCTTTAAAAACTACTTTTCAGCTTCTTTGTGTCCCTGTCCAGGGAGATAGCAGATTCATAAACTGCAGTAATTGAAACCAGTGCGAATTTCTTGAGTATGACTAATCATTACCATTTCTTACTGAAAATTCACTGACTCCTAGCCAAGATTTTATTAATTATAATATGAAAACATCCACACCTATCATTTCTCCCCTGAGGTCTTCATAAGCTGCTGCAGAAATGGAGTCTGACTTCTATTGCTTTGGCTAGAGTTGAGGATGTGAATTCCTCTGGCTAGCTGCTTTTTGGATAACCTACAAAACACCAGGGGTCAGATTCTTGGCCTGATAACATTGCTTTGCGCTGCTCTGGCTCAGTGCCGCAGCTCCCATCCCGGGGAATCCCTGGAGGAGAGTGGTACGAGGTCGGGGTATTCCTGACTTCAGATACCCACATTGTCTCAGCTGCCACTGTATGTGGCAATTAAAGGGAGCAGCCTTAAAGCTGTTCAGGCTTAAATGGAGGGTTGAAATGGCCCCCAATGGGATGCTTCTGCCCAGCTAAAATGTTACTCTTAGTTGACTGACCTCAAGTATGAAGGATCTGGTGACTTCAGCAAAGATACGATATGGATACTTTTTCTAAAACACTGACCAGTCATTTGTTCCCCTGGGAAATAGTTTTTAAGTTCTCGCTAGTTTTGTGCAGTCTAACACACTCTAGCGGTGCAGATGAACTTTACCAGAATCAAAGAGAGCACAGACGTACACACACGTTATTTGTGTGTCTGTTCCCACACACACAATGAACACATTAGGCTACCCTTTCTGTCTGTGGCAATTAGGGAAAACCAGAAATCCAGCCACGGTAAACTTTGCCTGTTAACAAAACTAAAGCACCACCATCTTGGGTATACGTCTCAAAAAAAAACTTCAATCTGTAGCCTTAACGTTGATTTTGTACCACGTCTGTGGCAAATGACATACGAAATTGTTCAGCTGCATCCAGGAAACTGAGGAAAAGGAAGAGCAGATCTCCCAAGTCCATCATTGACCTGCCTCTCATCCTGCTTGATGCTGTCACAGAAACTCTATAGAGTAACATGATATTTGCCTGATGGTACAGACAAATATCTCTAAAAGGTGTATCCTGCCCCCTCAGTGCACCAGGCTAATCCTGAAACTAGTTTTTCTGGCAATCATCACCCAATGATTCTACATGGACTTTCCCCCATCATATTAGGGTGACCTTGACAAGGTAGGAGGGCATGTGTGGATTTCTCCATCCACATAACCCGAAGGTAAATCTTTCTTATTCCATGATGGAGCCCCAGTCCTTGTGCACACAAAGTTTGGGGGAGATGGGGTTCCTGTCCCCAAAAGGGTAGTACTACCTGCCATCTTGTTATGTAGTTGTTTCTTTTCATTAATGCCATGGAAAAGAGCAGGTCTGTGGCAAGAAGTAGAGGCAAAGCATTAATAACTTACAAATACTTAAAGGAAAGGTGCCAGGGGGATGGGAACAGTCTTTTTTCAGTGGTGCCCAGTGATAGGACAAGACGTAACAGGCACAAACTTGAACATAGGAAGTTCCATCTTAACATGAGGAGGACCTTCTCTCCTGTGCGGGTGGCAGANTGGACTGGATGATCTCCAGAGTTCCCTTCCAACCCTGACCATTCTGTGATTCTGTGAACTGCAGAGCCCCTGTGGGATTTACCCCCACTCACTGCCTCCAGGAGGTTTTGCATCCAGTGTAGGCTCCAAGCTGCAGATTGAGGTGGGAATACCCCCTTAAACTTTGCCTTCAAAATGAAAGCTTCTTTGTTAACCAGACTATCTCTAAATCAATAACACTCTCCCCCACCAACAAAAAAAAAAATTATTGGTTGTTAGTCAACAGCCAAAAAGCCCAAACCCCAAGCCAAAAGCATTTTTCCCTCTCAGAGGAAACACATGGGGTGCCCGGTGTGGGATTTGTGAGGGAAAGAGCGGTGTGGTTTTACACAAGCGCGCCCTGCTCTCTCTCGGTCCCACCGTGCAGGGGGAACACCCGGCTGCACTTGTGTGACCCCTCCGGTCAGCCCAGGCTGGGGCTGATGCGCTCTAGAGGGAGCCACGTCTGTCCTTGCTCTCCGGAGTGGAGGTCACCAGCCTGCCAAGCTTTCCAGGAAAGAGGGAGTGGCCGGAGAGTCTTGAGTTACCGAGTGTCGACCACCTGGAAAATAGTGTGCGGCGAGCACTTGTCCTACCTCTAGACACTCACAGTAAGGAGTAAGGGATGCTGAATTGGCTGTGAACTCCCACCCAAACTCGCTTTGAAGAAATGGAAGGGCAGGCAAGTAACGTGCATGTTCTGTTGTAAAAAAAGGGCGATAGCATTTCTGCATCTTAGTCTGTAAAAGGGGTGGGCTAGGATTACAATATTTGAATTTAGACTTGAAACACATAGGTGCTTGAGTCTATTTGGGGACAGGGACTGTTTGCAACGCTTGGATGTTGACCCAGGTTCTGACCGAGAGTACCCTGTAACCCTGTAACTTTGATGTGTTTCACGCTCTGACAGACAAAAAGGAGAAAAAAATTTTTTTCTCCCTGCATTAGAGAGAAAGGTTATTAATAATGCTGCCACTATTTGGTGACTGGGGAAGAAAATCCTAGTCTCCTGAAAGGCAAAGTTGGGAAATAGCTATATTTTATTTCAAGAAATCAGAGTCATAAAAATTATAGCTATAAAACACACGGCAGCCTGAACCCTCTACATAAAGCCTCTTGCATTTTATGCCTCCTTTTCTATTTCAGGTCTTCATTTGCCTAATTACTACTCAGAGGCTGGCAGAGATTTTCCCTGCAGCAGCACTCGGCTCTGCTGACTGCAGAGACCCTACCTGGCACGCTAAGTTAGTGCGTCAGCATTCTAGGTAGAAATGAATGAAAAATCAATCAGGGCAGCTGCAGTGGTAGCATATACAACTCTAACCTACTTTGTGCATGGTTTCGAACATTTCATTGTGTATTTAGGCATCTTTTAAAATGGTAAGTGGATCTGAAATAAAATATGTCTTTCTAGTCAGCCTAAGAAATGTTTTGTCATCTTTACTGCTTAGCTCAAGCAAACTTACCACCCTGACTGCTAAGTTAACTCGCAGTCTTGATTGAAATGCCAAAACCTATGAGAAGACTGTTTTAATCTTGAAAATCTATCACCAGCAGATTGCATCATGCAGTGGATATAGATACAGTGATAGCTTTGATGGTTTTAACTGTATTTGCAGACCAGATCTAGAGTAGGGCTGGAAAAGCAAAAGTACACTAGAACAGTTTCTGAAACACAGGTATTGCTTACATATGGTCTTGCAAGGAGTTTGGTTTGTGGATATTTGTGTGTGTGCCTTTATTTTTCGTGTTGTATTTCTGCATAGGCAGAGTTAAATATGGATTGCCAGTTTCATTTAATGAAAAGTCCATGATAAAAAAGGTCCAGCCTGGATGCCTAAAAAATTACTAGCTGCTGTAACTTTTTCAGCTGAGTGGGTTAAATATATTATAGATCCCTCATAAGACCATTGCTGTAACAAGTTGTGCAGTGCAACACTGTAAAGGTTTCAAAAAAACTCACAAGCCTCTTTCTATGTGATGCCCTTACAGTGAAGAAGATTCTTTTGGCTGTAAAGATGAAGAGTCTACTTTTTCTGGTGCTGATTTCTGTCTGCTGGGCTGAGCCTCACCCTGACAACTCAAGTCTGGAGCATGAAAGAATTATTCACATTCAAGGTAAGGAAATACGTGAGAAAATACCAGTATCTTCAGATTGCTGAGGAAAACAGAATAATGTGCTTAATGATCCTTAATTTTTTATTCTGCTGCACGTTTTTTTCAGTACTATTATTACTGGTGGCCCAACCTTTTCTTTTCTGGTTCTGAGGGATTATTACCTCTCCTAAGGAAAGTAAAAAACCGAAAATTGCATTGTTTAATAGCACTTAGTCACAACATTGCAACGATTAGTGAGTAAAGTACAACATGATTTAAGATACAGAGCATGCATCCTAAAGTAATAAGCAACTGCAGTGGGTTGAAATACCTTTAGTTTATTGTGGAATATATTTGATTTTAAGAAGGCTGTCATACATAGTTCTTCACATTACAGAAAAATATTGCTGCTTAGTATTTAAAAAGGCTCAGCACAGCTGAGATAATAATTGGGCTATTTAAACGACAGAGAAAAAAAAAGTAGCTTACCCCAAAAGAAATGTGTCTTTCCTCATACCTTTAATTCACTCTAAGTATTATACTGGCCTTCTGCATAATCCTGTTGGGTTCATGTTTGAATCCTAGAGCTTATAGCTGTAGCAGGATTTGAGTCTGCAGTACAATGCAGCTGTTTTTTCAGTCCGTGTTTCAGTCATTGAGGGTCATCCTGTATAAGAAAAAACAGAGGATTTATGCAGTAAGGACTGGCAGAACTAACAGGGATTTTCCTGATTTCATTTATATGTTTCTTGAGGCTGGCTAAAATTAATCTTGCAAAATTAAGAAATGCAGCATTATTGTTCTCTCTCTCTCTCTTTTTAAAGTTTGATTCCTTTCTCTCAACAGCTGACAAACTGTGTTATTTGAGTGTTTGTGCAAATATGAAATACCGAGTTAGGGCAGGTTACTAAGAACGCCTGCACATTTAGAAGTTCACGGGAAAGTCACAGAAGTTAAAGGTAGCCTGCACCTTTGAAAACAGGCTCTCGGGTTGTCAAGGTCAAATAGGGAATAACAGCTAGCTGGTTGCACTCTAAGGAAACTCACAGGATGAAGGTCAAATGGATATGTCATACCAAAATGAAGATGTATCACTGTTTGAGATGATGAACATTAATTCCCCAGGCTAAATTTCATATTTTACACCAATGTCTAATAAACATATAGTTTGCCTTTCCTTGTATAATGCAGTTTCTTATCTCTGAACTTTATTTGTCTTTTTGGAAGATTAAATTAGTGGAAATAATGAAACTAAAACAAGGTTATTTTTCCTTAATCTGTGTATGTTAAACTTCCTTGGTCAGCAGTTTAGTGTAATTTGCCAGTCATTTCAGTCACTTCAGCGTGTGTACAGTGCAGTCTGCAAGTGCTAAATGGCTTAAAGCTGGTAAAAGTTTCAAGACGGACCGTTCTGGCTACTCATGAAAAGTCATCTGAACCTTGAGAGTTTATTCCTTCAAGGAAAGCTGGCTAAAGCTTAAAATTGAGCTCTACCACGAGCTTTGTACATCAGCTGATTCAGGCTCTGAAATACACAGACCACAAATTAAAAAGACTAAAACTGTTCAAAACTTGGTTTTTTTACTATTAATTGCTTTCACGCCTCTCTGCATTGTCGAATCCCATCAGGCCTGGGATTCTGCTCTGCCCAATGCTGCATAAACACATAAGATGATCTACACCTGGAAACAAGCTGGAAATCAGGGAAACCTGTGGAACACATGTGTTATAGCTTCATACAAAAGGTATTTCATATTACATTAAGCAGTGCATCATCCCCCTCCACAGCTGAAATCCAAGAGATGTGTAGCCGAACTCCTCCTGGATTGCATGCTTTGGAATGCCTTAGAATTACAAAAGGTGAGGATAGACGTTGTGTAGTCAAGCACACAGAGCTGAAAGGGATCTCCTGAGGCAATGAACTAATCCATCTTCTATTGCCTTTTTACATCGTGTCATCTCCTGTGGGTTTAGTTTCAATTCTAAAAAGCTGAGTTTCAAACCTCCTTACTGCAAGGCAGTTTTGGACCCTGTTTTTCTGATATGAAAAACACTCTCCCAATTCCCCATGTTTATTCACAGCCATTATGCTTCTCCTAGTATTGTTTCTTAGCTTCAAACAACAGTTTTTCTTCTTTGATGTTAATTTTAAAACATTAGTAAGATAACACCACATCCTCACAGCTGTCATTTGAGTAAACTTTTTCAAACTCTTCTTTAAGTGTATAAGCTCCAGTTGCTTTATAATGTTGGTAGTTCATCCCTACACTTGTTCTTGTTTGAGTTCATACTTCCTGAGTGTGCTCAGCCAGGATTTTATTCCAGAAAAGATTTTAGGCTGGCATTAGTATTTTTTTTTCTCCAGCTAACAATGCTTTGTTTTTCAGACCTTGGATCAAATCTGTGCTCTTCCCAGCCATGTTGCAGTGCTGATCAATAATCCATTGTGATAGACAATATTTAGGAGTCATTCTCCTTCATTCTCAATTGCAATTAACAAGTACAAGGTTTATACAAGTAATTCTTCATACTAGGCCCTATAAAATCTAGATTATACATTCAGTATTAAATGTTACCATACTTTTTTCAACCTTCTGTCCCCAAACATTATAAATATCCATTCTCCTACCTTCAGTGATACTTAATATGCCATGTGAAAATTTTATTCATTCAATAGTCACATTTACTTTATAAGATAAAATTAGGGGAAATATTAAAGTGTCTCAAAAATTATACTGGAGAGAGTTGACTGGCCTTTTTCTAGGCTAATCATCTGTGCTTCAACCCAACCGATTGCAGTCTCCTCTGTATCTAGTTCTTAGACACTTAGCCTAAGTTTCTACCATAACACCTATTTTCTCCACCCTGTCTAATTTCCTATATTTCCCATATCAATTGCTTCCCAGATCTCCAAGCAATTGATACATCACATTTCCCTGGCCTCATACATTTATTTCTATCATATCGTTAGTCTAACTCCCTTTGGTAAGTATCATCTACCGCATTTTATCCCTCTTTCTAGTTCTGTTCTTCAACAATTTTTCTTCAAAAATTGTTCTAAGGTCCTGTATGCTGTTAAGGTCAGACTAATCAGTGAGTTAATAGTTAAATTACTTTCCTTACATACATTTGTTATTTTGCTGTTGGCCAGAAACACATGGTACCATTCTTAAAGTGACAGATGAACTAATATCTCTGCCATCAGGTTTCCATACCAAGTGTCAGTAGTAACGTCAGTACTTCAGGCTGTGAGTTTTCTACCCTTTTCTTTGAACAGGCTATATTTTTCTGAGCTCAGCTTTCATCTTTATGTTTTCATTTCATATCAATACACTTATGTACTTTAAACGGCATGGTACTTTCAGAACATCAAAACCAACATTATTAAATGGAGAGGATTTGTTAATGTAACTCTTGGGTCATTTCTCTATTGTCTTCCACCTTTATCTGCGTAGTGACTCCATACTCCAAAATGAACCTGTGCCTGTTTAAAAGACTTTCTTTTACTGCTACACTAAGATCTTTTACAGTCCTTCCTGACACGCTTTTGATCCATGCTCCATTTTGTCCTCACTACCATTTCTTATTTCTTCCCCACCTGCTAAAGCACTAATGTACAGTGCCACCTCATCACCTTTATCTTTCATTTGGCCTTCCTAAAGAGCAGCCACCTCTTAATACTGTGTTATGGTCTGACGGCTATTTCAGAGTGCTTCTGATTCCCTTAGAACTGTGTCAGGAACCAGAAGATCTGGTTACCCCACTTTGCTGCCCCTCCATTAGTATAAAAACTCCTACCATCTCTCTTAGACTCAGAGTTTGCTAACCAGAGTGAACACTGTTTCATAAATCCAATACAATTTATTGGTTTACTGATTATACTGACAGATCATTGCTTTTTATGAACACAGATCTTTCAGGTGTCCACTCTCTTGAAACCATGGATTTCTTTAGCTTTACTAAACACTTGCCAGCGTCTTTAACATTGCAATAGGCATAGATACCATGTTCTCTCTTAAATTTTTCAGTTTTTCTTAGAAATTAGTCATTGGCTTCATAAATATCTCTGTTGCTGCTGTCAGTGTCAGGTCTAGTTCCTGGTTCTGCCCTTGTTGGTTAATGTAGTGAAACCGGACCTCAGTCAAATTTCTCACCTGCTAGACAGTTTTACCCCCTACCTTTACCATTATTCCTTTCTGCTTCTTTCCTCTGGCCTACTTCTTTTGTTTATACCTTTTCTTCTTTGGTTTTATTCCAATATTTATGAACAAAATTTATGAGACATCTGAAGCTGCATTTTATCTCTTCTGTGACTTTATTTCCTTTCCCGAAGCCTGTACCAGATTCCATGGCTTTGGTCGGGCTGCTCTGTTATCCCAGCCTGCTTGACCATGTCACCTTCCTCTCTGGTAGTTTGTCTGCATGCAAAAGTCATTCCAGTTTAACTTTTGTGGATAAAGTCAAATGAGAGAACGATATCTGAATGAGATGTGTCATCCCCCTCACACCCCCACCCCAGTAAACTGTATGTGCCTTAGGGAATACCAGTTTCACTCTTTAGAAGAAATCCTAAATGAAATCATCTGGTGAACGTGGAAATTGCACAAAAGCATACCCTAGCCACTCGAGTGTCCACAACAAGAAAACAATACTGCTCTAAGCATATCAATGTAATTAAAGACTCAGATTTTCTCTGAAGTCAAGATCTGTGAAGGACTCTGTGACCCATGAGAGAGGAAGATGATTCCTTTCAGTGCTCAGCTTTGAATATCTGTCTAATCTATTCATAGTGCTAGTTGCTGACCTATTATTCAAAGAGGCAGAGTACCCTTAAGAGATAAGAGCATTCTTCTATGTGTAGCTGTTCTGCAAAATAAACTAAGTTGACTAAGTCATTACCGTAATTGCTAAGTTAATTACTTAAGGGTGGCAGGAGCCTTTAACATATGCTTCCAGTTTGTTCAGGTTTTAGAAAGACAACAAGAAAAGCCAGAGAAGAGAATACAAAGTTTGGTTTGAAAATGACCAACTTTTACCTCTTTAGCTCTTCCTTGAATATAAGTGAGTTTGTGTTATGCAGCAGTTCTCTGCCTTTCAGATACAAGGATACACCCATTTGTCTATCAAGAAGTCGGTGCAGATATATTTATACATACCAAGAAATATGTCAACATGGAATGAGCAGAAAACTTTCCAGTATTGTCCTATTGAAAAAAAGGAAAGTTAAATCAATTAATCAGTAACAAAAGCAGTAGAAATCTTTGCCCAACTTATTCTGCATGATAATGAGTTTTATTCACAGTCCACTTCCTTTTCTTCAAAACAAGCTAAAACCAACAGAGAGAAAGAAGCTGCAAAGACCTGCTGGACTAGCCAAAACCGTAATAACAGATTAGGTGCACTACTGATTTGACCTCATAGGCTAATTCTTATCTTCCCAAGTTTCATGCTTTTCCACTGTGCTTTTGACTTTCTTCCGTTGGTCCACCTTTCTGCAGTTTCCCATGTTATCAGTTATTTCTTTCCATTTATTTTCTCCTCTTAAAATTTCTTGCTAGTTTTGTTGCCTTTCAGGATGCTTCAGATTATGTCATGATCCATTTTGCAGTCTCTTCTTATAATTGAGCTGCTTCTTTACATCAACACAACCTGCTTTCCTCTTTAGAGCGTGGCATGTTGCAAGAGCAACAGAAATGTCAGCCAAGAGCAACTTCACCTCATGTTGGCATGTTGGTTTCTTTAAAGGCATTCAGAACTGCATATTCTGTTAGAGACCTTAAATGACATGTACCAGTACATTTGAGTTGAAAAAAATTATTACATAAGCAAAAATATTCACATTAAACATATATTTAAATTAGTAATTTGCCTTTACTTGTGACATCAGTCTAATTCCATACATAGAGCATTTAAAGCTAAGTGAAGAACTGGAAAAGCTCATCCTGTGTGATACTTTAGTTTTGTCAAACAGTCTCAATGCCACCCGTGAAGATTTCCTTCTGTGCAGAGGAGGTGCAGAGACGTTGTCATGATTTCTGTTCTATTCTGCACTACGAGGCCCGATCTTCATGCAATTTCTTTATCTATGCTGAGGTAAACACATACTTAAAGTTTATTTAAGGCACAAGGTGGCAATATTTTAGAAGAGCTGAAGTTTGTTATTTCCCTGATGGTTTTATGTGCTGTTAGGTCTCCTAGAAACCTAAACCTGAGTTAATACAGCCCCTTTAACAATTCCCCCCAACACGTTGCTCAGGTTGAGTAAATGAAAAATATTTTACCTCAGTCTTATCATCACTATTTTGGAGAGACTGATTTCTTCTCTGCCATTTATAAAACAGGTATTTTTAGCGGTACTATTATTTGGAACCATGTACCTGAACTTTTTAACTAAGGTTATCTAGCATCTCTCTTACTAGTTGTATGTCAAAACTTAAAAGTAATGTGTAGAGAGTATTTTATCATGTCATTTTAGAGGTAGGAACACAGGAGTTTGATGCTTGCGTTTTCTTTCTCATGACATAAACAGAATGACATTAATGCTTGGGCCAAATAAGAACAGCTTTTCCTAGTCTAACAGCTGATATACAAAAGTTTTTAAGATTTTTTTATCCAAAAGCAAAAGTAAAAAGGTAATTAGTTAAAACTTAGTTAGAAAAAATGTAGTAGGAAAAGTATGTGGGAAAAAAAGTGTGTGCATAATTCTTCCTCGTGTTTTTCCCTTCAGATTCTCTGAGTAATACACATATATATGTGTAGATCAATAATGCACTTCCATACATATTGTAGCAAGTGGGAATTATTGTTATCACAGAAATTATTTTTGAGTATAAATAGGCGTGGTAGGATCATAGAATCATAGAATCATAGAATGGTTTAGGTTGGAAAGGACCTTGAAGATCATCGAGTTCCAACCCCCCTGCCATAGGCAGGGACACCTCCCACCAGACCAGGCTGCCCAAGGCCACGTCCAGCCTGGCCTTGAACACCTCCAGGGATGGGGCCTCAACANGCCTGCCTTCCTCTTTGTAGGGATGCACTGGTTCTGGGCTTGGAGGAGGTGGTCCTTGAATATTAACCAACTTTCTTGGGCCCCTCTTCCCTCCAGCGCTTCATAATAAAACATGCCACTACTATGGGAAGAGTGAGGATATTTTAGCATGAGAGTTATGCTCAAGTCCCTGGTAACACTACAGGAAAGCAAGAAACAACTCTGCTTATTTAAAGTATCGTGGCACACGGTGTTATTAACCAAATGTCTTGATAACAGCGTGGAACATTTAGGAAATACATGAGTTTATCTGACAAAACACATCTATGATGTGATCCCTGACTTATGATTTTTTCCCCTCTAAAAAAGCACATTTTTTTCTCCACTGTTGCTCGTAAGTTAGTCCATTAAAATGTGAGAGTAATCAAGTTTTGTAGCCAGGTCAGCATAAGCTTCTGGACAGTTCTGATGGATAAAGTGGATAAAGCTGTTTGCCAAGGGACATGGCGTGACTCATGCTCTCTGCCCCACACTATGTTCCTGGCCTTTCAAACCTGGCTTGCCATTACTCTTCAGCACTGAAGACAATTAAGAGAAAAAAAAAAAAACAAAACAAAACAACCAAACAACAAACAGAAAGAAAACCCCACACCAAAAGAAAAAAAAATAACTGAAAGGACAAACAAATCTGAATACATATCCAGGAGTAAAATTTGGAACTAAACCAATTAGCCAGCAGGTGAGACTGAATTGACAGCTCTAGCAGCATGAGAGCAAGTCCACGTATTGACCTTGAAGTGGGGATCGCACCAAAGTCAAGGTCAGATGTGTACAAAGTAATGACAACCAGAACAGCAGTGCTAAATGCATAGCATAGACAAGGGAGAAAGAGAGATGGAGAATAAAACAGAGGCAGATAGACTGCTGCTGCCCGTGCCTTACTACTTGAGATAGCAAGATACCCTTTCACTTGTAGTATATACCTCCTTGATTTGGCACCACTGAGGTACAGCAGAGCTGACCCTAACAGCAAGTTTTCAAGTGACTTTTTTTGTGGCGGGCAGCCTTCCCCTACAGCGTGGAAAAGCAGCTCCCAGAGTTGTGTGTTATCCCACGCAGCTGGACAGCTTCTGCAATTTGGACAAACTCATTTTTAGCTAGCTTAGCTGTTTTTGCATTTTGTTGCCTTTGTCATTCAACTAATTGCACGAAGAGGATTAACAAAGGGCCACAGCCCGTCAGCATCAATAGTAGGGAAGCAGGAGTGGAAAAAATATGGCAAATTAGTCACCAGTGGTGCCTGGTTCTGCACTAACAGCTAAGCTGCTGCCTGTCTTACAAGGCAAAATACGCCTGGAAGGGTGAACACACCACCTAGCAAACCTTTCTCATCCCATTTCTGACCTTGGAGCTGAGACCAGAGCTGATAACCAGGCTATCGCCATCTCTGTTCCCAAGAGAAGGAACAGCTGGACATTGCCCAGCACATTCTTCGCCCTCAGTCCACCATCTGTGGGTCTTGAGTGTCCGTTCAGGTGGCCTGTCTTGTCTCCAGCAAGTATCCAAACTGTCCTCTTGCAGACACAGTTTAGCGAGGGATTATCTGGGGTTCACAGAGTTTATAGTTGTTTAGCCATTCACCTTGTAAATTCTCTGATGGTACTTCTAAATAAGGTAGTTCTGGGGAAAAAGATGTACTGTCTTCTCCAGGTAACATGCTGGACTCTGTGATAACACTCGCGTGTCCCATCTTTTTCCTTCTTGCACTCATCTTTTAGGTATTCCTGCCATTTAGATACAGAGATTTATTCAGAAGGAGCAGCCTTCTCAGAAACCAAATGAGGAAAGCAGCCAGGGAGCCACTCTGACAAACCTTTAAAACAGTGTTTACCCCGTCTTCCGTGATCAGATCATTGTGTCACAACAGATCATTGCTCGCTGTATTAAGGTAACCCAGGAAGCAGGATTTGTTCCTCATTTAAGCTGACTTTCACAGCAGTAAGCTAGAATGCTGCATCCAGAGTGCTAAACATATTGTAAATAAAGGGATTCTGGTTTGCTTTGTGTTTGGGCATTTGTTTGTGTGTTGTGAGGTTTTTTTAACTCCTTCTTTGTCAAATCCAGAAAGACCAAAACCATTAATTTTGCTGTGCTCCCAAAAATACGCAGTTAGGTGAATTTGGCCCTGGTTTTCACTGGCTGCTGGATAATAAAGACCTCTTGGCCTCTTGCCAAACCCCAGTCATCTCATTTTTAATCCTGAATCCCTGCTGCCTGCATGTCTTCTGCATCTCTTCTAACCCAAAGAGAAACTACGCTGCATCCCCCAATCTGACGTCTGCTTTTCCTAGAAAGCCAGAGATTCGTCCTTCCTCCCCTCCTAGGTCTGGGAGCAGCAGAAATGTTATCTTCTGCACCACTGTCTTGCCAGAGAGAAGGGCATATAATGTCTGTAAAAAAGAATTGGCTTTTAGAAAACTTGGGGGTGGAAGTATACTTATTTTTTTTTACTATTTATTTAGAAAACTTGGGGGTGGAGGTATATATGGAAGAGGGTAGATTCAGACTAGATATTAGGAAGAAATTCTTTACTCTGAGGGTGGTGAGGCACTGGCACAGGTTGCCCAGAGAAGTTATGGCTGCCCCATCCCTGGAGGTGTTCAAGGCCAGTTGGATGAGGCTTTGAGCAACCTGGTCTGGTGGGAGGTGTCCCTGCCCAGGGCAGGGGGTTGGAACTCGATGATCTTTATGGTCCCTTCCAACCCAAACCACTGTATGATTCTATGATATTTCAAGTTTTGTATCTCCCTTTGAACCTCCAGAGATGTAGGAGGTGTTCCAGGCTGAGAAAAGCCATGCTTTTCTTTCCTTTCCCAGGTTCCCATTCCCTCCATTCTTTACACTTACTGAGATATAAACTCGGGTAATGGCTGCTGCAAAGGGCCAGAGGAGGAGGGAAGCAGCCAGGAGAGAGGTACACCACTGCATAAGGATGCTAACGCTGGAGTCAGAGGTGACAGTGCTCTGGGCAAGTCTCCAGGCCTTGCTGGCACAGACTAGCTGTTGTTAGAAAGAGCGAGTGTTAGCAGCCTGAGTCAGACTCTCCCTCCTGCCCCAGTCCTTTCTGCTAATATTTATTAACTTGACCATTTCAGTATTAAAGACCCAACATAGCTGAGCTCTGATTCAGATTTCTTGGTAATAACCACCCCAAAGCATAACATTTCTCCTCCCAAGGTGGACAGAAGTCTGTGGAACGTCTTTGTCCCTGAAGGAAACAGGGAAATTCGCAGACAAACCATCCTGGCTGCCTTCACTTTCTTCCTTCTCCTCGTCCTGTGGAAACAGTGTTAGCAACACTTTCCATGGTGCCTTGCCTCAGATCACCTCTTTCCTTGGATGCTCTCCTCTGAAACGGGGAAGATGGGTTATCAGAGCTGCCCCGAGCCTCTGCTCAGCTCTGGGAAGAATGGCAGTGAAAAAGAAAACCAGTTATATGGGGTTGCAGGTGATCTGCTCTGCAGCAATGATTTTTCACTGGGCAGGAAGGTCTCTCATCCTGGTAAAACAACCTGCAGCACTGAAGCTTGCTCATTCTAGAGGAAGCTGGTGCCTTGGCTAGTCTGTTCTGTGTGGGTAATAGCAATGGTCTGGACACAGCATCTCCTGACAAAGAACTGCACGTTTGGGATACCTGTTTTTCTTAAGTAGATGCACACTTACACTCAACAAGCAATCCCTTCCCTTCCCTTCCCTTCCCTTCCCTTCCCTTCCCCCCCCTCCCCCTCCCCTCCCTCCCCTNCTCCCCTCCCCTCCCCTCCCCTCCCTGGTGGGAGGGGATACCCCCTGGTGGGCTCATCACCTACACCTCCTCTGTCAGCCCGTCTCCATCCCAGTCATCTGCACCTCTCCCTGGCTGATGACATTTTCGCACGCAGTTTTGTCCTGTCAACCCAGATTCGTCCCCACGGACACCAGCAGAAAATTTCTGCCAGCCTTCACAGGGTCAGCCTCTCAGCAGCCCCCGCATTTGGGAGGTTAGCCTTGGCTTTTGCCGAAGTCAGAGAGAGCCAGACTGAGCCTTGGAGCCGGGAACCACGTTTCTAGGCTGTTACACTGACTTGCTGAACACACATAGGGAGTTAAGAAGTCTTTCTTTGCAACGTTATGTAGAGTGAGGTTGATAATCCTTTCCCAGCGAGCAGCGCGCTGGTGATTCATTGCGAGTTTTGGTCGGTTTCTCAGTGACAGAGGACGGCGATATCTACAGAAGCGCTGAGCTTGCTAAATCGATTTTGCAAACTGCGCATCAGAGGAGGGGCAAGAGGTATTGAAAGAAGGAAATATTCTCACTGTTGGATACATTTGCTGACTGCCACCATGAAACCTGTGTTTGCAGGGGTTGTCCCCAGGCAGCACAGCTTGTCAAGGAAGCCTTAAGAGACATAAGGTTGGAAGCCAGCACCTGCTCTTTCACAGAGCACCATCAGCCACAGTGACCTACTGGAGAGAAAAGAGAGCAGGGAGTCTGGGGTGGGGGTGAGGAGGAGAGGAGGCACCCCGTTAAATATGGGTTTGTGTGAGAAGTGAGATCAAAGTATCAGAGAGAAAATAGTGATGAGTTTGAAGGAGATGAGGAAGACAGATGAGGAAAAAACAGATTGGGATGATGAGGAAAGTAGGCAAGAGAGGACCGGATTTTAGATTTGAGGATAAATTAGACTTCCTGACTTTGGTGTAAGTATGTCAGAAGAGGAAGTCAAAATCAAAAATTAGGATAAAATAGAAAATGAGACATTTTAGAATTATGAAAATGAGACATTTTAGAATTATGCTGACACTTTTCATGTCAATATAAATAGTGCTATTTGATACAGTTATGGTTTTTCTGTTTT
>VUYV01000125.1:1073911-1247012 GCA_008711295.1 Anarhynchus alexandrinus
TTAGACTTCCTGACTTTGGTGTAAGTATGTCAGAAGAGGAAGTCAAAATCAAAAATTAGGATAAAATAGAAAATGAGACATTTTAGAATTATGCTGACACTTTTCATGTCAATATAAATAGTGCTATTTGATACAGTAATGTTTTTTCTGTTTTCTGCGTGTGATTCACTGCATCTCAGATCGTGAGGGGCTTTGAATATTGCTGCCTGAATAAGCCGAGTCCATACATAAAAATTGAATTATGAAAAAAAAAATGCAGCATTGATAGACAGCTCTTGAACAATCTGCAGGGAAATACGAGATGTTTGTGTGGAGCCTTTTATGGATGACGGCGTTCATCCAGCAGCTATACAACTCTGTAAATACATTTACACAACTCTATCTTCGTGACCGTGGAGTATATAGGATGGCCTCCGCCTGTATGAGGGCGCAATGCTGTGAGCCAGTTTGCCTCTCTGCCTGTCTGGAAGTGTACACACACAGACATACTTGCAGCTAAGTAAATAATTATATATAACTGGTTTATATACCCTACTGCTTCATAGGTACAAAATGGTTGCAGGGAAATGATCCTGCAGACCTAATGTATCGTATCGCTGATGGTTGTTATGGCATTGATCATATCCATTCTGTAAGAGGCAGGCTGCAGACTAATTCTTGTTTTTCTTTTTCTCCTTGAATCCTAGCAGAAAATGGACCCCGTCTACTTGTGGTAGCAGAGCAAGCTAAAATCTTCTCACACCGGGGTGGCAATGTCACACTGCCATGTAAATTTTACCATGAACACACATCAACAGCTGGCTCAGGAACCCACAAAATCCGGGTCAAGTGGACCAAACTCACCTCAGATTACCTCAAAGAAGTGGACGTCTTTGTTGCAATGGGACACCACAGAAAGAGCTACGGAAACTACCAGGGCAGAGTGTTTCTGAGGGAAAGCAGCGAAAACGATGCCTCTCTCATAATCACAAATATAATACTGGAGGATTACGGGAGATACAAGTGCGAGGTGATTGAAGGATTGGAGGACGATACAGCAGTGGTAGCTCTGAATTTGGAAGGTAAGTAACACCTGAATTATGCTTAAATTCAGCTTTGCGCTGTGTTAAGGAATATCTGCTTTTTTCTCCTAATACTGCTGATATTGTATTATCAGTGACATCATAATCTGAGAAGTGGNCTAATAGCCATTTTACGGAACTTCTGGACATTTTAGATTATCGAGCAAATACAAATCTTCTTGCAAAGAGTAAAAACGTTAAAGGAGTTTTCTGGAGACAATGTTTTTGTTTTTTCCAGCCTTATAATTACATGAAATAGATCTCTATTTTGCCTGCCAAGACAACTCCTACGTGTAGTCTGTAGTCATTTCCCTCAACAATATTCTTGAAAAGAGTAGAGTACAAAGCATTAGGAAAAAAAGGGAAACAGGTTTAAAGAGGACCACAAATTCAGCCTTCCTTATGAAATTCAGATAAATTTTATGAGATGCAGTGCGTGTAAACCAGCACGTGGCCTTTTTTCCCAAAGCGCTGCACTGAACTCAGCAGAAAGCTAAAAGTTGCATGAAGACTTCTCCCTGGCCCTTATGCTTACCAGTAAGTGTGTGCCAGAGAGAACTTTATAGAAGCTATCCTATCTGTGAAAAGCAGTTAGGAAGAAAAAAGGGGGGAAAAAAAGAAGAAAACCATCCCCCTGGCTCTCACACCTGTAGACATGTGAAATATATGACTCTTTCATTGAAGGTTATTGTCCATTATGATGGTTATATAGTTACCCTGCAGATTGAGACTGGCTGAGCGGTTAGATGTCATGGGCTTAGCTTACTTCTTTACATCTATTTTTCCATTCCTGGTTGGAGGCTGCTGAAAACTTCCATTTCTGAGTGCAAAAAGGCCCTGCACAATTTCCGTGCCAGCAGGATAGTCGATCTAGGTTGTTTCACCTCACATAATCCATCTTTAATAAGAACGCACACTGTTCTTTTTAAACTTAGGATATAGATGTCCAGTTTAGGTTGTCTAAAACAGTTTTAAGTGAAGACAGAAGTGAGTAGGAGGAAAAAGCATTTTTCTTTACGCCTCTCTGCTAGCCAAAAGCTCTCATGCGTCCAATCTCCCCTTCGCTGGGGCAGGCACTGCGCTGCGGTGGTTGCTCGTTGCAGCTGCTGTCATTGAGATGAGCCACTGAAGGAAGAGTAGTTTCAGCTATTTCCTCCATGTGAGGAATAGCAAGTGCCACATAATCCAGGTCAGATACATGCAGCATCTGTTTACCTGTCTTTGTCCCCAGCATGTCTCTTCTCTTCTCGCGCTGTTGTGCAGATCATCCTGGAGCCCACCCCTGGGTTGTGAAGATGCTCAATAATTCAGTAATATTCTTCTGACAGTCTCCTTACATCCTAAGTACATACCTCCACCAGGCTTTGAGATATTCCAGATAAACAAACACATATCTTCTTTCCCATCACATGCTGGGATTTCCCTGTGTTTTATGGCATTATGATATTTTTCCCAATGTAAAAGGGTCAGAGCCAGTGTAAAATCTTCAAAGTGTTCGTCACACCACACATCTGGACCAGATACTCGTCTGGTGCCACTTAGCATTGTTTCCTGCTGTGCCAGGAGTGCTCAGGGAAGGGGAGATGCTGATGGCTGTGCTGGCAGATGGGGAGGTTTTACCCGAAACTTGGTACATATACTTGTGCACATGCAGAGCGTCACATTTGAAAGGCAGTATTCAATTGATACTAGAGTGAGAAAGCCATGAAAAGTCTTTTCTTTACTGCATACAGTAACACAACAAAAAGGAGATTTTCTACTTCTTTTACTGTGACTGTTTCGTGATATAGCACCAGCCCAATGTATTCAAGGTCTGGGTCTCACCTCCTGATACACACTGTCCCCTCTATCTTACTGCTGTTACTCTGAGCAGTACTGCTGTTACTCTGAACAGTGTCTCCCTCTGAAGTATGCCAACTCCAACACACCCTCTACAACAGCACCACTCCTTCCTCTTTTCCCCCACCTCCAAAATGAGGAAATTCATAAGGACAGGAGGAATCATATTTCTTCAGCCAAGTATGTTCCAATCTCTGCTCAAAGAAAATTTTATATACTTTAACTAGTGTCTGGTTTACATAAAAACCGATGTCTTTTTAATGATTTTTGTCAGACATGGGACAGGTATAAGACTGTTCATTTATGATATTATAGAGAGATGTTTCCTAAACTGACAGGAAAATTTCTTTTGCAAAACCTCATGATAAAATTAAACCTTTCAATTGAGATAAGACTAGCGAGTATGTCAGTGTCAGTCCTGCTATGGCCACTAACTCCAGTGATTCTGGGTCTAAGTTACATTGAATTTTCCTTCTAAAATGAAAATGATTGAAATACATTATATTCACAATGGCCATATATAGTTGATGGAATGTATTCCTCTCTTTGCATGCCCCTGTGCTTATTTTTTCATCCCATCTGCAGCTTTATGTAGTGCTGGCTTTAATTGCTGTTTCATGTATTTGAGCAATGCAGAACATATCAAGGAAAAACAAAAAGTCAATCTTTGGACAAAAATAAAAATATATCAGCCCATTCCAACATTCTACATCTGTTATAAATAATAAGGTTAATCTCACAGTGGGAAGGATTTGCATCAATAGCCTGATGTCCTGAGATGGTGGCCCTAAGGATGTTAATTGGCAGCAAGACAAAACCATTTATATCCAGGAATGCCCACTAGCAGTGCAAAACAGCTGATGGCTCCAATATGAGCTCACTGTACAAACAGTATAGCTTTGGCTAGGCAAAAGCATGTTCACATATCAATATGAAAATGGTTGACCTCTACCTCAATAGACCTTTTTTCTTCTCCGAATGTGGTAGTGTTTTATTGATAGAATCACAGAATGGTTTGGGTTGGAAGGGACCTTAAAGGTCATCTAGTTCCAGCCCCCCGCCATGGAAAAAGGAACCTTCACCAGACCAGGTTGTTCAAAGCCCCATCCATCCTGGCCTTGGACAATTCCAGGTATGGGGCCTCCAAAACTTCCCTGGGCAACCTGTTCCAGTGCCTCACCACCCTCAGAGTAAAGAATCTCTTCCTAATATCTAGTCTGAATCTCCCCTCTTTCAATTTAAAACCGTTACCCCTCGTCCTATCCCTACACTCCCTGATCAAGAGTCCCTCTCCGTCTTTCCTGTTGCCCCTTTAGGTACTGGAAGGGCCAACAAGGTCTCCCCGGAGCATTCTCTTCTCCAGGATGTACAACCCCAACCCCAAACTCTCAGCCTGTCTCCATAAGAGAGGTGCTCCAGCCCTTTGGGTGCTTTTCGCTTTGAAAAAACAGTGGAATTAGATTCACGCTGTGTTTGTTACATACCTGGCATGTTTTTGATATGTTTTCTTCACTAGTATTTGATGCAGAACCACACCATTTCCTCCCTATGCTAGTGAGACAGTGCTGCCTAGCAGCTAAAGCTCAGGACTCGGATTCACTGCAGTATTTCACAACCACCAGCTTTAAGAACTATTCAGTCATGTCATGATCATCATCCTGTTTGTAGCCTTAAGTACAAGGACTGGTCTAAGGGCAGGAGGGTTGGGCCGGGCACGGTGGCTGCAAGAAATGTCAAGTACTGCGGAGAGCAGGACACTTTTTATGTTGGCCTTGTCACCAAAGTCATTTTCTCGGTGAAATGGCCTTGCTCTCCTCCTGCACATAAAATACGCATCATGAGTTTTACACGCTTTGTCAAATGTCCTGAGAGCCAAAAGCTTAACAAATTAAAAGGTCTCCTACAGCAGGTAGATATTGTTGCCTGAGTCATAAGCAAAGAAAGAATTCTCAGCTTACATTAAATTTTCTTTATGTTGGTGTTTTACTGCTCTACACTAAATTTTCTTTATGGTGGTGCTTCACCATTTTCCTTTCTTATGAATACTAGGCACTGTAATGAATCTCACTGCATCGGGTTTGTGTGCTTCGGCTTCCCAGGCATGCGAAGGCTCCAGCACTGGCCCTCAGTTATACTGCTCAGGCACAGATTTTGTCTACTATTCCTTCATGAGATTCATGGGCCAGGTGGCAAAGAAAGTGGAACAACACTAAACTGCCAAAGGCAGATTTTTACTCTATTAGAAATTTTTTATAGTTTCTGTCTGCAGGGAGAGGTGATAACTGAACACATTAGTTTTGCAATACAGGCTATAAAATAATTACTTTGTGCGTTCAACGGTACCAGAAATATGCAGATCTAGGTAAAGCCATTAAAAATCTCTGTAGAAAGTTTCTTCTATATAGAAGCTAACTCTTTGGGTGGCTCCACATGGACCAAAAAAATCCCTCAGGTTTTATGATCTTGCGTAGAGGAATGTTAGCCTTTACGTTCAGTATAGAGTTAGAAAAAAACCAGGCCTGTCTCTCAAAAAACAGACTTTATAGTTGAAAACAGATCAAACAAATCCATAAGCTTCATATAAACAAATTCTCCCAAATTGCCCCAGCAACCAATTTCTAATCTAGTCATTTGCTCTTAAGCTGGATGTAAGCAATGGGGAATTCATAGCTGAAACCAATATGAAACCAACTTCGTGCTCTCAACAGCGGGAGAAATCAGATTTAGCCTAATACTCTATGTCACATTTGTTTCTTCTGTGTGGTGCTGTCACATTCATGCACAAAAAGCTATTTTAAATATCCTTTGCGTGACAATCTGTTGTACTCTCTACTATACAACTGATTTTATCGGACACATGGTTTGTGAGTCCCTAGAAGACAACAAAAAGTCTTGTAAAAGACAACAGGAGTTTGTCAAGAGTAAGTCATGACAGACCAATGGGATTCCGTCTGTGACAGAGTAACAGATCTTCTCAGGCACAGCTGTGTTTGCAAGTGCTGTGAGAAACGGTACTTGAAAGATGCAGGTGAAGTAAAAATTTCAAAATACAGAGGCAAAAAATTATCTGGAAATGACGACCTGAAAGGAAAATGCTAGAAGAATTAGGACTAATTAGCCTAAGGAGAGCAAAGAAAGACAACAGTCTCCAAATTTTGATAAAGTTTGTAGAAAAATAAGGCAATAATCTGCCCCCAGGCCAGGTGAGTCTAGTTTGTGTGCCTGTATTTGTCAGAAATAGGCAACCCCGCTGACAGCTTGGTTACACGATGCTGTGGACTGGAGGGCTTCGGTTTCATTTTTAGGGAGACCTATGCCTGCTGACAGCTAGTGGCCCACCCATGGAGTCTGTGCTGAATGGTCAGATATCCGACAGCCCTGACAGGCAGAGAAATGGAGACAGAGTCTCAAGGAAAATGAGGGAGTTTTTTACACTTTTTACAGAATTTTGGAAATCCAGCATGGAAAATTTTGCCATCAAGTGTATGAACTTGCCAGCACAAAACTGTACCCTACAGTATAGTATATAGCAAACCCTGCTGTTGCCTGTGTTTACACTGGCTACAAGAAAAATTACTTTTCTGTTTGGGCTAGAACTCAAGGAAGCCCATTTCTTTACTCTGGCTTTAAAAAGACCTTTTTTTCCATATGGGTCAACAGAAATTTGTGCTATTTTGTTCTACGTGTAAATACTCTTAAAACTGCTAATTGTGTACGGTGCTGGCTTAATAGACACCCATAAATTGTTACAAGAGTTGAGCTTTCTAAGGTTATTTCCTCACCTTGCTGTCTTGGGTAACCGTTACAGCTCCTTGCACTGGCGATGTGTCTGTAGTGATTGAGTACTCGCAAAGCGCTTGCACTGAATTTTAGGAATTACCCACATATAAGACTCTTAAATACAAATAGCTTACAAAGGACACACAAATATCATCTCTTTTTCACTCCCTAAAACACACAGTAACTGCAGCAGAGTTGTGGATTTGTGGAATTGAGTGTAAGGCATTCATGGAGATACAGGTGTGCGTATGGGGAGGATATGTTATACATCCGCTTCTTATGTTCCAATTTGGTAGAAAACCTAATTTCCATTACAACAGTCATCTTCTGGACTGCGATTGCATTGTCGCAGGTGCATACAGCAAGCCTCACCCGGACCTCCTCTTTCACTAACAGATTTATTCTCCACTGAATTGATGTGTCTCGGGTTCTTCCTCTCTTGCTTGGAGGGAAGGAGGTCCTTCCCTGGGGGTAGGACCTATTCCAGAGAACTGCGTGTTTGGGAGAGAAGCCACACTCTGAAGTCTATATGGTAAATTAATATTCCCCATTCAGGCTCCACAAGTGGCTTAGCTGCCTCCTTGGGGTCGTGAGCCGAACCACTAAGGTCAAGTTAAGGCTCCTCAGCTCACTCTTCCCACAAACTAACCAGATTTTGACCATCTGAGGCTGGAAGTTTGTCTCTTCCTCCATTTTTTAAGCTGAATTTGTTAACATTTGGAAGCGGGTGTTTTGTCTAGTGGTAAAACACAAGGTTGGAGTCAGGAGTTTAGATTCAGTCTGTAGTTTGGGAACAGTAACAAGCCTCAGGACAGCTTTTGTCCATTCAGGAACAGATGGGACGGATTATCTTTTGACGGGTTATAAGAGCCAAGACTGAAGAAGACGCTTTGCAATTAACTGAAGTTCAGCACTTCTAAATTATAACAAAAGGAAGATTAACAGTAAGATCTAACTATGAATTTAAGCTAGGTTTGATAGGGAAATGAAGAAGAAAAAAGTATTAACAAAGATGTAAGATAATGCAAAGCTACACAAAACACATACCCAGTCAATTTTGCTTTACAAAATCACCAATGGCCACCCCCATCTGCAGGGTGAAATTAATGTTAATCAGTTGCAGGCTTGTACTGCAGATGAACTCAAACAAAAATCAGCTTCTATGCAGTCTGCCCGAATATAGCCCAAAGCTAATATTATATTTTGTGCATATTTATGTTATTAAAACATCCCAACTGTCAAACTCAAATAGATTTGTAACAAATTTACATACATATTTAACCCCTTTTAAAAAGTGATTTTGGAAACCTTAAGGAATCAAATCTGTTTGAGTAGTTTCCAATTAATTGTTGCTCAGGTTTTAGAAGTATGTAAGTTTAGGTCCTGATTAAAAAATACCCACCTCTGATGATTTTAGGTTTTTTTACATGTATATGCAAATCAGACACATGTACTGGACAAGGAGTCAGTTGCCTGGGGAAGTGTAGTTCTGGAAAAATAATAAGTATTGGATTTCTAATAAAGTAATAAAGCTTGGATTCCTCTGACATTTGCTGCATTTTTATTATAACCAGTGATATTTCTATCCATTAGCACTGAGGAGGAACGAATAATTTTTTTTTAAAAAAGGTGGTGAGGAGGAGGAAGGAAAAACAGAGATCCAGAAAAATATGTAACAGCTACAGCTTCTTGTTTATGAAGTTACAGTTAACAACATGTTGTGTTACGTTACATTCACGCTTTGTATTTCAGCACAGCTAATAACTGAAAAGCCATTTAACAAAGGATTTACAAAAGGAAAGAACCTCAGCAGACTTTCTAGTTAATTGCTGAAGGGGAGCAAAATATTATTTATTATTACCCTGCCAAGTTTACATTTGCATGCTTTATTTTCTTGGACCAAGTCACTGAGGTTTAGTAATAACAAAGATTTTGTTTAACAAGAATAACACTTCTTGGACGATAGATGGGTGAGAAAGAGAAAGGAAAGAAAGGAGATGTTAAGATACCGGTGGAACAGACACCGAAGTGGGTTTGAGTGTTCAGAAAGAAGAATGGCTTCATTGCATGGTGACAGTCTTGCATGACCCTAATGTAATTCCTCTATCCTATGCTACATGGCCCAGGAGAGAAGGAACTTGTTATAGGTGGGAGAATTCATCAGCAGGGAGAAAGTATAAAGAAAAATGGATATTTATACCAGTGTAAAGTTTTTGGCTCATCTCATGTTATCTTGTCTTCAGTCCCTCTGCATCCTACAGCACTTAGTTCTACAGGGATGTTTGAGAATAAACATTCTGAGCTGGATCTTCTCTGATGCTGTTTTATTTCTGCTTGTTATGAGACTGGGCTAAAGCCAACTGTAAAATTTAGATCTGGGTTAAGTTTCAAAACCTTGCCAAAGATTAGGGTGGTCTGATCCAAACTTTTGTTTCAAGTCTCTCTCTTCTCTTTTATCAGAGCCACATGGGGAGGTGGTTCTTCAGCATTTTCCGAAACATCTTTCATGCTTCAAGAATTAATCTTTAATTACAGATCTTTTTCATAAAACAAGCAGAAAATATACTGTGGAAAAATCTGTTAGATAAGGTCAATGACTTTGGTTAAATGTTGCTGCTGAAACAATTCTGGAGGTGTCTCCATGTTTTCCATCTCCACTTGGATGTCCTCTGTTATGAGAAGGTCTCTCTGGCATAACTGTCTGCAATGGCTCACCACAAATGAGCAACAGGTCATTTTGGGCCAGCCTGTGGCTCCTTGCACAGTGGCTTTGCAGCAAGTGTCCTTTGGTTAAGCCAGCAGGGCTTTTGGCAGCCATCGGGGTAGCGATGGAAGGTGGTGTCTCACATGGCTTCCTACTAGGCCTGTCTTGCGTTGCTGCGTGCTGTGTGCTATGTGGGTAGCCATCTGCAATTGGGGAAACCTGTCTTCTGCTCAAGCAACCGTCCTCCCTGATGCCCTCTGTGAGGAGCTCTCCCTCCTCGAGTGGTGACAAACTGCCAAAAACCAGCTGGAAAGTAGCAGAAAAGTCTCCCTAAAACCACACACAACTTCACTGATTTTATTTCCCTATAGATTTCCTACTTTAAGACCTCAGGACACTAAAATTATGCCTCCTAGCAGTGTAGCCTTGAAATGTTGTTATTAAGCCAGGTTTGAAATACCTTCCCATTCCTAGGATAATGTGAAATAAAATAAAAATAAACAAACAGAAAACCAACTGTCTTGAACCTCTCAGGAAATCTTGGCAAGGGTCCATGCAAAGAACATAGCACTCTTTTATGTCAATCAGAACATTTCATTTTAATGTCTATGTGTAAAAAGAAATAGTTCATATGCCTCTGCACTACAATTTCTTCTTTCTAAATGAACTGCCAGAAAATCCCCAAATCCCATCCCACAAGAAAAAAAAAAAAAAGAACTAGGCTGGGTTTTAATTTACTTTTTTTAAATGAGAAATTGATCTTACAGCTGATAAACTGGAATTTTCTGATGAAGAACGTGTAGTTGCAACATTTCAGCCAGCTTTGCTCATCTTTAAGCACTCTCAGGGTGCAGGATGGGGACGGCAAAGCTGCAGGTGGGAGCAATGTGCAGACCTGGCACGGTTCCCATGGGGAAAGGGATGAGGTTACGGGGAGAGGAGCCGGCTAGGTGAGGCGGCAGCGCCATCCCCTTCCAAACCTAATGGCTGATGTGCTGACAGTGCATTTTCCCCCAGAAATAAAACAACAGTCTGACACATATCGTGGCGTTAACCTTTACTTCTCCTTCTGGTGACTGTAAATGCTGTTTCCCTGTCTTCTGCTCTTTCGGTGTCCCATAACTCACCCTCTTTCCACCACTTCAGGTGTTGTATTCCCTTACTCTCCGCGGCTGGGTCGTTACAACTTAAACTTCCACGAGGCTCAGCGAGCGTGTCTGGACCAAGACTCTGTTATCGCCTCCTTTGACCAGCTCTACGACGCCTGGAGGTCAGGGCTGGACTGGTGTAACGCCGGCTGGCTCAGCGACGGCTCCGTGCAGTACCCCATCACCAAGCCCAGGGAGCCCTGCGGAGGGAAGAACACAGTGCCTGGGGTCAGGAATTACGGGTTCTGGGATAAAGATAAAAGCCGATACGATGTTTTCTGTTTTACTTCAAACTTCAATGGTAAGAGCCTTCTTCACCCCTGCCTTGTAAACAGCTTTCTGTGCTTGGGAAAGAAACTCCAATGGCAGCAAGTGATACTTGATTTGTCAAAGCTTGTGTTAGGCTTGGAAAATGTTATTGTTGAACTTGCAAGGACACATGCGCAGAGTAAAGTTGTCTTTGCCACATGTTCACGTAGATCCTTTTTACAACTCAGAACTTGTATTGGCAGGAGTTTCTAATATCTCCGTTTTCACCCCGTTAAAATTTATATGTACTCTTTTAGTGCTGATATATGCCCACTTTATTTCGGTTGAAGTGATGAAGAAACCTGCAATTCTTTAATTTAGCTTTGCTGTTGAATTCAATTATAATTACGATGTTTTACAAGTTAAAAGTATCAACAAAACAAAATTCTGATCACCACTGCATCTATGCTGTTGTGTCAAGCAACTCCTGCTCATGTACCAGCTCTAATATGACTAATACTTCCTTATCAGCAAAGCTATTTCTAGCTTTTATGCCCAGTAATTTAGATTCCTAATCTTACTTCCCTGCCAAAACCCTGTTCACATTTGCTCTGAGTTTGGTCTGCTCTAAACCTTATTTTAGCGACTGAAAGGTTTTTGCTATTTGTAGATGTTACTTTAGGTATGAAATGACGTGATCTTAGCTTGCTATCATTCCAGGTTTAATCTAGTGGCTGCAAAGGATTTAGATAGCATGGCTGTGAATGAGGCGAACGCTGCAAGTGAACATGTGCAAAAGGCGTCTACAATCCTCTACAGCATCATGCTTGTGAACAATTCCTACGCAACCTTGCACGTGTTTGGCTTGCAGCCCACCCAGACCAAGGAGCACGGCCTCTTTTGTTTATGCACAGATTGCTTATCCACAATGAACCATTTTTGTCCTACAGCACACCAAAAAATAAACACAAGCCTTGCTCTCAGAAGATACGCTAAGTCTGCTCCACCCTCTCAAAGACCCCCAAACCCTCAAACCAACAACGTTACATTATGCTGGATGTGGTCTGAAACAAATGTTTAGCTGTTTTTTATCATGCCGCATCATGCCACGGAATGCTGGCTCATTTTTTTCTTGCTTCATTTATCCAAGGCAAAATCACATATATAAGCTCAGCTCTTTTATGCAGATTTAACCCTGTACTACAGAAATAGCACCGAGGAATAAAATAAACAAGGAAAAAGAATTAAAATGCTATAGCTGCACGATTTATAATGCTTGCAGAGTAAACGTTTATGACTGTTGTTCACTAATCACCATCCTTTTCCACACTAGCAGCTGGACAGTATCTTTTAAGGAAAGAGAAAAAAACGTTTCTGAGGAAAAAGAAAAAAAGTACTGACAGATAAATATTGTCTGTGCATTGATACAGCAAGAGAGAGAAAAAGGGATAAACAGGAATGAGGTAAGGTGAGGGTAAGGTATGCAGGTAGTAGAGAAATGCAAGACGAGACAGTAAAATGAATCTTGTCCTTGGTGAGTTTGTTAAACCGACCTGCAAGACAGAATGCCACACAGCGATAGGACGATATGTAGAGCTGAGCACCATCTTTCCTAGTTCTCTACAGCTCAGTGCCATGTAATCCTCTCAAGGTGTCAGCGCAAAATCTGGACTTCTGCTTCTCTCAACAACCGTTTCTTTAACCAGCAACTCACCAGGTTACGTTATCCTCACACGTCCCTGCTAAGTTCTCCGCTATTCGTGTCCCAAGCTTGCCTTAGTATCCACGGTAAACCCCCTCGCTCTCCCAAAATGCCAACCTCCTATTTTCAGCTCAACACTTCAGATAGCTTGTGTATGCTTAACAGCATATGTTAGCTTTCTCACTCTAAAGGGAAAAGCTTATAATAACCCATTTTGCCACCAGGTTGCGATTGCCAAAGATAGTGGCTACGGGCAAAGAGCTATTTCTGCAACACCCAATATTGATTCTCTCAGCTCAGGAACAGCCAAGGAAAATGAGACGTGGTTAGGACACCGCGCGTTTCCAGCGGTGGCAGTGACTGCTGGAGTCTCCTGACGGTATGAAACAGAGAAGCCTTCAGCTTTATGTCAGGGAGCTGGAAAAGCGCCAAGAGCCCCAGGATGGGGGGAATATAAGGCGAGCTTAAAAAAAAAACAACAAACCCTCAAAGAGTGTCAGTTGTGGGAGTTGCTATGAAAAAAAGAGGGTGAATGAGGTTTAGCTTTCTGCTAAGTGGGTTCTTTTCAGGCAAAGAAATACCCCAAATACATTATGGTCGCAGGGATCATTAAAAAAAAAAAAGGGTTCAATTTTAAATAGTTCAGCAGTCAAAGCTAAAAAGTCTTTGTCTAAAATACATGCAAAGCTTGGTTTTCACCTGACGAAGAAAGGTACAAACCAGCAAAATTACATTCAGCCATTACGGTGAAAAATGAAAACATAGTCAGCAATGCAGTGAGTTAAAATCCGTGTTCAGTGTTTTCACTTCTAAACTGTTGGATCCCATTTGTGATGAGCTGAATACACCAAAAAATATTGGTAAAAAACCAATTTTTACCAGTAGTAAACAATTCTACCTGAACTCCTGTTACCTGTACAGGGAAATTGGTTTAGCAAAGTTTATCTGCAATGCAATATAAAATAATCTTAGTACTTAATGAAATTACTCTCTGCAGTGCCTTTTCTTAGACTAGTGTAAGTGCAATATTCAGACATTCTGTTCTGCTTCAAACTCAAATCATTCTGTTGGTTCATAGAACTGTTCATGTTTTGTGTCTGTGCAGGCAAAGCCAAAAACCTGAAAAGGTTCCATACACTTTGTAAAGAGTAGTACCAGCAATATACCTCTTTATAAGAATATACAGCGATGTGTTTCATAAAACAATGCAAAGAGTAACATTAGCATAACGCTATCCATTAGATCCATCAAAAATATTGTGAAATAACATAACATTTTTGCCTCCATTGAGATAACTATGGGTTAGCAACATGTTTCCCAACCTGCTTTTACATTCCTGCCACTGATAAAGACTATTGAAAATGAATATATGCAAGTGGAAAGTATCTAACTTAAATTGGAAATTCCATGTTGGAATTTCCTGATGTCTGAGGGCTCAGCTCTGCTCCCTCACCACCGATTTCTCCTTCACTCTTCCTTCACAGTAGAAGCCATTTTAATCCATCTTCTCTTTAGGAAAGCTAAAGGTTCCTGCCCCACGTGGTGGGATAACCTGCCATGATCCAAAGGTTTCCAAGGGCTGCAGACCACCCCAATTTCTTTCCCGTCCCTGCCCCAAGGAATGAGGATGCTCCTTTTCTATGCGTTCCCTCTAGAAGGTCAATTTGGGCTTCTACACACCAATTCAGGGGAATAAATGCAGCTAAATCCTTTTGTTGCAGTCTTCCCCACAGAGCCCAAGAGGCATGGGACAAAGAGCATACGAAGGTATAGCTGAGTGGTTATTCTTTGCTTAATTTTGAAGGGTTTCTGAAGGAGAACCAGAGGGTTTCTGAAGTGAGTTTCCTGAAGAAAAAAAAGTGGGAATTTTTTGCACTGAAAAGTGTCACGTGAACTAAATATAAACATGTCTATCAGCCCTTCTATAATTAAGCATTTTCAAAGAAAAAAGGTATAAGTAGAGCTTGTATCACACTCTGGTCATTAATATTATTATATACTTTGCACACAGAACCACAGTGCCTAATTGATTTGTTATCAGCTCTAGCAGAATCAAGTAAAAATCTCATAACAAAGTTAAAAATACAACAAATAAATTCTAGTGATCCTGTTAGAAGTTCAGCTGTGAACCACCTGTTTATTACAGTAATGCATGTGATAAGTTAACCACCTCCACCATTTAAATGGGAGAAAGCTATGGAAAGTAATCTCTGAATAATGCACGGTGACTGCTCATTTGACCATTTCAGAACAGTTTATCGCTAGGAACACGTAGCCATTGTTCCAGAAAGAGAAACAAACTTCCCCAAAAGAAGGATTTTTTTGGTAACCTTTCTTAGAAGTGGTTGCTTCTGAGTCACCAGATTCACTGCCGATATTTGGGGAGTGGAAGACCTGGAATAGGATTTTTAAAAATTGTTCCCACATCACAAATTTTTAACATGTTCTGCAGTGTTGAGGAACAATGGCCTCTCTCAACCATTTAGTATTGCTGTAAGATATACTGAACCGAGTCTGCTGAGCTGATGACAGGGTCTATACCTGCAAGCTACAGGTACACCCCACTGGCTGCTGAGAATGCCTTTTATGGACATATGAAACCACAAATTAGAGCAATTTGCTCTTTACACAGTAAAATAACTTAACTGATTTCTGTGGCTGTAAGCTTTTTGGGGTACACATCAATCGTGGGCTGCAAAGGCAGTCCTGCACCCAGTGTCCCTCCAGTGTGCGGCCACCTACCAAGCAGAGCTTGCTGCTGGGCTGGCCCTGCACTACATCGAAGAAACCAGGCTGAGCAAGAAGCTGCCCCAACAAAACCAGTAGCTCTTGGGGGTAGTCTTAGGGCTGAGCCCAAGTGCTTAGATACTTGATGGCTGGCTGCACGTGAAGGCATCTTCTCTGAGCGCATCACCAAGAACCCTCTTCCAAAGGCATCGCATTAGCATTTTCATGCAGAATATAGCGAAAGGGGTGGGATTGCCTTTCTGTGCCTGAAGATGATGGCCTGCTGTCTTGTAGATATAAAAACTTACTCTCAAATCTCTCCATTTAGAGCTGAGCTTGGAAAAATCTCCAAGGATGGTGCATCCCTCAAACTCCCACAGTCACAAGGGTGTAGGATATTTAGGTCAAGCGCTCAAGTTTTCCTCTTTAAGCTGTTCTGTTACATGCAAAATCTTAAAATAGCTATTATAGATGGGGTTTGATTAGGTTCACATAAACCCTCTGCCCCGTGGTTTGGATGTGAGAAGTCACATGAAGCACACCCATCCTCTGTAGGAGTGACCCAACTACAGATATTAATGAGAGACAGACAGTTAATGCCTCCCTCTCCTTCCACACCAATTAATAAATACTAAGATTGAACGCTTAGGAACCCTTCTAACCTATTAGCAGGGGAAAAACAGCAAATCTGTACTGAGTTTATTAACAGAATTTAATTTAATCAGACATTCTGGATACACATTGCACCCCTGTGGGTTTTACTATTAAAGTTCTCCTATTTAAGGAAGGGACAGAGTATAGGAGTTTTTATTATTGATGTCATGTGTCAAAAGCCTGACCTTACTGCAAATCCCTAGGAAATTACATTCCATTGACATATGGTTTGAAGAGCAACTAATAAGCTAGGTGAAGTTTACATGCTATCAGTCCAAATCCCTGTTCCCCTAAATCTGAAATCCTGTTTGCTTTGGGGAAACCTCTTAATAGCATAGTAGGAACAGGTTTCCACTTAATAAACTTTCTCTTTAGAAACACCTTGTAAATGCTCTCAACTTGCTGAAATGGAGTTAAACAAGCATTTTACAAAGGGGCAGATTATCTATTCTCAACAGTTTGCTGTGGAAATACATGTCTCTGACAAAAATTAATTTTTTTAAACGTTTCTTCTCAACTACAGCTGCATTGTAAATGTCTTTTTTTTTTTTTTAATGTTCTTGTCATGGTATAAAATTTCCAACCTGTACACAAAGTTAATTCAATTAGCTTTATGGTGTCATCTGACCTGACATTTCTTCACTTAGAAAAAAGCTATGTGGTTTTTTGCTGGGGTCTGGAGCTGACGTAACTCTTCATCTTGCTCACCACTTTTTCTTCACCAAGAAAGTACTCTGAAACTGAGCAGAATTCTGGTTTTATGAGGAAGCAAAAGGATATTATTCTGGAGTACATTCTTAGCTAAGAAGTAAAGAGCGTGCTCTGGAATTGGAAGATCTCCACATGAATAAATTCCCTTTTTTTTTCAGCTAACTTGCCTCTTACGGGATAGTCAGATTGAAACGATGTGAATTTATTTGCAAATTATTATTCTTTCAAATAAACACTATTCCTCTGCAATCCATTTCTACCTCACACTTGGTTAATTGTCAAATCAGTGATGATAAATAACCCTAAGTATAATGAATGAAAGGCTTACGATGAATTTATATTGCCTTGATAAATGAAATTACTGTTAGTATTATTGCTGCTTATGGATTAGTAGGGGAGACTTCCTTTTTGAGCTTTGCTTGCTGGCATATGTTTTCATTACCTTGAGATGGAGGCACAATTTTCTTAGCAGCACTATCAGTTCAATGCCGTCTTATGGTGAGGATATACCCTTTGATGCCTAAAGAGAAACAGAGCTGCAGAACTGCTGCGCGTGGTTTTGACGCTGCTAATTAAGACTTACGACAGGCATGGTTTTGATCTACCACAGGCTTAAACTCTGTTTCTGAGAAGCTGTGCAATATCTCGGCTTTTTTACAGGAAAAAAAAAAAAATAAAAAAAAAATAAAATTGTGGTTGTACTTAATCAGAAACCAGGTCACCGCCTTGTCAGAGCGTAAAACTGCATGTGTTACCTCCAGCCACCCTCGCCCAAATGCTATCAAAGGCCACATCTTGCTATGTCGTGCTTCTGAGAGGGAAACTTGTAAGGGCTTTAAGCTAATGCTGGGGGCATAATGTAGAAATGCACTGCTTTGGATGTTTAACTGATTTCCCGTCTCCGATAGCCGAATGAGATCTGCTTTGCCTGAAATCTGTGGGGTTCCTCAGGCATTGGGCTGGATTGTCATTGGCACCTTGTTGGTAAATGCATCTGGCACCACAAAGTCAGATGCAGAACAGGTGCCCTCCTCCGAATCCCAGGGTGTCTTCCATCATCCCTCTCCCCCAGCCTTTTTCTTCCTGTTTTTCTGCCTCTGAGGGTGAAAATGCACTGCAACGGTTCGGTTACCACTGAAAGCAAGTGAGGGTGGGGATGCCATGCCGTGATAAGTTAGCAGAAATACATATAATGCTACTTTTCTTTTTTGTTCAAAATGCCTGTTTTCTCTATTTGCCTTTTTTTTCCCACTCCTGGTATTTATCATCTTGCAATACAAGTAATTAAGATATTTTTAACAGCGCAACGTACAAATTGCACAGTCCCAAATCAACCACTCTTTGATATGATCCTGCAGTGGAACATCCCCGTTTCCCCTCAAACCACTTTTATAGTATCCCATCATCTTAATCGTGTCGCTAATGATCCTTTTTCCTTCTTTCTCTTACCAGGTCGTTTTTACTACCTAATTCACCCAACCAAGCTGACCTATGACGAAGCCGTTCAGGCGTGCATGAAGGATGGAGCTCAGATCGCTAAAGTTGGCCAGATATTTGCCGCCTGGAAGCTGCTGGGGTACGACCGCTGCGATGCCGGCTGGCTGGCGGACGGCAGCGTCCGCTACCCCATCTCCCGGCCGAGGAAACGCTGCAGTCCTAACGAAGCAGCGGTTCGCTTTGTAGGCTTCCCTGATAAAAAGCACAAGCTGTATGGTGTCTACTGTTTCAGAGCGTACAACTGAAAATACCTAGAGCACAAAAGTTTTAAATTCATTAAGAACATGTGAAAGATTTTTTTTTTCTCCGATATGAACTCATGCAAGTTACCAAAACTGTGATAAACCTTTTTTACTTACTGTAAAGAGTCATTTTCATAAACCCAACCCATTAATTTGTGGGGTCTTTTTTGTTTTAATATTTTTGTAAAAGTATCATTCCATAGTTATTTTAAATTAATATAATTTAATGGAAGCTCTAGGTAAGGAAGTTTTAGAGCCAAATTCTTTAAGCTACATCATCCCAACAAAATATACTTTTCATGAATGGGGCATGCAATAGAGCTTGATAATTGCTAGGGCACAATTATGGAATGTAAGGCTACTCAAAGCAGAAGCTTTTAAAAGCACAAATTTTACATATTTGTATCAGTTTGAGAAACACTGCAAATTAATTATATCAGGAATTTTGAAATAAGATAATCTTTTTGTTAAAGGGGATCAGTGAGGTTTTGCAAAAAAACCTCAAAACAACGTAGGTTAGAAAATAGCTGTTTCACTGGTTTCACATGGGAACAACACAGAGTAAATTAAAAGCAGCTAAAACAGTCCACAAAAATAGGACTAGTTTTACAATTTCAAATCTTGCCTTTCTGAAAAATAAGCTCATGGTCCCATGCATAGGAACAAGCACAATTTGTTCTCCTGAACATTTCAATTGTGGTTTTGTTGTGTATAAATCATTGATGAGGGAGTGAACAATTAACTAATGAGAAAATCCTGTTTTCTTCTTAACTCCAATTAAAGATGCCTGAGAAGTGTTGTATTACCTTTGAGTAGCTTTACTGAGTTATTTTTAAACTCTTAAAGGCCATTTGCTAAGCAGCATATAGCATCTACTCAGGGCAGTTGTATAAATGAACTGCTGGACAGAGAAATTGTAAACTTTAGCAGCTTGATTTTACATTAGCCTTTGAAATGTTATTGTCTTAACAAAAGAACATTAAAATATTTAATATTTCTTACATATTTACACATCACAAGAAATAAAAATTAGAAAAAAACATTAAAATTATTAAGTCTTAGAACAAGATTATTAAATAAAATCTGAAACCAGCTATTAAGGTTTAGAAGAGAAAAAAAATAATATTTCCTTACATCTCATTTGTATCTAAAAAGTACATCTGTTTTTTAAACTATCAATGAAAAAATAGTATTGCTGGCCCTGAATTATTTACTTCATCCTCCTTAGAGTTAACAGAAAAAAAAATAAAAATTGAAATACTTCTTTTCACTAAATCTGCAGTGGTCTAGTTGGAAGATGTTTACCTATATCTGCCAGTGTCAGAAATAAGCGCACTGTGCATGGTGCCTAGGATTTTCAGAGCTGCCTAAAGCACTAGGTCCTCCCTAAATACCAATTTGAGGGAATTTGGATTTCTGATGCAAACTTCTTTTGGATGCAGCAATTCTTGGTGCTCATCTTCAGATACCTTAATGCAACCAGTTTTTCAGAGAGTGGGTGCTCAAGGCTTTCTGAAAATTTACTCCACTTATGGTGTCTCAAGCTGGATATCCAAAAAGCAAAGAGGCCACTGATTAAAAATATCTTGGTCTTGAGTAATCTCTTAGGCAGTTTTGACATCCTCTATCCGGTATTGGTTCTGCCACTCAAAAATGGAGAACTCTTTTTCCTACTCTGCGCTTGCTGACTATGAAGATTTCAGAGGACCAATATTTGTATTACGCAAAGTTTTATAGCTTCCCGTTGTTTCTGTATCTAAATGAGATATAGTGGTATTTATCCAAGTAGGACACAAGTGGTATGCTTTCACGAACGGTTTGGTGTAGTTATTCTCCCATGGACATGAGTAAATAAATCTCTTTCCTGGAGTGGTTGTGGTCCTGTTTTAAAACTCTGTGAACAAACCAGGAGCAATGTATGATAGGATTGTAGTGGAAAGATACCACAGTGTAAGAGGTATTTTATTGGAGTTTGTTCCCATCAAGCTCAGAGGCAAATTTCCATCCTTCTGGGGATATTCGCATCCACTGTGGATATTTGCTCATACTATACAGATGAAGCAATCTCGGTGCCAAAACACCCCCTTTTTTAAATCCACTAGGAATTGGATTTTCTTGAAACTCTATCACTTAGCGATAAATAGAGACTTATTACAGGTCAAGCCCCTAAACCCATGTAATCTTTTCCAAACAGACATTTTTTAAATCAGCGTCCATTTCACACATTTTCTCAGGGCGTTCAGGACCTTTTCTGAACCCTTTGGAGAAAAAAATGGAAATGGAAAGAGAAATGGAAAATATCTGTACAGGATAAGGAATGGGGTATGCAAGACTGGACCACGACCAAGAGGAATACATGTTATTCCCCCATCCAACCTTCAGAAATGTGGAAAAAAAAAGATGCAGACTATTTCATAGTCTTTTCTGAAGCTTGGACGGGGAGGTTGTGGGATGGGAAAAGCTTTAGGGAATATCCCAGTGTTTACCCCAGCTAGATCCAGAGTTGCTGTAAAGAGGGAAGCCTTTTATGCAGCTGGCTCAATCCTCCCTGAAGATCTGCCAGATCTGGAGGAGGCTGCATGGGTTTCCTATTGCACAGAGGTGAAGAGACCCTCATGAAATTTTTTTTTTTTTTTTTTTTTTTACCTCTCCAGGGAAACCCTTCGCAGGGTTTCGCCCAGACACATCTTTTTTGCAGGACTGGGGATTATATTTTGCCTGCATAAAAAATGTACGCATCCAACCCACTCGTGGGGCTGGCTAAAGTGCCCTCACTGCTAGACCAAAGGCACTGCGGGGAAGGCAAATTCAGCCTTTCGCCAACTTTGCAACGCTCTGGAGATGGCTGGTCAGGTCCTAAATCACAGCAATCTCAGGCTTGCGCTAGCTTATGCCTTCTGCGTCCTCATCTCCGGGCTGCCGCTGTGACAGCCCGGGCGTAGCATCCCCCCAACCCACCCCTGCTTTGTGCATCACCCATACCCCGGGCCGGTGGCTGAGCAGGCTCTGCACCACCCCGGTGATCCCTCAGCTCCGGGGGAAGCCCCTGAGCTCCCAGCTCGGCAGCACGAAGAGACCACAGGGCAACAAGGAAAGAGGTCTCCGGAGAGATGCTGAGCTGGCATTTGATCACAGATGGCCAAGTTTATCGTTCAGTTATGCCTGTAAGTTCGCAGTGGAGATATTGCTTGCTAGGAATCCTATGTTCGTGTAATGGAGTCGCAGTATGTGAATCTGCATTCATCGTGTTACTTATGAAGAGCCCAATAGTCTAATTGGGGATCAGGCTAGATTTAGATCTTTGTATTGATATGCAACATTATGTATTATTATAACAGATACAGTTAATTGGATAGTTGGATGAAAATACGTTTGTATGAAAGAAATAATTACTTATAATGTAAGCAGGTATAAAAAGCATAAAAAGCATACGATTACCTGAGAAGTGGGCACAAATACACAAAAAGACACGAGTTATATTTATTTTTACAGCTACTGACTCCATTTCCTTTTATAATGTCAAATGTCAGGATGTTTTCTTATTTTCAACTAAGCTAGCTAGGTGCTTGGACAAAAACTTTAAAAAGCAGCTTAAAAACTGGATAAAAGTCTGTGCTATTTTCTGTTCATGAGAGAATATTCTATCATTAGAATCAATTCCTGTTCTCTGTCATTATCTTGTATTTCACAATGTATCTGAATTTTAATGCCCATGAATTGACAACAATTAAATCATGTTGTTCTTTTCAAAATGATGATTGCTCCTTATTGACTGGCCATTCTTCTACTTCTGTCTCAGAAAACACAAAAAGAAAAGGAATACATCAAAGTATGAAAATACTGTGCTATAGTAAACAAAGTGATTACAAGACTAAAGGGAAAAAAAAACAACCCTACTCTATGAATATGATTTACAATGAAAATAAAGAAGACTGTATTCCAAAGCCCCTTTTTTATGCTTCTTTGAAACATTTTGAAAGTAGAAATGCAAATACCAATTTCTTCTTTGTGTTCTCTGCCATCTTCTAAAATAAAATCAAGCATAAATAAGGAAGGCATTTATTTTTTATGGTTGGTGTTACAGTGCATATGCATCACTAGAAATTGGATGTAAATCAGTGTTTCATGTATGGGAAAATTTATGAAATTATTTATATAATTTCTAATAGCCTTAGAAATTAAAAACAAACAAAAAAACGTTCTTTGTAACATACAACAAGAAAGATAACCAATGTCAAGCAAAGAATTAGTTATTTAAAGCACTGCACCAAATTTTCATCTTCTGTAATCACACTGTTTCTGCATTCTTTTATTGATCTGTGCTGGAGAGTTAACCCTGAAAGTTACCTACACTGCACCACTTCATTGAGAAATACTAATCTTCCAGAAGCTTTCAGTATATCGTCCATGTTTTAAAATAAAGGGGAAAAAAGCACTTAGGAAAATTTGTTGCTGAGAATAAGGGCAATCTCTATTACCATTAATACAGGATTGAGATTACCATACCTTTTCTAACACACTTTTCTAACAATTTGGTTAAAACAATTTTAAAACCAGTAACATTTTCACTTACAGCATTAAGCATAAAATTAAAACTGCCTTTGGTAGAAAAAGTCCCTCAATAATTAGGATTTTCATTAATAGAAGCAGCTTCCCTTGAATGACATCACATATTTAAAATAGAGACATTGTCTTCATATTTGGAAGTGGCTGGATTTAAGACTTGATGGAACTACCACGAAACCAGAAATGTCTAGATTTTCACCTAAAGACTTAGTAAATGAAGTAATAGGCTGCTCTTCTATTTAGCCATTCTCTCATTTACTCACAAAGTATAGCAGCAGCTTTCTGTTCAACAACAACAACAACTAGTTGTTCTTCTTGAAGGTTTTAAGAAGCTCAATCTTACACATTTGTTAGCCATCTTCTCCTTTTTTCAGAAGCAGTTACAAAAGTTGAACAAATACGCTGCAGAGCAGTAAAATTCCAGTGCCAGGTAATTTACTATATGAAAAGAGACAAGGTTTCTCTGGGTTTCAAATCAAAAATACAAAACTAATAAATAGGCTTAATTTTAAGAGAAAGGCAAGGTGAACTGATGAAAAATAATTACTACTGAAAAGAATTAATAATTACTAGTGAAAAATAACTACTCCTCTTCCCATGACGTGAACAGGGATGGTCCCTTTAAAACAAGGGTGACCTGAAAGATTCTTTAAGAAGAAAAAGGAAAGACAACAGAAAGCAATACTTCAGCTCTTGATTTTTCACACTGAGTGTGTCTTTGTTATATTTTGCCCAATAATTATTAAGCCACAAGTTTAGATATAAAATTTAAAAAAAACAACAAACACCCAACAAAAAACCCAATGGATTAATAATAGACCAAGAGTTCAGAAGGGATTTCTTCTTTTTCTTCATCAAGCCTCAAACTGGAAGTAGTAAATTCTCATTAGAAGTCCTTTGAGTCTAATATTGTCCCCTTTTTGTCTGAGAATGACTCAATCTGTAAAGTCACAACAATGTAAAATGTAAAGTCCGTCTATTTCTTCACTATTGTGCCAGAGGCAAGCAATTGTTTGACTAATAACAACAGCTCTAACATGAGACTCAGCTAATGAATTATGCACTAGCATATTTTCCAATGTGTCCAGTGGGTATTTAATGGATTCTTTTTTTTTTTTTTAAAGGCCAGCAAACAAAACCAAAATGGTATGCCTTGATACTAGTTGAATAAGAACAGTTTGGGTTTTATCCTCTACTAAAAAGATATATTGTAAGGCATTTCAGCTCCTTACTTCCCACGCTTCTGTTCACTGTACTTATATGCATGATGCCATTTGCTTTCTACTTAATTTCATCCCGATTTCTTTAATAGCTAGAAAAATATTAAGTTTCTCATTTTCTTTTAGCTACAAAAAGATCAGATTTCAAAATTCTGAAGTTGCAGCTCAAACATGAGATAGACAAGTTAAGAAGTCTTCATTTCAGCAGAACTGGCTTTTGAATCAGTGGCTGCTTCTTACAATGGCAAACTTCAAAATCCCAGCATAAAATGAGTGTATATTCTGTGTTACCAAACAGGAGCCATCAGTGCCTATGCTTTTTCTTGACTTTCAAGGATGTTTTTTTTGAGGTTTTAGTTCTTTGTTAGCACTCCTGATTTGGAGGTGTTTTTTTTCTTTTTTTTTTATTTTCACCAGCAATTAAGATACAATTAACAAAAAAACACTCCCACCAAAAAAACAGACACAAAAAACCAGAGGAAAAGGATAACAGGAAGAAGCCAACAAACTAGGAACATAAGAAACTAAGAACAGTGGATAACAGTAGTATCTTAATAATGATACTGAAGTATGAAAAACAAAGGAATAGTAATAGGTAATTTCACTGTTCCCAATCTTGGAGAGTGACATTGCTTCCTTCTGTTGAAGGTTTGCTAGCAGACCCAGGTCCTCACAGCTCCAGCGTAACCCTGGGCCGATCACCGTCCTGCTACTTTGCTCTCCACCCTGAACCTTGCTCCTGAACCTTGTTCCTCCCCAGGATGGAGAGCAGGCGCGGGAATACCCATCGGATAACAGGACAGGGTGCTTGCACTGTGGGAAGGGCAAAGTTGCAAACATCACAGCCAGCAGGAGTTCTGAATTCACTCTGGTTGCTTGTAGACTAGGAGACCATCTCCTGTGTAATGCCCCGCTATGCCCATTTACTAAGGTTTTGTGAATGAGCATCAGAGACAGGGACACTCACTTGCACACCAGGGTGTTCCCAACGCTCAGGCAATTTCTATCATGTTGGCTTTCATATTTATGTTATTAACAGTCTCTAGTGGAAAAAATATTTAAACTGCTCAGTTGACCCTGCTTAGCTCTTGCTTGAACTTAGACATCTGCTAGCTAACTGTTTCTAAATTTGTGAATACAACGAAAATAACAATGGTATCTTTAGTCATATGGCAGTTTAAATGCTGTGCACACAGGCTAAGGTCACCGCTACATATGGCTGCAACTACATTAAAAAAAAATCAGTGCAATTAATTGAAGGCAGCTATGTGGTTTTGAAGTGTATCTTCTAATCACCTCCACTTCTTGCCCTCTGGCTTGTTTTAGAGGGTAATTTTGGTGTGCATTAATTAGGTTCCCTTTGCAGGAAACTAAATTGGAAGCTCAAGCTGAGGTGGACATCAAATGCATCTCAGCCATAAGGGGGATATAAGGGTCTGAATCAATCCTTGACCCTTCAGACATCTTCAGACAACATCTATTGTGTGGATTTTTGTTTCAGAGCCCCAACTAAAACCTAGCCTGATGAAAAAAACCCTATAACTCTCACTGTGCAGACATAGGAGTTTCAGCACTAACTGCTCCAACCTACTGAACCCCTCCTGATGCACTGAATTACTTACCCATGCAGACATAGTGTAGATGGACAACTCAGAGTGCTGTTCAAGCATATGGTCACAAGGACAACAGACCAACAGTATTTCATAACAGTTTTAGTTCTCAGCCACCAGTAGCATTGGATATGGCATGCCTGTACCTGTAATACAGATGTTCTCTGAGTCCTGGTGGAGTCAGGGAGGCTTATGGAGGGGTTTGAGATTACATGTATCTTTATACCCATAAGTGCTTTGTGTACAGAAATTAATATTTCCTCTTCCAAATTTCATTAAAAAACCCAAATTTAATATACATTAATATATACTTAATATACATTAATATACATTAATATACAAACTTGAACATAGGAAGTTCCATCTTAACATGAGGAGGACCTTCTCTCCTGTGAGGGTGGCAGGGCACTGGCACAGGCTGCCCAGAGAGGTGGGGGAGTCTCCCACTCTGGAGACATTCCAAACCCGCCTGGACACCTTCCTGTGCCACTGCTGTAGGTGCCCCTGCTCTGGCGGGGGGGTTGGACTAGATGATCTCCAGAGTTCCCTTCCAACCCTGACCATTTTGTGATTCTGTGATTCTGTGACTGTTGTGTTTGAATGGTTTGCCTGGCTGGAGACACTTGCTGGATCCTCTCTTCTGCTCTGGGTCTTTCATGCCCAGTAAAAGGGGTGGAGTGGAAGGAGTGGCTGGCAGTGGACAGCGCTGAGGTGTCAGACAGTGAAAAAAGGTGAACCAGTTACCACAACACAGGCAGTTTGGAGGGTAATCACAAGGCTGTCTTCCAAAGCCCACTCTCCCTTTTGCAACCTTTTTTGTAGGGATGTATCGGGGTTGAAATATGGTGGCAGTGTTGGGGTCAGTCTTGGACACTGAGCGTACCTCAAAGTGCGTGAACATGAGCAAAGGATGCAGCCTGCTTTGCCTAACCTCTCCCAAGCTGGATATCAAACCAAACGGCTCCCCAACACATTCTCAGAGCTATGCAGGTTCAAAAATATGTTTCAAAACTGTTTGTGCACTGCCTGTCACAATGACAATACAAAAATAGAGTTTGAGAGTAGCTTTCAGGCTCATCAGACTGTGTCCCAACCTGACAGTGCTAAACGTTAATCATACCGTTTGCATCAAGTCGTGACATCCTGATCACCTCCCAAAGATCCAGGTAATCTGATTTCCATTAATTCATTACAGAAAACTAACAATAAATTTCTTTGTTTGGTTATCAATGCAGTACAGCATTATTAAGATGCACCAAGTGTTGCTGGTGGGGAAAGCCAGTTAAAATAAGATTTTATGCTGCTACCGACTGCAATCAAGTATAGCTGAGCTTTACTGCATCAGCTTGTCTCAAGGGAGTTTCTTGGGATATTTAGTTCTGAAAAATACAGCGCTCAGCACAAAACTGACAGTCCGGATATTTTTAACCCTTCTCTTCACTTCTCTGCATCTTTGCTCTATAGTAAAGTGTTCACCTTTTCACCTTCACTTTCACCAAGAGGTGACATCCTGATGCACAAGAATGGCCTCAGCTAGAAAACACAGAACTATGAAAAGGTTTTCAATTCCCACAGCTTTTCCAAACATCAAATTATCTCAAAGATAATTATCATAAAAGGAGTGCATCAAGGACTGCACCAGGAAAGCCTGTCTTTCCGATTTTTAAAACATGACCTTCAAGGCTGAATACTTCCAGAAAAATTGTATCTGCATTTAAAAATTTCTAAAGATAGCATATAAGTCTTGGTCTTCTCTGGCAAAAGGAAAGTAGTTTGTACATAAACCCTAAAAAAAGAAACACCCTACAAAAGTACACCACTTTCTTTATGATGGTTCTCAATCACAGTTAACATTACTTATATAGGTGTTCATTTTTCCAGTGCATTTTTCAACTCTGAAGTTTCCTCACTGATCAACAATACAAATGAATTTGATCATTTTCAGCCAATTCTATGATATTTTCTCTAAAAAGGCGTTTCTTAGGTAAGCTGCAGTAGCAACGCAGTAATCAGTCAGGCAAGGTTAATTTGCATGGAGTTCAATCAGGCTTTTTAGAGAGAATTATTTATTCTCACAGACTAGCAGATTTTTAAGTAACACATAATAGCAATAATTTCAGAAACATGGGGGATCTATATAATTAATAATGCAAATTCGTATTTGAATTGTCTTCACTTCTAAAATGCTGCTGGGCCTCAAAAAAATTAATTATCCTTTATAATGTTAACCTAACAGCTGAGAAACTAGGGACAGAGAGTCACATGGGGATCAGGGCACTTCCACATGAGTTCTCCCCCAGGCACTAAGTGCCCAGCGTGGGAACAGATACACCAAAACTCGCTCAGTCCCCCAGACCTGCCTTACAGTAACTGCATCAACAGAACAAGAAACATGTCAGCTATCAAATGCTGAAAAGAAGAGCTCTTAGACAGCTTCATCGCCAAAAAAATAAGATTAAATATCCAACATAAACCTATGTGTTTGTTTTGAATGAATGAATCACTGTTTTTGCTCAAAATACAAGCAAAGCAAGAGAAGTTGCTGCAGTAAGGATGCAGTATTTCTCCAACCTAAACTTTTTCTAAGCCTGATAACCACTGGGACTAAATTACGAAAAGACTCGTCTGACAGAGAGCCATCAAGCCACTCAGCTCAGCCAACCTCGTGGTATTTCCAGACCTGTGCAGCTGTAGATGTGCAATCCTGTTTGGGGTTTTACCACAAACTGCTCCACTACAGCTGCTTAAATTTAATCCTTTATGAACACAGGCCTGCCTCTCAGTGTCCCTTTATATCAAGGCACAGACATAACTTAAGGCTTTGCAGCAAATCCTGATGGGATAATACATCACATCAATGCATTATATAAATTCAGATGAAATAGCTCACTAGCACAGATCACTGTGGCAGGATTCACATTGCCTGGGGTCATCTGCTCCCCATTTGTTGCTCAAACAGGAAAATAAGTATGATTGGCCATTAGCATAGCCAGAAACCCACAGAAAAGTCACTCCCTGCATTGCAAAATGTATTGCAATATGCAAAACAAGCATACACATCTCTGCCACTCCTTTCCACTGGTTTACCACATGTCAGTATGACATTGAAGCCCACACCATCACCCTGCCTCCATGAGAGCACACCAGGTCTAAATCTGTCCTGCAACACGAGATACCTGCATTAAAATTCTGCTATCACGTGATTTGGTGCTAAGATGTCATTTAATTTCTCTCTTTTTTTCCTAAAAATGTGCTATCAGGAAAATGGGAGCAAACAAAGTCGGAAGGACTGTCACTCAACACTATGGGGACAAGGATGGAGATGGATGGACACATTCAAGTATGCATGCACATATTGACAGTGCTCTTCCCCCAGCAGTTGTACCTGGACAAAAGGTCTTGTTTAAAACTTTTCAAAGTTAAGGTCTCTGAGTGGCATGAAGGCAACATAAAAATTGCATTTTCTATGTGCTCACCAGTAAAAAGATGTAAAAATCTGAGCACACAGGATGGTCCAGGTCCCTCGCTGACCCCACCAGTGGCCATGCAGAAGGGCAGCAAGAGTGCCCTTCTTGACCAAGGGCAAGGACCACTTTAGAGGTGGAGAGTGCTGTGAAGCAGGAGAGCAGAGCAAAGGCACAGCCCCAACACAACTGGAAAGTGCAGCACCTTGGTTCATAACACAGCTGGTTCATTAGATACCCCAGTCAGTGCTAAAGATTCATGGGTCTGGTAATGACACAGATGTCTGCTATAGACAAATTCAAGATATTCACTGCAATTTCAGGATAGTTGTCGTCTTCCCCAGCAGCACATTCAGTTTATTCTCAAGAGGAAATTCATCCCTCTCCATCGCTTTTGGTGTTAGAAGATACTGACAGTTACAAGGTTGACTTTGAGCTACCTTGAGAGGGTTTTCTGGAGACGAGCACAATTTCTATCCTGGTTTCCCAGCTGTAAATAGATTTCAGCATAAGTCTTAGAGAAACTTAACAAAGCTTTCTCCACAATTTTCTGAATAACCTTCCTCAGTTACAGAAGGTTGAAGAAAAGGCCTTGGGAAGAGCATGAATACCAAAAGAGAGCTTTGAGAAAATGTCCAGGCGATCATAATAAATGGTGATGAAAATCTGCCCAGAGAAACTGGCGATTTCTAATTACACGTGTCCCCCCCAACCCCCTCACACTGAATTTTGTCTGCCAACCAAGACAAAGGTCTGACTTGCCTGTCCAGCTTTACTATTGTCCAAGTAGACAAGTAGACTACTGCAGTAGCGAGGTTGTGGCCGATAGGACCTGACCCACCAGTGACCTGAAACAAGTCCGGTATGGTTTATGTGGCAGCTTGTTCTGCTTCTAAAGGGAACCATCAAAAGCACAAACTCTGCAAATCCTAAAGATATATAAATGCTGTTTATATAAAGGGCCTGAAACATTATAGAACATTCCAGGTAGAAAATGGCAGGGGGGGTTGGAACTCGATGATCTTCAAGGTCCTTTCCAACCTAAACCATTCTATGATTCTATGAAAATACAGGGAAAGAAAACAAGAGAGCAAAGCAGAAATACGAAGGAGATTGCGGGGTCATAAATGTGGACTTGTCAAGCGTCACCCACTGCATGCAAGATACATCCAGGACGTTTTGCAGCTGTTGGCAGGGCGGACCCTTTCTTATGCGTGCAGCCACACACACCTCGGCCGCCCGCCTGCAGGCGAGCTGCAAAGGCCTCTGCTCAGAGGTATATTTCAGAAGACATTGTGAAAACTTGTACCCCACAAAATAGTGACTTACATGCATATGATAACAGTCTCCCCTGTGGCTGCACTGGGGACAAAATTTATGCATGTCGGTGGGAAGATGAGGCCACGACCCATTAGCAATTCATATTTACTCTTGCATGGTTTTTTTAAACTTCATTTCCATTACAAATTGGACAATCATTTCAGCCCAACTTTGAAGCAGAAGTCCACCTAAGCCATATCCTAAAACATAAAACACTTTTATAAAAGTCTTTGCCTAAACTGTATTTAGCAGGTCAAAAATGATATCCAGGAAATGTGACTCAGATTTATGAATGAGAACTCTGGGATCAAACATCTGAACAGCACTGCTGAGTATTTCCGTCATGGCAGGGATTAAAAGTCCACATTAATAAATCCACCGTATTTCCCAAATGCAAAGTAATGGTTTATTAATCTGAACTCTTTAGTAAAAATTTCTTGCAATGATTTGCCATAAAGCTATAACATTTGTTCTGCTGCTTAAAGATTCCCTGCCTATTTGGTAAATGCCTGTTTATAAGCATTAAAAATGCAAATCAGTATGTATATTTCATTGTTTCTTTCTCTAAAGCTGACCTAACTGACTGTGTGAAAAAAAACCCCACACTCAGCATTTCAGTAACACAAGGACAAGGACGCTGAAGTATCTCTGCCCCACCAAATTGTATTCCTGCACAAATTACTCAGAGTTTTAGCCCTGGTGGACAGGAGTAAGTAGCCACCCAGCTTGGAGAAACTCAGCAAATGAACCCGAGAAACACTGCTTTTTATGGCCAGACATGGCTGTCGTGGGAATGGGGCAGCAATTAATTGCACAGGGTGGTAGCCACAGCCCCTTCACCCCCTTCTCTGCAAATATTCGCTTCTGTGGCCAAAAGGGGTGTTCAGCCAGCGTCCACCACCTCCTCCAGGTAAGGCTGAGAGTGGACAACATGCATTGTGCACACCCACGTCTTGCGTCCACGTGGGAGCTGGCACCTCCGGCAAAGGCACGTAGGACAAGGAAGGCTGCGGAGTGATGTCCAACCCTGCGGGATCGCCTTGCACAGCCCGGTTGTTCAGCGATAGCCCCAGAGTTACCCTTTTCTCCTCGATCACGCCTGCTGGAGGCTCCTCCAGGTCCTGGGTGGGTCATTGATTTTTGAGCCAGAAAGTGAACTATTCAAGATTTAAGTCCTCTGAAAGTAATATTAATGAGCTATGCTGAACCAAACGTAAGCTCCTTACAACTCTCCTCGTATAACCACATACCAGTCTTTTTCCAGGAACCATGATGAGGAACTTCGTTCCATTTCTCGGGATAATTGCGGTGGAGCTTCACCGGCTGCACAGAACAGCTGAACATCAACCTTCAAATAAAATAAAAGGTGTTGCCTCCTTTTGGGACAACTTTATGAACATCCAAGTATTTAAGTAGCTTACAGAGAGCACAGATAGGAAGGGATGCTTTAAGGCTCGCTAACAGCAGTTAATCAGCTAATTACACAAAGAAATTTAGGCCTGACTGGTAGCAGATATGCTGAACTGTGGTTTCCTAATAGGAAGAGTAAAGAAGATAACTGTGAAGCAGTACTTTCCTATAGGTTAGCAAAAGCAGAGAATTTAAAGAGAGATTGGTGTTGTCTAATCCTCCCCACTCACTCAAAACCAGTGCAATTAAGAGAAACATACCAGACTGCTAGAAACCAACACCACTTATCTCATAAAACTGTGGGGTTTGTTATAACTTTTCCTACAGTTTTGCTTTAATTATATGAGGTGTTATATATAATAAATATACCAAATTGTATTCAAATCCAACTTGCAGATGTCCTAGACTTACGAAGTTGTTTGGCCAAACTCTTCCATGACATGTGTCAACCTTAAATGACCACCATCGAAATAGCAATTTAAGTTGTAGCAGTAATGACAGGATGAGAATAAATGACTACCATTCACTTTCTCAGATGCTTAACCAGGAGCAGAGGCCCGCTGGTAAGTCAGTGTGAGGACATCTCTAGTATTTCCACATGTACCGCACACGTTACTGGAATATAGAGAAATACAACCATTTCCTTGCACAAAACGGTCAAAATTTACTGTTTTAAAAGGACGTCTCTGTTCACTTTCAGGTTAAAATGCATTAACCTTGTGTTCTCAGTTTCAAGCCAGGACAAAAGCACTTTAAGTCAGTAGCCAAGCAATGAGCTGCCATCCTTTATAAACGAAACTGGAAGGGTAGAATGGGCTACCTCCAGTTCCTTGCAAAAAGCGGTCTTTTCTTGACTTTCTGTGTTTGTGACAGGCTGAGTGGGGGCCACAGCAAGGATGATGAAGGGGAGTCCCCAGGATTACCTGCAGCAGGAGGGATGTATCCAGTGCACACAAACAAACCTGGACAAGCGGTGCTGGGCACATAGCTGGCCCCTGCCATCACGTCACTGCCCAAAAAGAGGGAACATTACCGGTGCTGCTCCACAAGCGTGAAGTGTAAGTAAGGTAAATTCGGGGCAGGGAGCCCAGCCGAGATCACTTTAAAGTCTCACAAGTGTGACAGTCACAGTGTCTTTACCAGGCTCTCAAGCCTCTAACTGTGGCACTTGGGAATGGGTCACTCGATAATTATGAGGTTTAACCTAATGCAGCAAGGGAGAAACCAGGGACAGGTCTAAATTTAGTACTCAGCTCAGTACCGTTCCCCAAGTACCGAATTTAGACCTGTTCCTGGTTTTTCCCTTCGCTGGGTTGGCAGGGGAGAGCACTGCCAGAGCTGGTTCAGCTGTAACAAATCAAGCAAATCCAAACCTTTAATCCTCTTACAAAAGACCTATTTATTTTTGAAAAAAAAGTACTTGTCCTATGATCCTTTACACATCCCCTTTGTGTCTGTGATGCTATGCATTTTTTTTTTCCTTAGATAGGGTATCCTTTCACTATTCTTCTGCTTTTCAGTGAGGAGGTAGAAAAGGACAGCAGGCTTATTTAATGTGCCCTCCCAAGGCAGTAAAGTATTTCCTCCTCTCCTTTTCCAGCGGTTTGTGAGTAACAGAGACAGTTTGTGAAGATGTAGTCTAAAACTTCAGGGTTTTCTGTAGGGCCGTTTGTTTGACTCAAAACCCACGACGTATGCCAAGCCCACGACATCATGTTCGGAGCCAGCAATTTAATGGAAATTGTTTTAAGTTTTTATTTCCTACCGCAGGCTTTCTGAAGCACTCTCAGAATTTTCCTTTCAGGTTAAGCTAAAGCTGTTCTGTATAAATATTTATGTAAGGGTGTGAAGGGGGAATCACCTTCCGCGCTCCACCCAACAAAAATGTTGGAAAAAATGATGCATTTTTGGTAGTCCATTTTAAACATGTGGACAAGGGCAGTCTTTGACTGTATTTTACTTACTTGCTGGCTGGCATCCACTGCAGTCTTTACTAAAATCAAAAAATACAGAAAATATTATATTTTTTAGAAGCTAAAGGAGAAAATATTTTCCCTGACCCCTTTAATTTTTTTCTGAGTTTGAATGTACAGCTGTCTGTAAAAGTATGACTTCTGCTCAGGAAGTCAGATCTAGACATGAGTAAAACAGTACCCCAATCAATTGCAAGAAAAATGCCTTTTAGTGATGTTTCCATACCGGAAAAATAAAATAGACTGGTTCTGCAACGTGCTACAGCAGGCAGGGATTCCTTATTGCCTGTTTCTCTCTGATTTCTCAGAAAAGCAGAGGGAGGGAATGCTCATTGTTAGGGTCCACAGAGCTGAGTAGATATCGTTTCTGGAAGGGAAGGAGAAACTAGAGGCCAGTTCTGCACACTTTTTACTTGACACCTGGGGAGTTTGGGATCCTGACATTTCTGTCTCCATGCTCAACTCTAACCTGGTTTTCCTTTTACTTTCTTTAAGTTTACACCATCACATTGGACCGACTTCAGCTGGGGCTTACTCTGATACCTAACCACATGAACAGCAAAAATACTCAGGTCCCAGAAGTCCTCACTAGATAAACACGAGTCCTTCAAAACAAGGTCTCTATGGAGCTCAGCACTATGACACCCTCCAAAGTGGGCTAGAAATTGTTTCTGTTGCTCCTCTGTTATTTATGGAAGGGGAATTTGGGAAGAAAAGTCCAATAATTGCAACTACCATATGACACCACAGAGGTAAATGACTCCTGCCACCTCCCAGCGTAACTTTGAGGCCCTTTGTTTGCTGTTGCCCTTTTTACCCTGATCATTGCAGTGTACAGGATGGCTTTTGAATTACTGACATTCAGAATCCACCGCTGAAACATAGATTTGCTGAGACACATTCTCTTGTCAGACTCTGACCGTCTGTTGGACAGAGCCATGATGTAATCCTGTGACCTTCCTGAAGGACAGCAGAGTCCCAATCGCTGCTCTGATCTCTGCCTGCTACCAGACCTATCATACGCTCTGCACTTAGAGGGAGAGACATATGCACTGAGGATAATGGATAAAAAAGAATGAATGAAAACTGAGTCAGGATGTGCCATTTAATTCCCACACTTCATTTATTGGCTTAATTTATTTTTGAACTCACGCAGCTATAACTCTGTGTCAGTTCACGCTCATAATGAGTTTAGATCAGTATTAAGAACCTCACTTTGAACATATTTGAAACTCCTGTTACATTAAGTTTATATTGAATTAGTGACCGACTTCTAATGTAAAAAGTAATTATAATGAAAACTTGGCAGTAAAAAACCATAGTTTCAAGGGAAAATTTCAAAAAAGAGTCTGTTCATTCTTCCTTTACTCCCCAAAAGAATAAATATTATGCCAAACAAATTCTAAAGTATTGTTTTAATCAGATTGAGACCAATGAGTTTGATGGAATTTGTCATTTGTGGAAATTTTCCATCAGTTTAAATTAATTTCCTAGCCTTTAAATCAAGACCAGATGACTTCTTAGCAAATAGCACTTAACAAATAATGGGGATAGAACTGGAAGTCACTAGATGAATTTTACGGTTTCACGGAGTCCAAATTCCACATGAACGATAATGGAAATTGTCCCTTCTTAATTGAAAAAAAGCCCTGTAGCCCTAATGACATTTATGAAGGCAGTAGGCATTTCTCAGCTGACATCTTTCTCACCAGGGCTGGGGCTTTCCAACCAGGTCAGGTATCCCCAAGGACCAAGGGAAAAATACAGTGGAAGTCTGTCAGGATCGGGCCAGAGGAAAGGACCTCAATGACAAGTAAGGTCTGCAGTGAGTACATACCGGGAGAGTTGGCCTGATTGGAGCAGACAATGTAACTCCATTACTGTCATAACAGTGCCAGAATAAAAGCCTTATTCACCCAAACTGAATCCATGTTGCCATGGGATTTGGTATTCCTTTGCCGTGGTTCTTCTACCTGCAGCACATGTCCTGCTGTAGTGGAGAAAACTGAGCGAGCACAGTCCGAAAGGAAAAAAAGGAGACCAGGTTGGGATGGGGGTGAAGGTTGATGTGTCAGTGTGTTTTATCTTACAAAAAGCAATTCCTGTTTTCAGGAAGAATTGAACTTATCAAACTCAAATTTTCTCGCTCCCCTTCTTCCCTTTTTGGGAATTTGTCATAAGGGGGAGAGGGGATTCCTGTAACTTCTCCAGCTCATTAAGAAAGTGTATGTTTACTACAAACTCATCTGTTTGATGGCGTCTCCAGATTTGTTATCCTGATTCTTGCATGGCCTTGAAACGACTGAGAAGAGAGTGTACACATTTGTATTTATCCTGGCCGCAGACGGTTTTTCTCATTACCTTACTGGAGAGTGCTCGTGCAGGGGTTTGTGCTGCAGACAGCACGGAGGTTGAGCAATCTCAATCTCCAGGCGCGTGCCAAAGAAAAGAGGGAGGAGGAAAGGGGAGAGCACAGTGCGTTTCACAGCACGGCGAGCGTGGCTGATGTACCCCAGCAGCTACTTTTACAATGCCCATTTGTCACGGACTTGTCCTTAAGTCTGATTTAATCAGCTTTACCTGGAATTAGGAACAACCACAGAGACAAATATATCTGTGGGGATATTCAAGGGCATATTTTCCTGCAAAATGGACATATCTATGTGGAGAAATATCCTTGTGAAGCAGCACAGCCTCGTGCCTAGGAGAAAGGCAGGGCTCATCGGCAGTGATGGAGCATCCCACAAACGAAGCTAATCCCGCTGCCTCTGCCAACTCAGCCATTCCCTCACAAAGTGTTGTGTCTTTGGCTCTGAGGATCCACCACCCCGTGCTCACTCAGACATCTTGCACAACATCTTGCTGTATGGGGCAGCCAGGCTTTGGCATCGCTTTTGACATGCATCTGCCTGGCTGGCTGCTCCTAATTCCAGGCAGAGTGCAGAAAACAAAAACAAAACCTAAGCTAAACAATCCAGGAAAACTTGTCAGCAGTTTGCCTAATGACAACATCCTTAAAGGCAAATCCAAGACAGCAAAGCAGAGTTTCCTTGCCTAGGTGCATACAGTCCACAAATTTTGGTTCCTTTAGAAGTGGATACAGGTGCTTCCAGATTTCTGGTCGTGGTCAGTCTTTGGTTCTCTGCCATAGTTTGGGGATGTATCTCCTGCCTCTTACCTCCATACCTGAGCACTTGGACCCTCCAGCTCAGTTGCCTTAAAAACTCCCAGTCCAGTGCCTGCACTGCCAGCTGCATCATCCCCTTTCTGTTTCCCCAAAGCCTCTCAGGCACTACCTCCCTGCATTTTAACCTAGTTATATTTCCAGTGTAGGCTTGAGAAGGCTCCAAGTACACGCAGCAGACTTGGGTTAAGAAAACAGCATCAAAACCTGTGTTAGTTTGGATTTACCTTATACAGAACAGTGTGAGTCCTCTAAATATTATTGTTCCGACACTGAGTGTAAGCACCCTTGAACACAAACCACAGCAAAACATGTCATTGTTCTGGACAATCATATATGTCAGCTGTAAGCACTAAAGACCAAGGTTTCAGCTGAACCTCAAATGATTCATTGCATTGTGTATGTGACTCAGTTTTCATTGGCACCTACGTTTGGCTGAATAATGTTTTGGCTCAGTGGATTATTTAATGAAAAAGGACAGTGGCAAGTCATCTTTGAGACTGATCATAACAAAGAAAATGAGGGGGAAAGCAGAGGAATGCAGCATTTTTCACACCTTTTGGTTAAAAAACAGAGAGTTCTTAATTCTGAAGTGCCAGCTGCTGAGATATGCCACCTTCAAAAATGCAGCAGCGTTCAGGAACTGGACTCCTGTCAAAGAAAGATAGCAAAGACCACCCATTTGTGAAAGAAAACTTACAGCCTTGAAAATTCAGCAAATTCCTCTTACTCATACTGTCAAAACAAGTGCCTGCAGGTAGCTTATCTTGTATCAAGTGCACTCCACAACAAAATAAGGTAAAGAAATCATTGTTCTCCTCTTGATCAGCACAGCACCAAGAGTTTAGAAGATACAGCAACCACTGTCCTGGGAAGAGCGGAATCTCTTTTTTAAATGTTATTGCTCCATGCTGTGTTAGCAGCACTGCTGACAAGGCTCACAAAGACACTGTATAAATTTGCTTAAGAAAACTAAATTCAAGACCTTAGAAGCAGAATGCGGTATTTGTTTTAAAGAAATCTAATTTCAGTCATGCTTTCAGGTTTCACCCACTCTTTTTTTCATACACACAAGTGCCAAAATGGATGTGTCCAGCCAGTCTGGCCAGTGTTACTGACGTGCAACACAGAGGACAAGGGACACCAGCTATCAAGTTTCCATCACACCTCCTAAGTTTGTCTTGATAGTCAACAGCAAGCTGGTTTTTGGATGAGTCCTTTAAACACTTTAGGAGTCACAAGTCATTACAGAGTCAGAGTCTCCAGTAAGGTTGCTGCCTTACTTGCAAATATCCTCAAGATGTAACAGCACGTGGCCAAACACTTTCTGAAAGCCACACAGTCTCCCAAGATCCTTTCATGGTTTATGGCCATGGATTTGAAGCGATTCTAGACCCTGTCCTAGCCAGACAGCTCACCTCTCCCAAGAGAAAGACATCAAAATTCAGAAAGGCTTCTCACAAAGTTCCCCAGCATCACATAGCTTTTACTGAAAGGATATTTTCTTGCCTTGTCCTGCCTAATGCTGGGACCTAAAACGCTGCTTTCAAAACCCAGGAAAAGGACTTCATTGGGAAGTTCAGAGATGCCTCAAACACAGCACATACTCTAGCACTGCCACTGCGTTCACCTTCCTCCTGCCAAAAACATCAAGCACTGTTGCTCAGCTGTGCCACAGCAGCCAAAGATTTCCATGTTAGGTCACAGCAGTGTACTTCAATCAGCACTGAGCTAATAGAAGAAATAATAAGGACCAATCTATAAAAAAAAAAAACCACCAAAAAGCCCCAAAACAAAAAACACACAACTAATACTTCCTGCTGCAAAATTTCAAACACCATCAATTTCTCTCAAGCTTTGAACACTCTCAAGAAACCTGTCAGGAAGATGTCAAGCAATAAATTTCATTGGAAGCCATCCAATGAACACTTCACTTTGGATTGATTTTTCATGACTGCCTGCCACTCGATCAGTAAGTCTTCTTCCCTCTTGCAATGAGGTCCCTCCTAAGATGCAGAAAAGAGGTTAGTGTAGGTGGTTAGGATGTTTCATTTTTGTACAGGCTGGAATCAGGCATTTTATTCAGCACAAAACCCCTGTGTCATCTTATACAACTCATTTCTGTATCTTCTGTGTGTGTTTCATGTAAAATGGAAATAATTTTCCCCTGCCTTATCTGGACTGTTATCAGGCACAGAGCCACTATAGTTGTAGGAGTCACACAGTATTCACAACAGATTAAGCATAAACCCAATTATCTGACTGAAGAGCAACACGATACTGTATCCCAAATGATGCCCACTAGAGGAGATAGCTGATTCGTAAAAATCCATAGCCACTCTCCTCTGCTAACATCCATAGGGATAGGACAGAAGGGTGATAGGCACAAAACATCCATCAGAAAATTTGGAAATTTATTTTTTTCCCTTGAGTGTGAAGGAGAAACTTCAGGAGGGTCCTCCAGGTCTCAGATTTCAGAGGGAAGAGCAGGGGCCATTTGGAAACCAGCAGGAACTCATAAATCAGATGGGAGGGGACTTGGGGCCTGTGGAGGAGCGAAAAGAGAGATCACTAACCCCTTCATCTTAAATGTTGACTTAGCCTCATCGACTGGACATCTCAAGATAAACTGCCAGACATCTTTTGAAGAGACAGCCCTGCTGCTTACTGTCTCTCGCCAAGAAATCGGCAAGTTTTGTCTGCATCTCAGCTGGAGTTCACAGCTGTGGTCACAGAAGTCATGAAAGTGTCTTATCCAAATTCTTGTCTCGCAGTTTAGCACTTTGTACAACGCTTGCAGGTCTCCTGTGCTGCCGAGCCCACGTCACGCTCCGCTGCATCTGCACCTCCACTGCAATACAGTACTGTGGTGCAATGATGCCGATTACCTTTTATTGGCTGGTCTGTTCATGCCTCCCTTTGACCTGCTAGGGCATTTCAAATTGTACTTCCTTTACGGTTAAATGGGACATGAAATAGCCATGGTCCATAGTGCTTCTGCCACGACGCTGAAATCTCCCCCACTTGCTGGGATCTGGGGACGGCAAGTGATAAACCACCAGAGGAGCACACACTTCTGCTATAACTGAGTGGCTCCTTTTGGCAAGGGGAGGCTTGCTGGTTTAAATGGGGATGCTCAAACACTAAGGCACTAGTAATTTTACGTGATGGTGGCAGGGTCTAGCTCTGGGCTCAGGCCATTGAGGCAAAAGCCCGTGAGACCACCGCCTCCAAGCATCAGTGCACAAGTGAGCAGCTGCCCTGCAAAGAAATCAGCGGAGACTAAGAAGAAATATTCCCTTATTGAGACGTCCTGGGGGAGGTCAGATTTATGTCAAGGAGGTCACACTTTTTCCCTTCCAGGGCAGCTGGAGTTTTCCAGGGTGACCCCCAAGAGGTCTTGGAAATGAAAGCGCTGAAAGACTGTGCGGATCTCCTCTAATCGATGGTGAAAGCTGTTATTTTCAACACGGAGACCAAACGCCAGGCCTGTGGAGGCTCAGCACTCTGGTCGGGGAGAGAAGCACACCAGAGCACAGCCAGGTTCTTCCTCCCACCACCCCCTGCCTCCACTTTTTCATAAGAAACATTTAATACTCCTCATTAGTTGGGTTTTCTTTTACATGTACTTGTACAATAATCAGTATATTTTATTTAATGCCCAGTTCTGAATTAATGTAAAGTAAATGCACTTCTTTACTTTTTGAACCCTACTGAAATTTGCCTGTTTCACCTACTAACTCCATGACAGAAAAAGAAACTGAGCTTGTATTAAACTAATTAGATTAAATAAAAAAAAAAAAGAAGAATCTAATAAAATTTGTTTCCAGACTTTTCACAGTAAACAGAGTTTAGATAAACAAATTTCACTCTGGATGAGACTTTAGCTAGCAAATGTAACCTTTGTCTCTGGAAGACTGGTGCATTTGGCATGTCCAAATGTTGGGTTTGATCCTTAGCGCTGCTATTCCAACGCTTTACGTCATTTGGTCAATGAAAAGTAGATCGAAAGCTGACTTGGATTGCATTAATTACATTCCTCTTGCAGAAGATATGCAAATAACTATACATTTGCCACTCTTTGAAACTATTTGCCAAGTTTTGAGTGGAGATACAGAGGATGCTGCTCTCTGGAAATGCAGCACAGACTCATCACTTTATTGCTCTTGCAAGTTAAAACAAGAAAAAGCCAATTCTCATAGTAGCCCCAGTATTAAGGGAAGAATACTCATTCAGCAAACCTTTGATTCTACTTTCCAGGCTGGCCCTAACCATATACAACAAGGCCTGGCTGCCTTGTGTCACTCAGTATCGAACTATACTGGCTACCAAAAAGGATCCCCATACTGCGCACTTGGAAGTCTTCCATGAACCTTAAAGCATCTTTAGGGGAAGAGATGGAGAAGTGGCCTAAAATTAGGCATTGAAAACGATTGCTCAGTGTTATTTTTGCATGGTTAATGTTACTGGCTACAACTGCTGTAGTCCTTATAAGTTAACTCTAATACGGTACAACCAGACATACATTTAGCCGTGTTGCTCCTCCCCACACGTGAGACAGCACGGCTCCCAGTTTAGAGCGTGCTTGGGGCTGCAGGCAGGTCTCTAGGGGATCGCCGCTGTTTAGTTTCCTGCTGAAAAACAACAAAAAGTAAACTAAAACATCACCTTCCACGGAAATACTTTGAGTTATATATGAGCACTGTTTTTGTTTTGCAGAGTGACTCTGGAGACGTATGTTTTTAGAATAAATAAGAACCCATGCGAAAGTTGCAGAGGGCTGTATCAGTGACAGAAGAAACTGTGCAGATACCACCGTGGATAATTTTTGCTCTAAGCTGCCTGCATGCCACTTTATTTGGGTAAAATAAAATATTGCACTATTTCTAAAATTAGGGTTTGTTTCCAACTTGGCCAGTTTACTGCCATGCTAACAAAAATGTCAGTATCAAGGTTTTAAGACAAGTCTGGGGCAAGGTCGGGGCCGTGCCAAAAGACATGAAGAGAACAGACAGGTAAAGATGTGCCCTCCAAATAGCAAAATATCTTAGAAAAATTATGAATAATCCAAAGTCAAGAAAAAATTTGAAGCATAACTCTGGAGAAGAGGGAAGAGAAAATAATTATTTTGTTTCTAATATTGGGCAATTTTTTATTACTGGTCAATAGTAGGTTGTACCCAAGCTCAAATGTGGTTTCAATCGTGTGACAAACCAACAAGAACTTTTAGGGATTTTTTTTAAATCTGAGATCTAAAGAAAAAAAAAAAAGGGGGAAAAAAAAGACCAGATGCCTTTTTATTTCATCAGTGTAAGATGGAAAAAACAAAGCACAACCAAGCCATTATTCACATTGAGAGTTACATTTGCTGCCTGATAGAGTTACAACCTGATCCTCAAGTGATCCCATATGAATGCAGCTGACTGGGCACAAACATAAACATGCAAAACAAGTCAGAGTACTGGCCAGCTGTCAACAGCTTATGAAAAGACTGTTTCTCTCCTAACTCAGCAATGGTCCGTCACACCGTGACTGTACTTGGTTTGAGGCCGGATTCTTGTTGCGAGCACAAGAGAAAATAACCCCCAACTGGTTGGCATTTGCCTTCGGTACATGATCCCAGGGCCACCGCATCGCAGTTGCACTGCCAATGGCTTTGAAGAAAGTTTTGTACAACGAGGGAAGATGCTCACCCCTGGGTCCCGCAGGAGGAGCACCGTTTGTACTCAATGCTTCTTCTGGAACAGTCTCTTCTGGACTGAGGACTAACACCAGTATCTAGGTGAGGAATACATACTAAATCCTCCAGAGGGTCGTTAGCAGCTAGATAGACCATTAACTCCAAGGTCATGTTAAAATAACCTTTGAACACTGGCTGTATAGGGGTTGGTTCATTGCTTTATGACTACATGAATCAACCCCATTTAAAATGTCACTGAATTAACTTAAAAAAAAAAAGATAATTTGCAGGTTACTCAAAACACCCCAAATCTTGACTGATCATGGCAGAAGGCAATCACTGAAGTGTAGCTTTACAAAATCAGAGCTTCCAAAAAATATCACTTAGTTATAAACCCAATGGAAATGTGTTTCTGCTTCCATCGATCCATCCCGGACTCGAGCGCTGCCCTTTCACGCTGACAGCCTTATTTCACTCCATACAGTGTCCAATTCCCAGGCGCTAGTATCATCGAACACTGGCCGTGAATTATTTATTTGATTAAAAGGCTGACATTAGTTGACAGATAAACCCTTTTGCAGGGCACTCAGGCACAAGACATTACTGCCTGGCTCTTTCACATGACATCATAACTTAACGAATAACCTTTGTGATGTTTGGTCACATAATCCCTCACCTCAGGTACTACTGCCGGCTGTACGGCTCAGTGGGCAGTGCTTTCATACTTTGGTTCTTGCACTTGTCACTTGCTGAGACACAGTAAATCTGTTTGAAATCACGTGCCCATATTAAACATTGAAAAATCCCCTTCTCTCTGATCTAGCGGTATTTGTGCAGAAGCAAATATTCTTCCCAGTCCTACTTAATCTGCATCTGACCTTTGCAGTTGTACCATAACAAATTTAAATTCTGGTTACGCTTCAGTTTGAACTTGTTTCTTCTCACAGCAAGTATCCACTCTATGTTAGGTATGTATCACATACACAGCATTGGCTCTCTGATGTCTCTGTAAAGAATAGATGCCCTGTGAAGAAGAAAGAAACTGATTACCCCAGCAAGTCTTTTGAGGATATCAACTTTAGGAAATGACTTGCAATAAACTTTTTTTTTTAATGATATACACACACACAAACACTCTGTATATGCATATATGCATATAAATGTATGTATATGTTAGTATAGACAAGGAAAAACTGGAGTGAGTCCAGCAACAGCCGACACAGATGATTAAAGGACTGGAGCATCTGTCATACAAGCAAGGGTTGAAAAGGATGATACTGCTGAGCCTGGAGAAGAGGAAGTGCAAGGGGACCTTATCCATGAGTATAAATACCTGATGGGAGGAAGTAAAGTAAACAGACAAGCTACTCTCAGTGATACCCAGTAACACGACAAGAAGCAACAGGCACAAACCCATCTGAACAGAAGAAAACATGTTTTATTGTGAGGGCGGTCAAACACTGAAATGGGATGTCCAGAGAAGTTATAGAGTCTCCATACATGGACTCAAAACCCCTGGCCAGTTTGCTCTGGTTGAGCTATCTTTGAGCAGGGAGGTTTGCACTGGGTGATCTCCAGAGGTGCCTTCCAACCTCAGCTGTTCTGTAATAGCAAGTAAATGAAAGTATGACAGTGTCACACTTTCAATAAGATATTGCACTACTGTCACATAAAGTTTAGAAACGCAAGTTCTAGTGTGTGGAAATTTTTTAGTTTTCAAATTTCTTTTTGATGCTGACCCCTTTTCTAGCAGGGGTCAGAGATTTTGGTTGCCCTACTGGTGCCTTACATGGAGACAATCCATCAAATGCTCCAGACGTGGGCTCTGAGAGCATTGGCATCACTGTCCTAGTTAGTCCCTGGGAAAGGGACAGAAAAGTGGACCCTGCTTGCATTGCAGCACATGAACCTCAGCTCTGAATACCCTAGGATTATGGTGATTGATACAAGTTTTCAGGTCTATCCAAACTGAGACACAGGTCCCTCCCATTCTGAGATTTCATTAATGATGTCATGTTATAACCAAATGTTGTAGAAATCTTGTGAGGTCAGACAGTTTAGCTGTGTTTCTGAAATGCTGGATTCCACCCTCTGTACATGGTCTCTAGTCTCATTTCGGCATCAAACCAGAACTCAAAAACAAGATCCCCAACCAAACAGAGATTTGAATACCAACCCCTCTGTTCTTCCCTAATTCCATATTTCCGTTTTAGTAGTTAAACCATAATTTTTACAAGGCAACACCTCTTTGTTTCCTCAGGCAACCAACTTATCATGAAAAGTCATGATAATTTAAGGTTTTAACTATTCCAGTGACCATTTTCTACAGCATTTATGACCCCGTGATGTTACCTGACCCAGTAGGCTGCCTTTCCAGAAGCTGCACCCCTGTTTAGCTGAGATGGAGTTTCAGAGGTATTCTGAGACTGAAACTGAAAACCTTTAAAAAAATTCACTGGCAGGACTCAACACCAGATACAACATCAAAGTGCAGCTCCTGGGTGCTGACTTAAGTGCGCTGAAACAGGTTTTCAAAGAATAAGGGATGGCTGGTGTCCTGCAAGCCCTGCTGATTGCCACATGCCACAATCAGGCTTGGGAGATGAGTGTGAAGCCAGCCGAAGTGGAAACTGACCTTCTGCTACCTTGAGACATTCAAGCTTCACCAGGTACCACGTACTCCTGCTCAATACTTCACTTCTAGAAATGCGCCCATCTTTATCTTGGTAATACCAAGCCACAGAAAATTCACAAGTTCTCATTCGCTTTAGTGGTAATTGTACAGATGATGAAAAACGTGTTCGCTTTATTACTCGTTGTTCTCCAGCATTGGATGTTGGCCATTAGTTCTCGCAGTGATACAGAGCTTGTCAACGTCCCCTTGTAGCCATTTTCCTGGCCTCAAGCGATCATTGCTACCCATGCACACAATTTTTCACTAAACCATTGAGTTAACCCTAGACGGTGTTCAGCAGCAGCAGCAGGAGCAAGCGCTCACTTTCCTACTTCCACCCTGTGCAGCTCTTGTTTACAAATCCATGTAGCAGGAGAATCATAGTCGGCCTATGCATGTCCCCTGGGCTTTACAGACTTCGAGCGTTATATTCGCAATTCACAATACATGTCTGTACCACAGCATCTCAGACGGTGTGTCTGTGCTAGCACATCACATTGGCAGAAACCCATAACAGAGACCAATCTAGAATTCCTGGGTTTTTTTTTTTCCCTTGCTGAGGTTACTGTTTCCACAAATACTGTAAACTTGTATTTTTCATGTGCTGATGCACATGGGGAGGGTGGCAGGGAAAGATATACATGGGCTGCTGCAGATGCTTGAAAAATAAAACGAGGAGGCTTTTTCTCGCTGGAGGAAGCCACTTGAAAGATTTTAGAAGCCTGCAAATAGAGAGGACCTGCTGAGCCTACACCACAGGATATTTTTTCCTTACACTTTCAAGTTAGCACACTTTTACCAGCAAATCTATGTTGTTTGGATCAAATTCTTCCATATCACAGATAAATTCCTTTCTCAAAAACTTAAAGATTTAACAGATAATGGCAGCTATCAAAACAATATCTATTTTTCTCTGTTGATGATTAGAGTAACAAAATATATGATTGTAAAGTTTGGAATCCGGGTCCCAGGCATCAACTAAATATTTAAAACAATTGCTCAGTAATAAAAGCAGCCCTACTCTGCAAAGGAACTTCAGGACAATTCACACACCACCACTGGGCAACTGTGGTGATTTTAATAGAAATAAGAGATACACAGTTGCCCCTCTGCCCCTAAGAGTCTCCAAAGACTCAATAATAAAAGGATTGCAAATATGATTTGAGAGGTGTCCCTGCCTATGGCAGGGGGTTGGAACTTGATGATCTTCAAGGTCCTTTCCAACCTAAACCATTCTATGATTCTATGATTTGCAGAATTCTACATAGTTTTGGGAAAATTTAAGGCTCATACTTTAACTGATAAAGCTACTGATCTTTACAGCTAGGAAAAATAAAAAGTTATCAAGACTGATATACAAACTGAAACTTTTCACTGTTCTATTCAGTACTTAACGTGGCATGAGAACTGAGGATATTAATGAAAAGAGAAGATGAACAGTTAAAATCGAGTCAGACAGCTCTCTGTGCACAGAAATTGTACGTGATTTATCTGAAGCATCTAGCGCAGCTTTGGGTTCATTTGAATTTTCCACGTTGTCAGTAATTGCAGCGAGAGCTTTGCATTTCTATAGCAACTTCCACCAACAATCCCAAATGTCAGGAAACACAATTTTAAGTAATCTTCACCTGCAAACGGCAGTCTACCCACTTTGAACGACCCTAAGCATGCCTTACTTAAAACAGAGGCGTGCTGAAGTCCAGATGAGATCTGGAAACAGAGAACCCAGACCTCAGCTGTTGGTCCTGTGTCAGCAGTAGAAGATTATATTCTCCTTCGGATAACGTATGAAATGCATTGGTTTAATTTGCTGTAGCAGCGGATGTTCGCATAGCTGCTGGTTTATTTCGAGTTAACCCGCAGCTGCAGCTGAAAGACGTAAAAACAACGTAAAACGGGGGAGGGGGAGCTCTTTTTCGCAGGCTGTCGTCGTCCCCCCCCCCCCCCCCCCAGCCCCCGCGGCTGCCTCCATCCCCTCTCTCATCTGGCAGCGGAGGGAGCCAGGACCCCATGCAATAACCCTCCTCCGTGTGACATCTAGCGTCGGCTCTCCTGAAGGACAACCCCGCGCCCGCCGCCGTCCCGCTTGGCAGAAGGGATGCCCGGGACCCCCAGCCTCACACCCCCCACCGACCCCAGCCTCAGCAGCCCCTCTCCCCCAGCTCTGGCTTCCACCCCGCTGCCAAAGGCCGCCCCAGCGCCCTCGCTTCGGCAAGACTTAACTGTTGCTTCTTTTTCATTTGAGCGTGCGGCAGCAGAAGTCCCCTCTGATGGGGCTACCCAGGAAATGAGCAGAGCATGGACAACACGGCGCAGCCACCCGCCAGCCAGAGCCCATGGGATGTGCTGGGGCTCCAACAATATCCCTGCATTATCGTGACAGGGGAGAAAACTTACGGCTTCTCAGACCTGCCACACCTAACCCCAAACTGAGCATTTTGTCCTAAGCTGCAACAAATACAATCCCCTACCCAAACCTCGCCTCTGCAAAGGGCAGAGGGGACAGCTGAGGGTCCCCATCACATCAGGATGTGATGGCACTGCTCTCTCCCATCACTGGTATTTCTGGGTCACCCTCTTGGTTTCGGGGGTGACTGTCCAACCACACACTGTAAAGGAAAGAAGAGGGAAGAGCCTGGAGCTTACAAAGGTCATGCAAGTTGTCCCAACCACTTACTCATGCCAGAGGGGGGGGGGGGGAAAGTGTGTCAATACAATACAATTATTTGATAACAAGGATGGCGTCGCTTTACCCCTTCTAGCAAGACTGGTACTAGTACTGGAAATAAATTAACCAAGTTTATTTCATCTGAAGAGTGAATAAAATAGTGTTCCATGGGCATTCTCTCAGTAGTACACAAGATCAGTTCATAACCAAAAAACTAGTTAAGGAAATAAACGTCACTGAGTGAGTTTTAGTGCTCTAATTTCCATGCAAATTGCAAGGAATGCTGGAGTTGTATTTTAGATTCTTAATTGGATATGAATGTAATGGCCGCTGCTCTACAGAGTTATTGACATTTATAGTTTCAGTCCTTGTCAGTGGACAGGCCAAATAAATAAAGCACAGAGAAGAGATTTTCAGAGGCTCCTAAAAGAATTATAAGAAAAAAACCCACGCAGAAAGCAAACAGTACTTGTGTACCTCAATCCCCTTGACAGTACTGTAAACCTACCCTCAGCTTTTCACCCTCGTTGGTATCCCACCTTTATCAGTTATTGTCAGGGGAAAGAGAAAAATCTGCAAGAGTCTTTCTTGCTGACTGGCTGATAGGAAAAAGAAACATGCTTTTAAACGAGGTTTGTAGTTTCCATTTGAAACAGTATTGTTCAGCTAAGATTAAATTTGCTATTTTAGCCGAGGTCGTCTAGGGATATAATGAGAGGCAAAAGTTGTAGGAAGATACAGTATCTTTCATTCCACTAACTGGTATAATTTGGAAAAAAAAGGCATTTTTATAGAGAAGGGGATAATGAAACCCTTTCAACCCTTTTGTTACAGGAGGAAAGCTGAGAAAGAGCTCCCTCCCGGGAGTGCAGTGCTTTCTTTTTCCCCCCAGCGCACACAATATTTAGGTCAAACTGGAGAGGTCTGACTTGAATCTGCATGTTGCTAGTTTTTTGCACTCCACTGATACTCAAAAAGCTATCGTGTACTCCAGCACAGCTACAGATTGCTGAAAAAAGCTGTTGTAAAATTCAAAGATATTCCTGCTCCATGCAAGAATGTCCCTGGCGAAAGCCCGTGGTACATTTTCCGTGTAAGAAAGCAGAAAAGACCACCAATTAATAGGCCACATGAGGTCACTTTTTCTTAGGAATGGGAAACATCAACAGGTGGAATACTTGAGACTGATTTGGCCTGGCACTGCCAGAAACCAAATCAGATTGTGAGAAAGACACCTCATATTGCAAAGGACAGTGACTAATCACAAAGCTAATAAAAATAACACTGCCCAAACTCAGCAACCAAGAGGAAATAAAACTGCCAATGAAGTAGCAGAGAATCAAACACCCAGGAAAGTACTTTAGGAAGTCTTGGCTCATAAAGCACAGATATTTTAACTCAAAATGCCCCATCAGTCAGTTGCTGAGGCCATCAGTTGAGAGTCTTGAGGGCAGAAGGACAGAAGCTTTAGCACCAACAGCTTATAAGCTCCTTCAGCCCGAGACAATTAAGTCCCAAGTAGTTATGGAAGACATACATGGCAGGAAAGAAGAAATCCTAGACGGCTTCAAACACTTCTCCCTGCTGTGGTGAAGGGAGAAGGTTATGTCCCAGCCAGCAATAGCTGTGGCCCTAAACCCCATCCAGGCTGGGGCTGTATATCATAATCACCTCTCAAGGTGTGTAATATGTTCTCACCTGGTCAATGGCAAATAAAAAAAAAAAAATGAAAGAAAGAAATAATCCCACCAGAAGAGAAAACAGATATTGTGCACAAGTTTTGGTGCATTGCCTGATCATGGTATCTGAAAGGTAAGTTTAGAAAATTACAAGCGCTGAGAGCCAAAAAATTATTTGTGGTCGATGTCATTGACTTTCCTCTGTCCTAGACATTGCTATTTGTATATTTTAGCTGAAGGGAGGCTATTTTTGGTTTAGTTGGTATTTACATTTGTTGATTACATATGACTAAAAAAAGATATCGTACTAACCATGAAGTCAGCGGACACTAATCCTTAGGTAGGATCTGTTAAATTACAAAGACTGTCATATATATTAAGTGGAAGAGGTACACCTCTGACGCAGGTCAGGTAGCTTTGACGAGCAAATGAACAGCAGCTTGCCACAAGCTTCTCAAAGCTTTATTTCTTTTTATTTATTTACCTTAGCTTTATTTCCTCTTGAACGGTGAAATAAATCAGAGGAATGTGCCATGCCTCAGCACACGTGAAGAAAGCATAACCCGAGTGCAGCCGATTTATGGGAAGAATAATGAAGCCCTCTTCTTCCCAGGTTTCTCTATAAAGAGGCACATATATATTTTAAGGGATAGTTTTGTCACCGGTCAATCAGCCAAGCCCCCTCCAACAAAGCACACCAGTGGTTTGTCCTTCGGACTCGAGCACGCTGCCCTTTGCAGTGCTCCCAAACCCTTTGCTATTCTTGCCAGTTTTTTCACCCGTTGCCCCAGAAGCTGCAAGCCCCGCACCCGACATTTGCCTCTCTCGTACAGCCACCTACATTTCTTGCTTAAAATAACCAGGATTTTCAGAAATGGGTGGCTCACCTGAGCTTTGCTCCCAGCTAAAACACCCAGAAGGCTCGAGGGCAACAGGTCGGTGCTCCTCTGAATCCCTTTTAGTTGACACATTACAGAAACTTGTTTCTCCTTCTGTTCCCCTCACTCATTTGCAGAAATCCTTAACCACAGCTGCCTTTTTTATGCCTGAAGGGGAAAGGCTTTGTGTGTGCTTTCTGTATACTGAAGTTTGACCAAGTGGTCATAAAATGGACCTCGTACTACTTCGGAAAAATGCCCAGGCAAGAAAGAAAAATAACGTGGTGTTTCAGGATTGCTGTTTCACAGGGACAGACTGATGGCCGAGAGCTGTACTTGCTGCGCAGCCTTTGTTGCTGTTAGTCCCCTCGGTGAAGAGGAGGCAAACATTGCACACTCCTACTTCAAGCTTAAATCTGAAAATTGATCCTAATGTGGTAACAAATCCCAGATTTCTCTTGAAGCAGCCAACGCACCAAGGGGTAAAAACCCCCAACCAGCGTCTTCACTGAAAACATACTTTTTTACAGTGCCATGAGTGTTTTCTGCTTTTATAAAGGATACACGCCACCACCATGAAGACTCAAATGGTGGGAGGAATTAATACACTTTTTCTCTTTCAGATCCAAGCAACTTTAACAGGGCCCATAATGAAAACTATGTTAATAGGCACTGGAATTTCCCAAGTCAGTTCACCATAACATTATCAATAAAATGTACATGGTAGTTACCAGTGCAAAACTTTGTGCCTCAAAGGGGACTTTCAAATGTGTTGGTGCCTGTCTATAACCTGAGAAGTTCTTTTTTCAGTTTCCCATGCAGGCATCAGATTCAACTCTCATACCACAGGCCCTGCAATATTCAGGGTTTTTCTTTAAGTCCCCAATCATGCAACTATGCAGACTTCAAAATATTCAGTCTAGTGGTTTCCACACACAAAAAAAAAAAAAGAATCAATAATATTCCAGCATTTCCAAAGTTAGACATTAATTTTCTGAAGAAATGCCTGAAGACCTAAAGACTTTTTTGAGTATTTGGTATTAGCAAGACTTCCCTTTGCTAAAAATACTAAGCTTGGAGGAGAAAAATATAAAGCTGTCTTACCTCACATCTTTGTACTGGTACACGGTGAAATGTTGGCACCATTATTGTAATTTGTGTTAAAATAGGAGAAAAGAGCCTGGCACAAAAGATGAAGGGACTGAGCTACAACTCTTTGCAATTCAGGTAGAAGCTGAGAGGTAGATGCATGCACTGTAACTCTAAAAATCTCAATACAAATGTAACAAAAAATGCATTGCTGTTACTTAGCCTGACATTAATAACCACAACTCAAACCAGCTATGCTCTTGTAGGTATTATGAAAAAAAAAAAAGGAGATTTCATTGGACTTGCAAGGGGAGCTTTCGGGTTTTTCTCAAGACTGGGATATAAGTGTGTAACCAGTCGACCCAGTGGTGGTGGTGGGGGTGGGTTAGAGACCAACCTCTTAGTGCTGTGGAGGAAGTCAGGTCATGTGAGGGCAGAGAGTTTCGGGAGTCACGTCGCTTGCATCTGATTAGGGTAAGAGCAGCAACAGAGCAAGAGAAGGCTCTTAGAAAACATGAGAAGGTTAAAACAAAAGGCCGAGAAAATCGTCTTAACACCAGTGCCCAATGAACACATCAGCAATGCACGATGCAATGCCAAGGTCCAAGAGAAGGATATCGTCATAATGGGTAGAAAATTAAAGTCTACGCTGGCATTTTGTGCACCAAGGTGGCTTGGGAGACCCAAGCACTGGAGATTCAGAAAGGTTTTGCAGACATAGAGGAGATGCAGGATCTCTCTCCCATTCCCAAAGCACTCCATAAGGTGCGGTCCAGGAGCTGGGGAGGTTCTTTGTGCTGCAGATTAAAGGACTGATTGGTAACATGGGAGGAGAATTGGGGAAAGACTGATCCACGCCAACCGGGGGCTGAAGGGATTTTGAGATGCACCCAGTGTCGATGGTGGCTAAAAGAGGAGGATGGGTACCAGGAGCCTCCAAGGCCACTTTTACAAGACTGAAGTAAGCCAAGTGCCAAAGTGAGCAGGTAGAGACCCGTGTAGACAAAAGGCAGATCGCTATGGTCAGTTTTTAATACACCAAACTACAGCCAAGGGCAAATAGCAGAGAGTGGCCTGTAGGGTCAGAGGATGCATCACCCCCCCCATGCAAACGCAGACGCCACTGTGGAGGGACTTTGGGAAGTCAGGCATTTATCAACAGTAACACCAAATTTTACATCCGTCTGTAATATTTCTGAGGCAGTACCTGACTTGGCTAAGCTTCCACTTCTGCTCCCAGGGGTGCACTTGTAGCTCCTGCAAAATACAAGCCCTAAAAACTGAAATTGGATGGTGCTCACAGTAAACAGAATTTCCTCATTGTACGTTTTCTGTCTGAATGTTTGATATTGCAGATGATAGTCATGTTTTACATCTCTCCTCGTTAATTCAGCCATTTTGAACCTGCTCCTGAACACACAATGAAGCAAAACATGAACATTTCATCATTTGTTTATTTAGTTGTCTCTGGCTTTATATTGGTAAACATTGCCTCTGGGTATAATGTTAATCATATTGCACAATACTTATTACATTAATAAATACTGGACCAAAGCCTCAAATCCCAGGTGCACTGAACCATTTAGTATTGAAAATTGGTTCGCACAAGCCCAAATCTACTTGAAGAGCGAGTATGAGGAGGTGCTAAAATCTTGTAAGACCAAGCTCTTCATGCTTGTGCATTTCTTCATGATCCTTGGACACCAGGCATTTCCATGCAGTGCCTTGAAGTGGTCTGCTGCTGTAAAAAAAATATGGCTTGTTGGAATTGCTCATACACTGTAGATATAACGAGCAATTAGCACACATTTTTAAAGTTGCCCCATGTTTTCATTCCTGACGCTGGTCCATATCAGCACAGGTTATGTAAATCCGATGATGATATAAAACTGACATTGTAGCTACCCAAAGAAATCCTTTTAATAGCTGACAAACAATGTTAATTCTCACTGGCCAGAAAAGCATCCCGTAGGTTTGCAAGGCATCTTAAGATTTGGCCCCTCCTTGACTAGTTTCTGGTAAAAAAAACCAAACCAACTCTATGAGCCACTAGGGAATTTATCATCAACAAGAATAATTTTTAAGGTGGTGATTTCTCCCTAATGATATCAAATAGCTCCTCTGTTCATGCCATTTTTCTCCCTGTGAGATTTTGGGAAAAAAATACCCAATTCTTTTTTTCCTTTTGTTTTTTTTCCGGACTTTCCCTTCCCACTTTGGAACTTTCAGTAAGCAGTTTTACTTTTAAATAAATAATACAGGGAAGCAAATAAAGTTATTTCACCTCTAACTCCCTGACTGACTGCATCTCAGAAATGAGGCAACTGTGTGTCTGCTGCAGGAAGGGTACAAAAGAGAGATATAGAGTCACTTAAAATGCAAAGATTTCCATTCTGCTGTTGTCACCCTGCTGGATATTTCATCCAGAGATGTTTTGCCCTGGGGTATAACTATATGAGTTTAATTTCTGTACACGTGTGAAATTGAAGAAGTCATAAACTTCAATAAAATCCATGTAGTCCAATAATTCTCGCAGCTTATCTCGCTCTTGGATGTGGAGAGGCTGATCTTGGAAGGACACATACTGACGTCCACCAAAACTTAGCCTCAGACAGTGATTTTTTTAATAATATTTCTCTAGTCTCTTGCTCTTCTTCCTTGTCCAGTCATGCTACATATATATTCGCAAAGTTTGTGCTGAAATTGATGCTGTCCCCCATTGATAAGGGAAGGCTGAATGAAACACCTCCTTGTGCTTACATTTCCATGTACTACGTTAGCTTGTATGATCAGTCCTTGCTGAAAAGCCCTTGTGGGTCCAGAGGAGCCCACAAAGATGATCAGAGGGCTGGAGCACCTCTCCTATGAGGACAGGCTGAGAGAGTTGGGGTTGTTCAGCCTGCAGAAGAGAAGGCTCCGGGGAGACCTTATTGAAACCTTTTGGTATCTGAAAATGGCCTACAAGAAAGTTGGGGAGGGACTTTTTACAAGGGCATGTAGTGATAGGATGAGGGGTAATGGCTTCAAACTGGAAGAGGGTAGACGTAGATTAGATATTAGGAAGAAATTTGTCACTCTGAGGGTGGTGAGGCACTGGCCCAGGTTGCCCAGAGGAGCTGTGGATGCCCCATCCCTGGAGGTGTTCAAGGCCAGGCTGGATGGGGCTTTGAGCAACCTGGTCTGGTGGGAGGTGTCCCTGCCCATGGCAGGGGGGTTGGAACTCGATGATCTTCAAGGTCGCTTCCAACCTAAACCATTCTATAATTCTATGAATTTAAATGTTGGGGGAAACATTTTTCCCTTAACCTCCTGACTGTACATGAGAGATCCCAGATGGCCCTTTCAGCAGCGGGTGCATCTATCCCTGCTCATTTCAGAGTGAGAGATCCCAAGCAGACACAGCTTCTTACTTCAAGCAGGGGTGCTTTTGGAGCCCAGTGGTACTTGTGGAAAGGAGCGAGCTGTCTCTCTGCCTGGCAGATGTGACTTGACACTGCCACCACCCATGAAGGGGAATAAACCCAAAATGTCAATACTGGGTTGGGGCGGGGAAGAGATGTACAGGTTTGCATTAGACCCTGGTTACATTGTGCTCCAAGGCTAATGAGCGTAGGAATAGCTCCCAAAGGTGACCCCAAAACTTTCGCTAACTAAACCTACCCACCCAGCAAGCTGTGCTGGTAGGTTAGACTAAAATTGTACTTGCCATAAAAAAGCTGAGAGTCATTACAAAACTGGATATTTAAGATCCAAATTAAGGTGGGTACTGGTCCCTTGATTTGGGAAGATCCCTTCTTCCCTTCTACCGTACAATTAAATCCCAGTTTATTCATGCATATGCTGGCCCAAGTTTTAAATGGGTTAATCTACCTCTGCAAAACAAGCTTACAATAAATCACAGCAAAGGATTCCTCCCCTGCCCTGCTTTCTGTGATTCTGCCAGCAATGATTTCGTATCAGTCCTTCAGCACACCTCTGTGCTTTTACATTATTCTTGAATCTCGTATCATGGATGATCTACAGTATCTGAGAACAAATATTGGACAACTCAGCTAATGGTCTTGCGCTTACTACAGTCCGTTCACACTTCTTCCTGGGATTCCTTGCTGAGATTTTCCTGCACTGAGCTTACACAGAAACACACAAATGGTTGGGTGAACGCATGAAATACCGGGAAATAGCTGCAGAAAGGTGCTCAGTTTTTGAGTTAACCATTATCTACACCACATGCCACAAAAGTGGTCATGGCATAACTTCCATTTGAAGAGTCTGTGGTTGGAGTAAGGCAATATAATTGATAAAAGGTGAAGATGATTTCTCCAGTTTTGAGAATGTAACTTTCCTTTTACTCTTGATTTCATCTGTTCTTAAGACATGTGGGATAACTATTTCAGACAAAGATTCACACTAATGAAGTGAGATTAAGGCTACTTAAGATTTGTAGTTTCTCCTTACCCCAAGATATACACTTCTTATTATGATACACAATACATATTTTCAAAAAATCTTTCAGCATTTATTGAAAGGTGGGGAGCATTAGCTAACGAATTACACTTCTTGGGTGAGAAGGAGGGATAGCTTTTGACATATGTTGAAAGCTGTTTTTTTTAAGACACTTGACCATGGAGGGTCAGAGTGGGACATTACCATTGCCACATCCAAAGACACAGAGGTCTCAGAAACATCTATTATAAAAAGTAAGGAGATAGGAGCAGTCAAATGCTAAGACTATTGGTTATGTAAATAGTGATATAGCAGAAATGAGAAAGGAAAAACTTTTGTACTACACAGAAGTTACTTGCTTCCCCTCTGAGCTCTTCGCTCACAATCAGAGGAGCATGAGTTGAAAATGTACAGCTGAAAAGAGTTATTTCCATGGCGAGAGGTCAGCTAGAGGCGTTTACACTCGGGCTATCACACAAAATACATATGGGCCAAGATCCAAAGAGGTGTCACTGCCATGAGGACATCACAAGAAGATATCAAGACATCCAGGACATCAAGTCCTGGATTTCCAGGTACAAGCAACACCACACTCTTGTAAGAGGGCAAGAAAAACAAAGGAAAATAAAATAATGCATTGATTTTGGTGGATTATCATCATAGAGGTTGACAGGATTGTTTTTAGTGCGCAATATTATTTCTTTGCACAGGAATAGCACATTCCGTGAACTTCGCAGAAGTGAAGTGAAGCTTAACAAGCAGAGGATGGTTTGGAGGAGATACAGCCTGGAGGGAAGGTGGCTACACCAAGCCACGAATGCAGCAGAGTAGCTGACTTTGCTCCGTGCAGGGACATTAGTTTTGATCTGCACCTACTTTTGAAAAGCCACAATGATTTAACAGAAGGGAGACTTTCTCCCCAAGACATTAACTGAAACTGTCCTAGCAGCCTGATGATTTGTTGGACCGTGTGCATGATAATTTGCTACAAATTTAAGATTTTAATTGCATTATCTCGGCCATTTTAGAGTTGAGTTAGCCTAATAGCAATGTCCTGGGTCCTTCATACAGCCAGAAACCGCTAGTTGAATCACATCAGGGAAGGTTTGAGGTCTGGCACCCACCAGCACAAGGTGACAGCTCTCATGGGCTCCCCAGCTGCTTCTCTGTGGGATGGGGCTGGTGCAGGCGAGGGCTTTGCTCCTGCACTGGCTCGGTGACACCAGCCTCCGATGTCCTGCTTTCTCCCTCCTGTGGCACTGCCCTGCCATCCCGTGCTGGCGCTGCCCTCCTGCTGCTCCAGGGGCTTGGAGCACATCTCAGCCACTCAATGGCTGCAGACACAGCAGCCCCAGAGCCATCCGCGGCAGCCTGGAGCAATCCCCAACACCGTGGCCTTTTTAGGATCAAAGCTGTGCCTGCAGTCAGCTGGGGCAGGGCAAGAGAAAAAGGGTTGCGTTTCTGTAATTTATTGACTTCTCCTTTGGCAAATATTTTTTGTTTTCCTCTAAGGTTAACCCTCATGCTGTTAATGATGCCTTGGACTCACTATTTTGAGTCAACTCAATCTCACATACCTGATTTTTTACCCCAGAAAAATGAAGCTTTTATATATACAACTATCAAACTATGCCCTAAAAGGTAAAGGTAAACTCTCTCCTCTGTGTAATTACGTGTTAGCTAGTATCCAGTATACTGTAAAGTTCAAAAGGATTTTGTAGACTAAACCCCAAGCTTTTCCTTAACTTTCACATTTGGAATCTCTTCTTCGGGAGGAATCTTCCACTCAGGACCGACAGGAAGCGATGGTGGATGTCCTGAGCTCTTCCTTTACCTATAGAAGTTATCTCACTTCAGCGGTACACTAGTGTCACTTCAGGCAGCCTGAAAAATCTTTCTGTGTCCCCATTGCCTGTCATTTTGAAGTCAAATGTTTGGCTTTACAAATACAAACAGCTGTTCCTAACAATTTTCAAGGACTGGAGAGTAACCAAAAGTGTAGCTCACTTGGCCAAACACAGGCTAAAAGGTCTGTCTTCAATAAAGTCCTGAAGGATTGAAGTAGCTTTTTAAAAATAACACCTGTGACCATAGAGTGCAACTGAAAACTACTACCAAACAAAGAGCACACACATTTAGGCCAATTTATCAAAAACTACAGTAGCATATGTTTTATATTATATGTAGCTCTTGTACTGATATGCTCATACTGGGGAATATCACTGTCTGGTTGGTACAAATTCATTGGTATAAATTCACGTTCCTCCCTAATACAAAGTTAACATAGATTGATTTTCCATTTTCAAGTCAATACCCACGTACTTTTCCTCCCGTTATTCTTCCGGCATTTTTCTCTCTGACATAACAACTCCCTTTCATAACAATATTATTTTCTGATGATTTTCGTCCTTCTTACTCTGCCTTTGGAAATGTCAGTCTGGAAAGCGCTCCCATGGGGAGGGAGCCAGGCTGCTGGCATGGGGAGGACACAGGAGAGAAGGGACCAAAACACCGCTTTTTCTAATCATGCCTTTTTCCTTAAAGTGTCTTCCATTGGTCTCTGTCAGGGACGGCGCAGGGCACGCAGACAGACCTTTGCTCTGACGTGCTTCAGATCCTCTTACAGCGATACCTAACGGAGATGGTTTCTGCAAGACTCAACGGGGTGCGATTGATTTGGTACCATGATCAATGATGCTGTGCTGGGTTTAGGATTCTCTTTATACCCTGAAAGTGTCAGAAAACCAGTGCGACCGGTTCAGCCAACCGAGAGGAAAACATCTTTATTTTCCCCAAAAGCAAAGCTCACATTTCAGCCCTGTACCATCAGCTGTTGTCAAACTGCAAGTAACAGCCTGGGGCCACTGCACGGTTTGAAATCTACCAAAGTCCACGGGTTTTGTTAACAGGGCACACGTTCCCATTCAAACGCCCTTTTGGGAGACACGGGGCATTAGGTCCAGCCTGGCACTTGCGCCCCTCAGCTGCCCCACGCTGCAGGTAACGCAGGTTCAGCGTTGCCGCTGCGGCCTCGGGAGGCTGTGGGCTGCCCCCTCTCTCATCGAGAGGTCGACACGGAAAGCGCGCTGGAGCCGTCACTGACCCTCTCACCCGCCGTACACCGTCCTCGGTCAGGACTGGCACACGTCTAGGGGTTGCCGTGGTTTAAGACGAGCAAGCTGCAGTGGAAGAAGGGGTATGGCTTTCACCATCGGAGGGATCTTTCGTTCAGCAAGCAAACAGCACCGTCAGCAACGTCTGCTGCTCTTTTTCCCCTTTTCTGAGCTTATTAAAAGATGTGTTGACAAAGATGTAGCACATGGGTGAGCGCAAGTTTTGTTTTAACCCTGAGGAGAGCAGCCTGGGATCATACTGCCTTTGGAATCAAAACTTTCATCACCTGCTTAGAAAAGTCACTTTATTTATTTATTTATTTATTTATTTATTTTAAACCTGTGAAGGAACAGGGCCCTCAGTAAACAGAGGTTCATGGCCTGGGTCTGCTGCAGATCTTTGTGTATCACCTCCGCCAAGCCTCTGCGTTACTTATTTCCCTACCACACAGCAACATTATGTGTCGTCATTACCCCCACCACTGCAGTTTAAGAAACACAGGACTAAAATTCCTTCAATTCTCCTGCTACCGAAGACAACCACACCATTTATTCCCCTTCCTAAACTGATTACCTCCTGTCTTAAAGTAATAAGGACTTTTACCGTCACAGGACTTCTCACCACTCCATGATGCAACTTCTAGAGCTTAAAATCATAAGCCATGTAATCTCTCCTTAAGACTGTTGCTTCTGTGCGGGACCACCACGAGTGTTTGCCTTCCTTTTAGCTTCTCCAACCTTCTGACCATCCCAGAAGCAGGCTGCTGGACCATCTCCAGCTTCAGTTCATTTTTCCTGGCTATTGGCAGCTGGAAATCTGGAGGCACTTTGGTAGTATCATGAATCTATTCCCACCCTCGCAATAAATTCCTCACTAATACACCTCAAGGTCCCATTTCTCTTTTTTATCTGCATTTAAACAGTAACTTAGCCTTCATAGCAATAACAGCTGATGGCTTCCCCACTTGAAAATATTTATTTGCCATGAAAACCAAAATTTGCCATCAAATTGCACTTTGCAGACTCTTGAGTTTCCTGCCAGATGTGCTGCTGGAGTGCTCAAATGATACACCTTCTCCTGGATGATATTTCTGTCCTTACAATGACAATTTTTCTTGGCTTGACCACGCTAACAACTTCGCATGGCCGGTAAGCTTTCATCTGTGCCTCATCCAAACGTTGCTTGTATCCCTTTCATCGTTAGTCAGGAAGAACAGTGTGCTCATCAAGGCCTATGCGCGTCACTGCTTACAATCCACAATACGAGTTGTGTGGGTTTTTTTTGGAAAAAGAATGCATTAGCCTTTGTGCATTAACGCAGCTGCACTGAACCCAGGGATTTTTCCACTCGGTTTTGGTATGCAAAGCCTTAAACATTTCCTGGTGAAGGAGCAGTTTTCTACCTGGAGACCTGAAGCCTACAAACAGCTTGAGTCATCTTCCACCCCTGGGGGACAGGACAGCATGCTGCCAGCCCTGTTAACTGAGCCAAGAACATGACCACTCTTTCTCCCTACCGTGGGGACTAAGAAATAGTTCTGGTTCACACCAGGAATGATTCATACCCCTCTGCCTACGAACCCCATTGAAGCTCACAGTTCTGCCTAGAAGCCCTAGGAGGCATCTTTGCATCTCCTTCAGCAGCCCTACTCAGGCTGAGGAGCAACTGTCTGGAGGGTTTTTGGAGACAGAACAGCAGCAGAACTTCTTAGCAGACAAAAACATAGCTCTTCTAAAGGCAGAATGTCAGCATCTACAATGTGGAAAAAAAAGAAAAAAAAAAACCAAACCCCAAACTTTCTATAGGTACAGAGCTTCACTGAGGATTTAATTACACCCACAAGTCATGCTCTTAGCAGGATCCTGGTTTTCAGAAGTTACACAACAGCATTCAAATTGGTAGCTGCTCCTCCTCCTCCTCTTACATCCCTTCCTCCTCAATCACCCCAGGCCGCTGTGCTGCTGAGCTTTTTACAGCTCAAACTTGCCCCAGCTGTTGCAGTTTCAGCCTCCCATTGCCAAGGGATTGTCTCTGCTTGCATGTGCCGACTTCTGTGTATGTGTGGTGCAGAGATGCTGCCTGCAGAAATACTTAAAGAAGTATTACAGACACGGACCCAAACCATACCCATAGGTTAAGCCTCAGGCGATGTTCTCCAGCCCCAGCAAAGAAAATTCTGACTGCAAAGCCCTCTTTTCAGGCTATCCTGTCCATTGGCAGCCCCTTGCCAGGCTGTTTGTATCTTGCTGACCTGCCTCTTGCATTTCCAGGGACTTGTGTTTTCTCCTACACGGTTCATCCATCCCCAGTCTCTCGCTACTTGCAGCAACTTCTCAGGTGAGGGATCCCATAGAAATCCATGTCCCACCAGGAGATCTGCCATCAGGGAGCTATCTCTTCCTCCCAAGACTCAAGAAGTTGGGCACCCCTTAGGGCGTAGCTGAAATATAGGAGTGTTTCTACTAACCAGCAGCTACTATTGCTATTTGAGAACTCTACCGAAATAGGTGACCTGGCTTATTTCTATCCCCTGTGGTGTTAACCTCTGTGGGTTCACGCCGGCAAGTCAGGTACTGTCAATATCTGAAGGGACGGGAAGATGGTCAGAATAATAATAGCCACTCTGCAGAGACTTTAATGGGCACACAAAATGCAATAGCTCTCACATGGCATTTTGAGCTCCGTGCACAAACCCGCAGCCTGAGCCTTGGTTGAACCAGATACTCCATGTGCTGCTGGCAGCCCAAGGTGTGCCGAGCACATCTGAACTCCTCTAAGCTAGTGACTCTAACCATCAACTCCCCATCCTCTCCTGACCTTTCCACCTCCCGCTCTACAGCTGTTTCTGTATCCTTTTAAATGGCAGGCGGTGTGTTAGTAGAGACAAGAAGTTCAACACTTATGCAAGAGGGGAAGATTACTACAGGAATACTACTCCAATATTTGTCTTGCCTGTACTTGTAAAATACGATTTAAAGTGGTCTCTTCTATCTCTGCAGTAGATAGAGGGTAACTTTGAAAAATACGTTAAGAATTCCAGTTTAACTTAAAAGGTGAGAAAACAGAGCTAAGAAACACTCAGGAAATCTATACATAAATGTCTAGTTTTGTCTTCTATCCCTCTACTCCAGTCCCAACGGTTCCGCATACTGGAGGTCAGAGATGCTCCACGTAAAGGAATCACGGCACTCGTTGTGGTAACACCCTGGCTTCACAGCAGAGCTAACTGTGTGATATCAGTGCATGCATTTTGCAGGGGGCTGGTACTGGAATATTTGGCATTTAGACCAGTATGAGAAAGTCTCCAGAGCTCAGTAAAGTTCCATTCTCTGTCTAAATAAACAAGCATGGGTAACAGGTGGGGTTTTTTTTTTTTAGTTTTTTTTTTTTTAATAAGGAATGTTGTCAGTCCTATTTTATTATGCGTAATAGAAGGAGGTGAAAAAAATCAATATAAGCACTGTATCTAACCTATTTAAAACTACAATCACAATGTTATCTGAATGCCTTACAACATTGTTTAAATCCAACAAGTAGACATGAAAACAACAAATCTATGCAGGGTTTTTTATACATATGGTGAGAAAGTTTGCAAAGTGTTAAAATATATTTTCTGTTCTGTATGTTTCTGGTACAAGGAAGTGATGTGTAGAATACTGTATATTTATGAACAGAGCCTTGACTTATACAAGCAATAATCGACTTCAAAACATACAATGTATATCTTAAAATATCCCCTAGAGCTGCTCATATAAAGTCAAATCCAGCACCTACTAAAGTTCAGCCAGCTGACTCTCTTTGACTCCAGTGGGCAATTGACTAAGCCCATGATAATTGTGAAGTACCTGACAGTCTAATTGTATTCATATGAAAAAAATCACATTGCATAGATTTAAACAGGAAGACATGCAATAACAAGACAAGTCACAGTATAGCAAAACCTTGTTTCTTTGGTGAAACAGAAGCAGATATAAAAGTTACAAAGATTTTAGACTTTCATTCACAAAAAAACAGACATTCACATTATACACTATACAAGATAATAATATAAATAGAGAAAAGTATTATGTGCATTGTTTGGGGGCGAGGGGTGGGGAATGAACCGGCCAACACAGTGAGGCACTGCCATGTTGCACACACAAAGATTGGGTACACTCGATGGAGCAGTAACTGCAATCTCTTGAGAGATGTTGTCTGGAACTGTAGTTACTGTTCCCAACGAGCTATGGCAAGGTCACTCCATGGGCAGCTCTGCCTAGTACAAACTCTTACATGTTGGCTGGGTCTCAATTCTTTTCCTTTCCCTTTCAACTTTTTGCATCGTATCCCCACACTAACACAAAGGCATAAACCTCCCATCTGTGTTTGTACTTGTAACGTTTTTTTAAAAGGTATACCATAGGGAACTTACTGTTCTTTATTTTCTCTTTTTCTTTTCTTTTTTTTTTTTTCTTTCTTGTGCCCAAAGATGTGCAAGGCACTTTGCAGAAATAACAGTCCTTTCTGTGGAGAGGTCGTTTCAAACGTTGCCTTCTACACTTACTGTACACATCCAGGTCAGTCATCGAGCTGACCAGGGTAAGAAATCATAACAGAAAACTCCTAAGTACACACTGCACCAACTACAACCTATAATCTCTTTGTGCACACACTTCTTTCTAGAAAGCCAAGATTCTGATTCTTCTGTAAGTCACACAGTTCTCACCCATCTAACCGCAAACAAATGATCCTGTTTAGCAGGAATTTTGTTCTCCAGGGAAATCGCAGTTGAACTGAAAGATGGTTCCAAAAGTGGAGCTCAGGGGCTAATACTGCACTGGCGAGCTCTTTTAATCTTCTTTGCATGGGTAAAATAACATCCAATAAATTAAATCAGTATGGCTTACTTCATTTATTTATGTACGCTTCACAGCTGCAGCATTCATACACAAACATTCATTACTTTATAAAAAGATTAAAAAATGGTTATATATACAAAATTATTTACTTTTTTGATTTTTGTTTGTTTTTTACAAAAAAAAATCCCCCAAACACCAGGTCTATCTCCATTTTAGAATGCAGAGACCTGTAATATAGACCTTGTGGTTAATGTCGTGAAAGTAATTTTTTTTCTCCTTTTTTCTTTTTTTTTTCTTTTCAAAAAAGTGGCCCTGGTTGATAAAGTTAATGTATTAGCACTTGGATTTTTACAGGCCCTCTTTGTCATACACAACTCCTCCATGCATCCTTTCCCGTGAATGGTGAAGCTGGAATGGAGAGCAGAAAAAAAGTTCCACACTGCAGTCCCTAGTTCATGCTTCATGCCACTTTTATGTGCTCTGTCTAAACTTTGCATCTCGTGGACACAAACTGTACCTTGGGTGGGAAATGGCACAGCTGCCATTAAAAAATAAAGTCATGTAACTTGTGTGTTTATCTTCACCTGATAATAGCAAATTTCAGCCAGTGAAGTTATTTCAACCATTTCCAGCCTAGGTAAACAACTTAAAAACAACGTCATAAATGACTGAAGACCTCTGAGGCCGTTCTAACCATAAATATGCCTGAAATTAGTGTGACTTTTCATTTTATATACAGGATTTTAAAAACAACACACAATTAAACAACATTAAAATCATCTTATTTACATTTTCATTGGTGCTAAAATCGAGCTGTTTAAATATTGCAGAAGGCTGGTATATATCATAAAATGGTCCACACTGATGGCATATAGAAAACTTATAATCTTTATAGGCTGGAAATGGTTTCCTTTTATCCCCATAAGCACTTCTCCTTTTTTTTTTTAATTTTCTGATAAACACCATATTTTTGCAAAATGCATTGTGAATACCGCAGTCCATAGTTTCAAAACAATTTCATAATACTCCTATAAGTGATAGAAAAGGCACAGAAAGTTACGACTTTGGCTGAAATGGTGGAAATCCCCATTCACCATTTAGCTCTCAGCGCCTTGAGTCCTGCCACGTCCTGATCCAGCGATGATAGTGTTTTGATGAATTTAATGATGTTCCCTTTCCTGATGAAGAATGTTTATAGTAGTATTTCTTAGAGTAAGTCCTTTGGTATGTGGACGCTGCAATGAGAAGGAGGAAAAGAGGGAAATTAATTTAAAATTATTTAACTATGAATGGGCTGTCTACACTTCACATTACAGTTCCATCTATTCTTGATTAATTAGAGGGTTAACAAATTATTAACTGGTACTATGACCATGTTACAGACAGGAGAAGCATCTCTTACATACAGTTAGACCACAGTTGCAGACAGAATTGTTAGTGCTATTAGGAAACTGTTGATTTCAGGGGCTTTGTAAGAGTGTTGTTTACTTTAAAAGAATCTTGGTTGCAAAACCAGAAGGGAACATTTTCATTAGTTTTGGAGGCCTGATGGTTTTTCCTACAGATAGAGTGAGAGGTATTGTTGTCATAATCTATCATATGAGATTTGCACTTCTCTTAAAATATATATTCATTACTCATTAATCTTAAATTAGTCTATTATTTCTGATCCAGCACTGGTTTGCTTTCAAAGAACTCACGATTCATGCAAGTAATTTTAGGCATATCCCATCTTCCATTCCCTTGACACCGGATGGTTGGAATATGACGCTGGATGAAACCATCTTTGCAGTGATATCTAATAAGGGAGTTGATTTCATAACGAGGTTTCATCTTCCCAAAGGTCTTTGCGTTTTCCACAACAGGAGGTTGACCACAAGCAACTGAAAGGGAGAGAGAACATAACCCAAAACATCAGTTTGTAAATGTACTTCTGAATATGGTACTGACCTCTAAACCCTGGCTTAGGGAAGATGTCAAGGGACCTCAGTTAGACTCCCAAGAGACACATCCAAATAAGGACAGGGAGATCAGTCTTTTCTATAGTTCTTTAGTCTTGTAGACCAAATACAGTAATGATGAAAGTTGGAAAGTGGCAGATAGTATAGTTCATATTGCCTTTTTGGTTTAAATTTCTGATGTAAATTTGAGCCAAAAAGGTTGGCATACTCACACAAAGAAGTGATTTTCACTGGAAAGCTGCAAAACCTGAAAACCAGTCAAGTTATTACAAGCATTTAAGAAAAAAGTCTTGTTTTCAATACTTCTCATGTCTTCCTCAACAATAGACTATTTAAAAACACTTAAAACTGATGGATCCGTCAAGGCCCAGAGAACACGTTAACAAAAATTGTAAATCGTAATTGGGAACAATGGAGCGCACAGAAGATTTTGGCTGTTTCTTTACTTTCCCAATCTGAAGAGGCAGAGACAATTCCTAAAGTGTTGCTGTACAGCTCCTGGTAACAGTCAGGTTTCCTGTAAATATCAGCTCTAACTGTGTATAAACCAACCGTGCTTTTCAGATTCCAGTGGTGCCATTAAACTAGATGGTTTTGGAAAAGAGGAAGACAAAGATCAACATTACTTGACGGGTGAAAAGTATGCTCAACTGAAGCTCAAGAGCTAACCACATACCAGCGGTCAATTGCCTGCTATGACTGCCTACCAATATTCTGCTGCCCACATACTTCACAGTGATGCCATCCAGGGAAAGGGGACTTGGTAATATTTTCATGGTATGCAAGTAAAACAGGCCTGACAGGTACATGAATGCCTCTTTTGCTGAGATCTGTACCTACAAATAAATTTGCCTGGTTTTAACCAAGAGTTTCAACTGTGTAGGCTTTTGTGCCTGGCTCAAGAACAGATTAGGTAGAGATGTAATATGTGGATACAGACGAAAGATGACCTTGTGAGGCTAATTCAGTTGAGGGCTCGCTCTGCTGGTCACCAGATATCAGCTAGAATAAAACCGGAATTTAGAGAATTATGCTATTGTTAGTGGAAAGTTTGTACCTGTTCCTTTCTTGCAGGTATAGGTAAGGTGATAATTGCAGGGCACATCATTCCACTGCCCATTCTCATGCCATATTATAACAACACAGTCTTCTCCAGCAGAAAAGAAGCTGTCTGGCTGGTTTGGTCGCCAGTTCTCATATTGCTGCAGAAAAGAGGAGCAAAACCATTATTTCCAGTGCTGGAGTATATTTACATTCCATTTTACAGCAGAATAGACAACATTACCTTTGGTGAAGAGCAATCTCAATTGTTTGATTCAGGCTGTTAAGCACAAACTAAACAAAGCTAGATTTATAATATCCTCCCACTCTATTAACAGATTATCTCAATGGGAAAAAAATATAATGATCTAACTTCTCGCTTACTGTAAACCGATGTCAGGTGAACAAAACAGTGACAGAATTCAGCGCAAGTAAAATCTGATCCGAAGTGTGTTGAAACATACTCTTTCCTACGTAGACAGACATGAAGTGGAATGCCAGGAAATGCAGTAAATAGCCCATAACCCTTGTTAGTCCACGATCTACTAAATGGCAAATTACAGGCTAGCTTCTCAGACTCAAATTATTTATTCTCTGACCTCATTTAATGAAGTCATTCAATGGGATGACGTGTAGAATTAGCTGTAAAATAAGTAAAGGTGTCAGAGTGTGTCCCCAGATCACTGCAGATTCATATTGCCATTAAAAAGGCCTACGTGGCAGACTGGGCATACACAGCAGCCTTTCAGCTTTAGAAATGATGATCCAAATTCTGCCCTCTGTAGAAAAAACAACTCCAGCCATCTATGAATATATACGAATAAAACCAGAAACTGGCACTCTAGTTTTAGAAGTAGAAATCTGATTGTTGGTATGTGACATGAGCAAAAAAAGAACCTTCAAATGGTTGAAAAAATATCTTTAGCATAAAAAAGAAATAGTTTCTTAGCCCCGCACCTGGGACACACATCTGGCGTATCGATTTGGGCAGGCTCTGTTCTTTGGGATCCAAGCTGGCTACATGTGGGTCTGCACTTATTTAGCTACACAGTTCTGCAGCTTCCAGCTCGGCTTCTACCTAAAGATATGTCCCTACCAAGAGCTGCGGATGCTGGCTGCGGGCAGGCTGTGCACGGCTCCACGCATGGGCTAAAACCGCCTTTATTCCACTGTGGAATGCGCTCTTTCAAGCATGGCTAAGTTCATCATTGCACGATGTCATTTTTGGATGAAAATTAGGTAGGATTCAGTCTGGTTTTTCAATCAATAAGCAGGAAAAATAGAAACAAAGGGAGTGTCACACCAATTGAAAATCTACGCAGTAGTCCCTGGTAGGGGACGTATAGCCTGCTGTCCTTGCAGTCAGCAGAGGTGGGATAAACTTTACCCCACTTCTTGTTTCAACTTCATCCCAAATGAAGCACAGTAATTTGAGATTTGCATAACATTATGTAAAGAAAAGTGAGAAAAGATTTGGGAAACTATTCTAGGCAATTTTCTTTGGGATTTCTGTTGTGTCACTCCAAGAAGAATTTAATGAAGGATAAAAATAGATATCTGAAAGCACTGGAATTCACATAAACGCCAGACATTAACCAGGCAGCTAGACCCTTGTATGGTCAAAATGACACAGTTTCTACAGTGCTTATATTTTCCTCGGTGCTTACATCTTTCTGTCTAGAGCTGGCCCATATAAATGTCATAAAAGTTTAGCTTTCTATTTTCTTAACTTCGTGAAATAACCACTATTCACTGCCTGGGCGAACACATTTTAGAAATAAAGTTAACATACCCCACACAAGTAGTATTTACCTTACAATGAATCAAACTATGAAAAAACTAAGTTAAGTACTTAACCTTTTCCTACCATGTGTCGTCTTACCCATCACAGGTTTTAATTATCCAAGCAATTTAACAATCATGGTCTAAATAAATTTGTTCTGCACTGAATTTATTACCTCTAATAAAACATCTCCCTTTTTATGTGGAACTAACTTAATTCCTTCCCTGCATTTCAGTGTTTAATAGTCCTAAACTACAATACACACTAACTCATTTACTCAAGTCCAGAATTCAGCATTTCACGTTAGCTTATAAATCAGAGCACGAGTTTTTCAAGCACAGTAGCCAAACACCATACATATGAGTCAAATGGGATCTGCGGTGTGGGGGGCTTCCTGCAACACCTAGCGCGAAAAAGAAAAGCAAGCCCTGTGCGTATCTCCCGAGCCAGTGATTCGGAAAAGGGGGAGGAAGGAATACACTCATGCATGGTGAGTATTACTGTAACTTAGAGTCCTCCAAGACCCCTTTTCCAAAAGGGTACTTTGGAACGGCCACTGAGCCAAAGGTCTAGCACCTTTTTACAGCAGAGGTGGTTAAGGATGCAGAAATCCGGTCAGAAAAGTTCATGCTACCCCAACACAGAAAGCTACTGGCTGCTAAACCAGCGATAGCTGAGTGCACGCACACACTGAAGGCTTAGGCTTGCCAGCGGCACTGCCCCAGGTACCTGCTGCATCTCCTCTACATGGGGGGCTCTGACACACCTCCAGGAGCACCAGAAAGTCTAAGGCAATGAAGGAAAACTGGTGTAGGTTTCACTCGTGCTGCAGGGAAGTCTGTCTGAGCGTTGCAGAGGTGGGGTGAGCAGAAAGAAGCGATCACCTCTCACATTCACCTCTGAATGTCTTACTACCCAACCCAACTGAAAAGTAAGAACGGCTAATGTAAGTCACGAGTGTATGCATGGTTGGTTACACCCCTCAGATGATAGGCAGCAACTTCTTATGCTGAGGCAGTCCCATCGCTTTCAAGAATATGCCCAGACATACGGACACATAGAGAAATTAAAGAAAACAGCCAGGTTAGTGGAAGAAAAGTTTGATCAATAATGTCCTGACAGCAAGGGAAAGACTTCAACAAGCCTTGCAGCTGTTTCTTGTGGAAATGATACTAGAGAGATGTTTGCTTCCACAGGGATCAGAGTGTGGGAATGAAGGATATTTAATGGTTATTGGGGGCGTGTGAGCTGAAGGTGCTCAGCAGCTTGCCAGCTCCCACCCTGAGCACAGGCTCCATATGCTCTTACGTGCCTTGCCATAATGACTCCAAAATTTGTGTTTGCTTTGCTGGCAGGGCTGCAGTGTAATGGCAAAGGATTATATCTAGGCCCTGCGGTTTATTCAAGAATGTCTGATATCCTCCAGCGTGACTCGCTGTTACCTCACATCTGATATCGTCATTGCATGGATTTATTTTGGCTGAATAACTCTGATTTTGCTTGCGTTTATTGCCAGAATTGCTTAGCAGAGGAAGTTCCAGACTGCTGAATTGCTTTCTTAGGTCTCCACCCAGCTCTTCTGTAGTTTTTCAATTCCTTATTTAGCCACTGATAATGGGATAATGATACAAAAAGATTCTCACAGTTTGAGTGCAATAAGTTGCTAGACAAATAAACTAATATTTTGCTTTCCTCTTATGACTTACATTTTTGCATGACTGCGAGCATGATTCTGGTTTTCACTTACACTAGTGTAAATCAGGGGTGACTGCACTATCACCAGTAAACCTACATCAGCAAAAAATTAATGGGAAAGAACCAAGTCCCGTAAGTCACATACTGATTGGTACTGTTTGTTTTCAAACGTATCCCTTACAATTTCTCATACCAAGTGTGTTAAGTGTAACAACACCCCTAACCTTGCAATAAGTGCAGTAAACATCTGAGATACTCAGGTCACAATTATTCTGCTGGGAAACACTGCTCAGAGTGTCCTGAACAAGATGCCCTTTTTAAAATGACTGTGTCATTTAAGATCCTTGTATTTCAATGCATTACTGCCCGTTAGAAAAGTATATTGTACAAAGAGAAAAAAAAAAAACCCAACCAAACCTTAATTCCTTGGCAACATGTACCATTCAGATTTGTTCACGTCCAAAAAAGATCAGCCATATTCACAGGCGAGCCAAAAACTGCTGGCGTCGTTCCAGCCGCCCTCCTGTTAACGTTATATCTTCATGTAAACTGTTATTGTCTCAGCAGACCAATGAAACCGCACTAAGGCGCACTGGGTTTGAATTGATAAAGCTCAAGACATCCTTTTGCCAACAGCCAAGCTTCAATCGACACCTTTAGCAACACTCTTAGCTGCATCATTCATAAAATATGACTTATGTTTCTGAAAACCTAAATAGATTCAAATGCTGAGTTAGTACATGACAGAAAAGCTGTTATGACCCTTTCAGTCCTCAGCAGAAATACTTACCCTGGGTGACAGCACAGAGGGCCCTAAAAACTATGACTACCCTGGTTTTTAAGCAACATATTACCATAACACAGGTGAAGTTTTCCCCTGGATTAAAATGCAAAGCACTTCCAGTCTGTACATTTTAGGACATTTAATCTTAATTATTTACATGAATCAAAAAGTACTTCAAAGGAGGTTTGGCCCGCTACTCTTTTCTCCTCCAGCTAAGAAGTGTGCTTTTCTGAGGTGGCTTCGGAGAGGGAAGTTCAAAGCAATGCATGGGAGCAAAGGCTGGAATCACACACCCCAGGCTCAGTCAGACACCACTGCACCAGCCACTCTGCAAAGCTCTCAACACCCACGATGGTGAGACACTTGGGTTTTTTTAATCAAAAAAACGAGGTTTCTGTGTAGTCAGGTAACTGCAGGACCTAGCCATGGGGACGGGATTTTGGTCCCTGTACATTCGTTTGGTCCTTTGGGAGCCACACCACTAGTCTGTCTTCCCATCATTTCAGGCTGAAAACTGGCACTCCTGTAACACTCTTTACGCACTTAATTATACCATAATAATTCATTACTCTTTCTTGTACAGTTTTTTTTTGTTGTTGTTGAAACCAAAGCCCACGCTGACACATTGCATTTACTTGTTCTAGCTTTCTCTGCTACAGACCACCGAATATTTTCCTGCAGAAGGAGGGTGGAAGGTCCATGGGTTAGAGCTGCAGCTGAGACAGGGTTCAGTTCTTCAGGCGTCCTACGTGGCATTAGACAATGCACTTGGCTGGCTGATTCCCACCCTGTAAAGCAGTGACAATGTATTCTCTTGCCTCACAGGAGGAGCTTGGATATGATGGTTACAAGAGGCCATGAAGACATTTTATTAAGTTCCACATTTTTGGGGAGAATTTCCTTATATGGCATTGAATTAACACTCAGCCATAATCTGCCAGTTGGGTGACAGGCTGACTTTTCACATAAATTAAATCTAAGAAAGCCACGATTACAGTAAGAGCTGTAAAGCAGCTAACTTTATTAGACACTACTTTTTCTCATTCACATGGCTGCTAATTAAATTGAATGAGCACAGCCTTCCCATCATGAACAAGATCCTACCTTGTGGGAGATTTGTTATTTAAATTTTCAGATAACCGGCCTTATTTGAGGGACTCATTTCCTTATTAATGAGTAATCCAATCAGCTCTTTCAGATGTTTGCACTGCCAAGGTGAATCTACGAGTAAGCAGTATCTCAGCTTTGTGACGCTCATTTGGAGATTTCAGCCATTCCTTTATCTCCGAAAGGCACACCAAGTGGCTGAGATCAATCGCTTGGATTTTGCTTTCCAAAATAGTCAACAAGCACTGCGTTTAATGAAGCGCAACAAAATAAACTACTGATGCAAACAAAGCTTTACTGCTTGACCTCCTTATTGTGTAAAGGCCAATAATCTTTTGTACCTAACTAAACCTAGGAAATCATTTACTTGAAATACACCTATTTGGATTTGCAGGGTTAATGCTTTTCCTTCTGGGAAAAGGAAGCATGGTTTCAGCATGTTTAAATAAGCTTAAAGTACAAATCTTCCTTGGCACTTTTTGGCACTTGTAATTTCCAATGCGATTTTTATTTTCTTTCGCTCTGGCTGCTTCCCTATCTGATTGCTTCTTGATGCAAGACTAATGAGGCAAATCAAAAAAACAAGGATAGATGCAGGCCCTGGCTGACTGGATACTCTCTGTGCCATTTCATCTGAAAGAGAAGCAACACTGCCTGCCTGGTGTTTATCACCAAACAAGCTGAAACCACCACGGCAAAGCTTACTGACTATTGTCCTTTTTTCTGCCATAACTCTGCTAAGAACAGGAATGCACTTTTTTCACAATAGCAGACAAATTCTTAGGAATCTTTATCAGGAAACCCCCTGAACAAGTCCCTTACTGTGGAGGTTCTGTTATAATTGGATAGCTTAACTAAAAATTACATCTCGCTTTCAGTAAGTTCTGGCAATTTTATAGGTTGGCCTAACTACAACAAGATCAGCACAAGGTTACAATGAGTATATGGATCAGTTCAGAAAACTCTCGTTTGTGGCTCATGCTGCTGTACAGCACCAATTCTGTTATATGAGACACTCATGGGAAGTTTGAAAGGGATTGCATTTCCTTTCAACAGAAAAAAAAACAAGCAGATCACCATGAAGATTTGGCAATGTCTGAAATACTTCCATTAAGTTCACCAGGTATTTAAATGCTTTTACACACTGGGAAAGACAAGAAACTACCTTATAGCAAGCATAGGCTCTGTTTCATTTAATTTCACCCCAGTCCTGCAAAGGGTTTTTCTGTTTAATTTTATGAATGGGAGCAGTCTGACAGAACTCACCAAAAACATTCATGAGATTAAAAACCCTATTCAGTGAGTGCTTAAGCATATACCTTGCTTTAAAGACATAGGTGGTGCTCTAAACTCTATAGGGTAGATCACAAGTGCAATTCAGACACATTCTAAAATATCTTGCTGAAGGAGGAACCAAGCTAAAGTTGGTACATCTTTGCTGGGAGAAATTCTAGTCAATTTGAAGACAACTGCTATATTTAAACTTATCTACAAGTACACACAAAAATCACATACCATGTTCCTGATATTTTTTAGATCATAGCTGAATGGCTTCCCTCAAGATGTTAATCTGGGCTTTGTTTGCATGGGATTTGGGAAACTGGCAGGATTTGGATCAGGCAGGCACCCAACACTCCCTATTACAGAGTCACACTGTGAGCAAGACAGACTCCCCGAAGGAGCTTTGCTAAGGACCTTTGCAAAAGATTTCACTTGAAAGGGGTTTTTGATAACAGTGCAGTGGGATGTATTGAAAAACTCTTTGAGTTCCTATGCAACAGTGCAGAAAAAGGACTGTGAATAACATACACTCATGTATATCCATGAATATCTTCAAGCACTGATTGCAGATTGAATAAGCAACTGAATAAGACCTATGCAAAAAAACCCAAACCAAAACCAAAACAAAACTGGGAAAATAATCTAAGGGATACAAATGAAACAAGCAAAAAAGGCTAGCTGATGAAGCTGAAACATAAAAACACTATCAATCCTATCTTTTAGGGGGAGCTGATCATATGGTGGAGCAGATGACTAGCTCTTTGACATTTTTTTTAAAGCAATACCATAGTATGACAACTTTTCCATCAGCAGAAACCACTAAGTATGGCTAGAAACTCCCACTAGATGGCAATGTCTACTCACTAGTGAGTCCAGATACTAACGAGGTAGTTTCAAAATAATAATTACTCAGAAAAGATATCTCTTTTATTAACTCTTTAAAAGCTAATTGAAGCCAGTGGACACAATTCCATTCACTTTTATCTGTTCTCTACCAACTCTTCTTAGAGTAATAATGGTTCTTCTTAGAGTAATCATGGTTCACGGGCTGTATAGTTCAATTTTGTGGGCATGCTGTGTGTACTGGGCATTCAGTAGTCTCCTTAGCACAGACACTGAAAAATTAGCAGCAAAGAGCTGGTGAAATTCTCTTGCTAATGGGCAGGTGTTTTACAGTGGAAGAAAAGTACGGCGGGGTGTTAAATGTTGGTTGGTATAATACATGTTCTTTGGGAGTCACATTAATATAATTATGTATTATCAACATGATGCAAATTACATGGGGTGTGACTTATTCTTTTTGTGCACAACTACCAGCAGAGCCACTGAAAAAAACGAAAATCCTGCACTTTGTCATTTATGTCAACAATTACTGCAGGTTTGAAGCTGTCCAAGAGTTTTAGCGCAGAGCCAACCGTAACGAGGCTCTAAAGTAACTGCTGACCCTCCTGGTAAAAATGAGACAAAAACCCACTTTGTCCAAGAGGCCCTCCTTACTGCCTACAACATACTGAACTAAAAATATACCTGTCATTAATAACATTATATAGTTCTCCTCCATTTAAATGCAGGTCAAATGAGCATCTTAAAAAGAGGCTGTAATGACTGGCTGCAGCACAAAACCAAAACATTTGGTAGATTTAAATTCTCCTTCTCCAATGATCTTGTGGGACATGGGCACAATGAGCTTTTTGTTTGCAGCTCACTACAGTACTTTTTAGTTTGTTTGCTTTATTTAACCCTCAGAGGCAGGCTCCTTCCCTACAATACTCCATGCCTTTTGAAGGTTTTTGTGTTCAATAAAGTTACTCTTTCTGAGAGGGGTGCAGTTACAGATTTGCTCAAGTTAAAGCATTCTGATTCACTGAGCAATAAAGGAAGGAAAAGAGAGGGCTTTGTTTTTGCCAGAATTAAACTTCTGTTTTGTATTGTGTTGGTTTTGGTTTGGGTTGGGTTTTTGTTTTGTTTTGTTTTTTTTTTTAAATTTAGCTACCTAACACTGACAATCTGAGGTCCAGCATTGCAAAACACAAAGCATAAACGCTCCTATGCCGAAGGGAAGAAAAACTAACGTAGAGTCTCTGGACAGTTTTAAAAGTGGCAATATGCCCCATTACTTTCCTAGCTGGCAGCATTCTCCAAGTGACAGACAATCTGGCCACAGACACTAGCCAGCTCCTTATTACAGCACTAATCTTATGTAATGGGAGTGAGCTCACTGCCCTACAAAGCACTAATTATCAACAGCATTTTCCAAAGGATATGAATAACTCCCCTTGTGAGACAGAGGCCCAAGGCACAACCCCAAGTAGCTATATGCGCTTAATCCATAACATGAATAGCTCCAAAGGACTCCTTTACCGCTGTGCCTGCTCACAAGGGTCCTTAACAGTGAAACGCCAGCAATCCAAATACAATGGAGAAGCTGCCAAAAGCAACACCAGATTTTTTTCTGTTTGGATGGGTGTGCTTTACAGCTGTAAAAGTTACTATTCACAGAACTAAGTGAATTATTTAAATTCAATTTCCCTAAGATATTTTCAAATGTCACATTGCGTTCACTCTTCCTTTGATCAAACCAATTATTAAATGTCTCCACTGATAATGTGAGTTGTGTTATTTTGTAGTTCGTATTACATCAAATTTAAATTATACAAAAATCCAAGTAGGCAAGGACAAATTCCTCTTTTTATGTACTTGTGTGAGTATTTAGGCCTTGCATTCTTCTGCTGGATCATTATGATTTTCCCCAAATGTAGTTGCTTTTATTGCTTAGAGCTTTTTATGGTAATTGTGGGACAAAGATTGTCCATGATTCATCCTTAAAGAGTTGTTCGCTATCACAGAAATGCTGGGATAAAAGTCTACAGGAAAGTGTGAGAATAATTTTGATCCTGTAATTTTTAAAATGTAAACAAAATCTTCCATTTAGCCACTATGATTCCTGTGTAGAGTGTAAGTCAGAGGAAAACTAACGCTTTCCCACACCAAATGCCAACAGAACAGCCCTGTAACTGCACTGATACAGAAGAAAAGCAGAGCTAACAAAACATGCTCTTAAAATACTGTATAATTTTCTTGTGTCTCTTGCATCTGTCAATGCAATCATACCTGAAATGTCTTGAGCAGAAATTGGCTTGATTTTCAGGCAGTAATGACTAATGAAGCTCTAAAAATGTTGGGGTGCTGGAAGTTCTCTGAACACACTTCAGTACCTGCTCTCACTACCTTCACCTTTGAGACAGATTATCCGAAGTTAGGAACTAGGTAGACACGCCAAAGTTTGCACCTTACAAATTCCCTTCCTACTGACCATGCGATCTCGGATGTTGCTGGTATTCCAAGCCAATGCTTGTGGCAGTAGTCCCTAATCTCCAACTATCACTAAATTTGCACCACAAGCGAGGATCTAGGTTTCCTGAAAGAGCAGTCACTTTTTATGTTGCACTATCACAGCTGCAATCAACTCCTTTCCCTTGATATAAAAAGGGAACGGTTGCTGCTGCCAAAGTGTTTTTCATGTGGTTCATCAGCTCCAGAACACGAATCCACCTCTCCCAACCACCGGAAACACTGAAAAGTTCTTTCTTTCAAAAACAGAAAAAAGAAAAGAAAAAAAAGAGAGAGAGCAGGAACACATCGTAGATGAGAAAAGATTGCTTCCTGCCATACGGATACAGTACAGCAAATCAGAACAAATTAGATTCATACGGGTGGCCAGCAATGGATCCCACAGTTCAGTATAATTGTAGCTTATTTTGCTCTACATATTGGACAAAGCAGCCTAAGCTTAGCCAAGGAGCACCTTTGAAGACATGCTCTGACCTTAGCCAAGAACCTTCCAGTTTGTTTTTTAAAGAAATTGAAAAAAGGAGACAAATTGGCCTTGCCAGTAAAATCCAGTATAATGAAATATCAGTTAACTGAAAAGCAATTTGTTTATGGAAAATTACAATTAAAGTTTGGGGCATGAGAGGTACAACCCAACTACTTTATTCATGTTATTTTGCACTTTTCAAGCCCAGCTTGTGTTTGGGATGGAGTGGGTACAACATGCTGAAAAAGTATCTTTTACCAGGAGATGGTGAGACTTTATCTGTACAACCCAATCCATTGCATAAGATTATGCCATTTTGCCTGAAAGGCAGGAAGCTGCTGAACAGTTTTAAATTAAAAACAACTTTACAGTTAAGAAATAAACCTGCCAAAATCCCCTAAAAGCACACAGATAACTATTCATCAAACACTTCAATCAAAAAGCATCCTCAAGTTCTCTTTGCAGGAATGCAGCCTAAAATACTATGATTTAGGAGTGTGCCCGTTTCTATTTTGCTACGATAATTTTCCTTGTCTTAAATGTTTTTGTCATGGAAAACAGGTAGACTCAATACAGATATGGACAAATATCATGTGGACCAAAAAGTTTTAAATACTGTTCCTAGCTGTCTCACTGAATCTGATTGTACTTGCTTCGTTATTCAAGACACGAGAATTTTCCTTGAGGAACTCTGAGAATCAGAGCATGTATTTACAAGATCACTCTTCATTTATTCCAAGGCTTGCTTACTGGCATTATTCTTGCAAGTTAAACATAAATTCCAGTTCATACATGAAAAACGTGCACAAGAATAGAGGGGCTTTTTTGACTGCTGCTGTTTTTGATGAATTGCTGACAGATTTTTTTTTTCTAAAGGTGTTAAAAAAAAGAATGCCAAGATACCAAAAGTGGCAGACTATGGTTAGTCTACTACTAGGCACTGCCCCTGTTTTCGGTAGGGCTGTCAGCCTGTCAAGGGTACTCTAGATTCAGCGTAGGTTTCCCAGTAAGAACCTTAATTCTATATGCTCACTTTTTAAAAATCTTGCTCACATTGTCCCATACACCTTAAAAAACAAACAAACCTCCCATCCCACTGAAGGGGCATGAACTGATCTCATCTGGACACTGCACAGAAAACTGAATGGCCTTTACTTATTTGATTGGCAAAACTATCATCCACTGATTCATGAGGTAAGGGAAATTTCTGCAACGTCATCTGAGAATTTAAGTTTTCTCACATTACTAGGCCAATGAAAAAGGTGAGTTTATCGCCTTCATCTCACATGAGTTGACAGGAAGGGTGCTCAAAAACAAGCTCCCCCCCTTTATTTTGGGAGCCAGTGGAAGTGAGACGGCACAAGATTTATATGCCAGTGCTGCATGTGACTATGAGGTCCACAAAAAATAGCTGAGGTGGGCATGTGTATTCAATAGCTCACTGTAGTTAGAAACGATGTGCAGTGCACTTGGAAGTACATTTGCTGTTTTTCACTAAGGAACTCATGTACATGCTTTGTCTAACTATCATATTTAATGATGGCTGGCACTTAGTTTCTGTTTAAAAAATCTGGAAAAACACAACTTGGCATGAGCTGAAAATGTAAAAAAATGATGATTTCCTTCCGTTGAACTCATTGGTTGAAATACCTTTTAGGTGCAAAGAAGAAAAAAAAAGGTATTTGATCCCCTTTCCAGAAATTGCTAATAAAATACATGCCAACACCTGGCAAAAGAGTTCCTTTCAACATACTGAATATTTAAGTTGTGAGTTTTCTTACGTCCATGGAAAATGAGTACCAAAGTAATTCAAAACTTGTTCCATAATCTCCAATGGTAGAGCCTGTGGTTCAGTGATTCTCAATTCTAGGGGTTTTTATTGGTTCAGAAAGAAAACTCACATGAAAGAGAAATCACTAAAATGTATCACGGCTATTTTATCTGGGCAGTACATGGGTCAACTGCAGCACTGGGCCAACAATACCATCCACAACATGTCTTGCTGTTGCTGTTGTTGTTCATTTGCTTTTTCTTTTAAGCCTACCAAGCATCAGAACTTTTGTTTTTTTAATCCAAAACCTAATAAAATCATGTAAGCATGATTTTCAGATTAAACCAAGCCATTACTGGCAGAAAATTCAAACAAGTATCAAGATAAAAAAGTATGTACATCACTTGTAGATGCAGTCTATTTAAGAGTTGAAGTGACTTTTCTGATAGTATCTCCTAGCAAACTCTAATATCAGGGGATCCTCAGCAGACTTGACAAATCTTCCTCTACGCCTGAAGTGTTGAATAGAATTGCAGGTAGATAATATTATCTTGGAGAAAGCATAGGGCTGGGTAACAAAGTTAGAAGCAGCTGAATTACAGATGTGCCCTGATATGTAAAACACAAGAAGTCTATTTATACCTTGGCTATATGCAAGAGCTACCTCTAATCTCAGAAATTCAAGTTAGAACCTGAGTGTGGATGTAATAATGCTGATTTTTATGATCAAAAATTACATCAATGCATTTAAAGCTACCATGACTACTGTTTGCCTGCAAATATACAAATGATGTAATTTGTTGACCTACACAGTATTCAAATTCATTGGAATTTTAAGACTTCATCACGGTAATACATTTGATGCATATATTTAATAATGTTATTGTTCCTATTAGTTACTAGAGAAGTAATAAATCACTGTAACCAGAATAGTGGTTAGAAAGTATGAAAAATAAGTTAAAAACTAGGGAAAAGGAGCAAATGAGGAAGCTGCTTAGAACCATGGTTTCCAGAAACCATATGGAATAAATTAAGAAGGAAAGCTATTGAAGCAATGAACACAAATGATTTCAAGAGACACCTAAATTGTTTCCGAAGGAAGAGACAGAGGGAAGTTGTTAAAAAGAAAAGAAAAATAAAGTGGAAAAGAGATCTATCAAATGAGAAATCTGTTGGACAGATGGTCTTATTCTGTTCCTAGAATATCTTCATTTTTTTAAACTGAAAATTAAAGTAAGAATGTAATGCCATATTTGCCCAGTAGCCTGAATTAAAAAATAGAATCTTGGCCCTAATTTTAATTTCCTTGAATTCATCATTCAGTGACATACCAAATTTGTCTTTGAACATATGAGCATCTATCTTGTTTACACTTCCTAGTGGAAGACAGGCTGCCCTTTCAGGCACTACATTTATGCCCAAATCTATCTCACCTAACTTTAGACCCCTTAGTGAAGTGTAGGCTCCTTCACCAACCACTGCAGACAGCCCAGACCACCCCTGAGCTCCAACCAAAGCTGAACTGCCCTCAGAGGGTGCCTGTGACTGTCAGCGAGGTGTAAGAAGCCACATCAGGAGACAGAGAGTGAACTCATCCGAAATGAGTAGAGTTCAAGGTCATGGCCCATCTTGCATTCCCAAAAATACACGAGGATAGGCAAGAGAAAACAATGAAATCAAACTCTTCTGCTTACATCTGCAAGCATGGGTCCAAGCACAAATGGGTGCATTAGTACCACCACAGATGCACCGAGCAATCAGTCAGGTAACAAACAGTTTAATCATCTTTTTCTTCCTCCCTGTGCTGTCACCTGCCACACATGGTAGTTTCCCCAAGAAACGGCATATTTACAAGTAATTTTAGAGAACTTTAAACCTCTGGTTATTTACATGAAACTGTAATAAATGAAGCCTGCTTTGCCCCAGGTGTCTTTCTACATAAGTTGTAGCCACGTGGTATGCAGCAATGATTATTGCATGCATGTGTAAGCATGTGCATATGTGTGTCCAGATGCTGTCTGCTTTGAGAAGAATTCACAACTGGAAAAGAAAATAATAAGCATAACCACTTTGTTTTGGGGTTTTTTTAATGTAATGTTCTTCAATGGGTGCTAAACAGCAATAAATCACCTGTCCCATCTACCAGAGACTGTTTTGTATTGGAAAGAGCTCAGTTATTTCCTGTATACATCAGCTCTTTAAGTTAGTTAAAGGTGGGTAGAGAGCGTTCTTCCTCTCCTCCTGCTGATTTTCCTTCTTGTTTTAAGGCAATAAGAGGTATCAACAGCATCTTAAAATTTTATGGACAGATTATTTGTTACAGGCCTCCTGCACCACGTAAGGATGGCTGCTTCTCCATCCTAGCTGTAGAGCTGCCATACAAACTAGAACAATTTCCAACAACACTTGAGAGGCTCCTTCATGCACTCTCACAGACCCACTGAAGGCAAGAGTTTGAATGCCATGTCCTCGTCCAAAAAAATGCATTCTGCTCTATACACAGATGGGAGAGGAGAATTGCCACATGTGTCCTTGTATAAAAACAGAAGAGCACAAATCAGCTCCAGCAAAACTTAAATTACAGTCTCAGACTTTTTGAGTTTTTCTGTTTCGATGCTTTGATAGCTCCCACACATACAATAATAAGAACTAAGAATAAGATTTTAGAACTCTACCACAAAATGGTAGTTATGCCGAAACAAGAGTCTGCTGGCTGCGTGTTTAGCGACTACATTTTTTCATGCAGCTTACCTCATTGCTGGTGGGAATTTGATAAGCCACCACAAAAAGAAATGAACGAGTGATTTAATTTCAAAGGCATCTTACCAGTGGGCTACCATCAGTCCAGCGGAAATCACGCTCAAACATCTTGTCATTGAGTCCAATCCACTGGTAGTCATGCCCAATACCTAAGGAACCAGAAAGATATTTTTATTAACCTTCCCATAAATGGAAAAGATTTCACCAACGAAAATAAAAAGAATTTGCACAGAATGAATCAGACATCCTGTTCTTAAGATTCTTCTACTCATTATGCAAACAACTATTTACAGGCTGTTTTTCAACTTTTTGATTTTAATTTCGGATGTCTATAAAAATGCAGATCTTCCTCTAAGAGTTTTAAACAATCCTGTCTCTTCCCTCCTGATGGTGTCTCCCAAAGAAAACAGATTAGTTTCCTACCTGAGTGCATACGAGGGGGAGGAAAAAAAAAAAGTGAAAAAGATTAAAATAATAAAAGCATGTATCTTAATCTACATTTTTCAAGATTTCGTTAGGCTGAGACCAATGTTTTCTAGATTGTGCAACACAACATACAGCAACTCTTTCTTTATGCCTACTTATTACAATATATGGTGGCATGGTCGTTGGTGTCAGGTGCACAAAAAATCTAAAACCTCCAGAAAAAAATATTTCATCAATTTCCAACGCAAAACAATAGTACTTGTTCTCTTGCTAAACCCAAAGTATTTTCTATGTAACAAATAATAACTTAATAGTGACAAGGAACTTGCATTGACTGCAAAAGTAAACATGAAGAACACAAAGTGTGCCTTTTAAACATTGTAAAAGTATATTTTGAGACGGACATGTAAAAGCTGAGTGATCAGGAAGATATTTCACTAGCTCTGAACCCTCAGTTCCAACTCTTGTTTAGAGAAATCCTCACAGTACGTACGGTTCACAAAGATCTGCTCCTCATGAGACAAGATGCTTGTCAAGTGTGCTCCCTGGAGACGGCATTCCCTTTCAGCTGTATCCCATGTACGCCGATGGGCAAAGTATTTGTAGCACTGTCCTTGGAACTTGTGCCAGCCATAATCACAGGTCTCTGTGTCTGTCACAAACAAATAAATCACATCTCTGTCAATGGGTTTGAAACACAGGAACGTTTCATGCAAGCAGATGGGTTTTCTGCAGGGCAAATGTTCAGGAAGATTCCTACCCGTTGAGCAGTATAAATGCAAACAATCAACACTCATCCTTGAGACCTCACTACATTTTCAGGTAGTTCTATTTACCCAGTTTCAGTACAAGCTGCAAGAACTTATGGAAGGAGTATAATTGCAACTGGCAGCTTTGTGAGCTTCCACTGATCGATTTGCACTGTACCTGGACAATGCCAAGAGGACATCTTTAGTCCATAACTCAGGATCAATGAAATGCCTGGATGTTGGACTGCAGTTAGTCTACATTTCAGCTGAATTTCAGAGGCTGTATATAAGGATGGGAATTTTTACTTGCAAGGGCAAATAGTTCTTTGAGTGACTGTGCTGAATTACCATGGTTTGGAAGAAACTGATAACTGAAAATAATATGAAGAACAGTGCTTGTGATTGTTCAGTCCACAGATGCAAAGCTGCAGCACTGTCTTTCTGAACTTATCCCTCCAAATCCTCCTCCAAACCCCATCTTCCTTGACAAAGTCTACCTTAATAAACTTTAGGCATCAGTTTCTAAGGAAGGCTGTAAAGCTGAAATACAAAGTAATAAATGCACATTGTCTGTGCTTGTATGAGGGATGGTACTGATACGAATGCATAATAGAGAGAAGTTCCCATCAGCCAGTATATCCTTTCATCTAAAGAGAAATAAACATGAGCCTTGGAACAGTAACAATCCATGGATTTGACGTTAATTATTTTTTCAAGGTTAAGCAGCTGTAAACAGAATAGATGGCAAGGAACAACAAAGTTCTGGTTCCAAGTCTGCTTCTGCACCAACACTGCGAGAATGAACCACAGACACGTATCAGCATTAGTAAGATGGGCGTAACAAAAATGATGCCCAAATGTGTCTGAGCTGTGCTTGATGATGAGAAGAACTTGCCACTGAGAAGAGAGAGTTTTAGGGAGGAACAGGAGAAACAATAGGGAAAACTCAGACTGTTTCGGGTTATGGCGGATGAAATAGCATCATAAAGGACACTTCAGCACATGATTACAGCTTGTTCCGACTACAGCCAGTTCCAGCTTTCTAAGTACATGATGGCTCACCCTGAAGGGCCTCAGTTGCAGGATGTTGAAGAACAGAAACACAAAGCTTGGCCTTCCCCACCCACCAAACAGGAATTTGCCACTTCCCACCAAGTTTTATCAATCCCCAAACAAAACTGTGGCTGAAAGCAACCATCTGGCCTTTCCAGAGGTATAGATACATTCTGGGTATGAAATTTGGTTTCTTATTTCCAGTAAATCAATATAGTCAACAGCAATAAAATGCTTTGGCCAAAGGGACTCTTTTTGCATTAGTACAGAAAAAGCCAAATATTACAGAATATGCCAATGACATATGACTGAAAATTCTTTAACTATGGTATTTCTCAGGTTTGAGCAGCTACCACCTGAAAGACAATAGTGAAATAATTTTTTCACAACATAAGGCTGATTCTTAATTCATAGGAGGAAAAGGACATTCACACCCTGAAACACCAAAGTGTTTGGGTTTTTTAGTTTTTAAATCTCCCAGGATGAAAGCTAGACTTTACGTGTACATAGATGGATTTAAAATTGCAAACATATCACTTCAGAGGCTTACCAGAATTTCTCTGAGAATTTCCGGTGACACTAAAAACACAGTAGTCATTGTCCTAGGAGTCTGGTATCAAAATTGTTTTCTAAGAGTCATCAGTACAGACACAAATGTACCAAATACAAAGGCATAACTGATTATCTCTCTTCTATTTTCAACAAGTTAAGCTGTAGAAAACTTCTTGTGCCTTGAGTAATCCCAGCTACGAAAAAGGAATGTAATCTATACTATCAAATTGTTAGTTTTTTATCTTTTCCCTCTTTGTATTCGGCATGAGGTGCAGGCTGCAGATACAGCTTTAATCTCTGGCATCTAGGCCATTTGAAAGTTTAGTCTGCCTTTGGCTTTCTAGAACAGTTGTTTAACCACGCAATGCTGACTAACAGGGCTATGTCCTTTGCGAAGGCACTGAAGATTTTATTATTCATCTTGTTCAGGGACTCCCTTGTCCCACAGGAAAGAAGTCAGATAATAACAACCCGCATTGCATGCTGAGAAAATCGTGGCCAGAGAGCATTTCCACGCTATTCTAATCAAGCCTTCCCCGGCCTCTGCTAGGGAAGAAGTGCTCAATTTGAGAGAAAGGCACATAGGGGTGGCAAAGAGGCTTGAAAACACAAAACCTAGAAGACTGGGTTCAATGAATGAGATATAATGGCCGGAGCATGAACCATAAATAATAAAATTTTTCTTCTTAAGATAGAAGGTGCCAAATGGTGACATAGGTACTCTTAGTTGAAATGCATGCACTGCAGCGCACATACAACTTCTCCCTCTTATCCAATATGGCATGTTTTCCAAAAGGGAAAAGTTGAATAAGTTCTGCACCTGTTTATAGCCCAAATCTACAAAAACAGAAAAAGACAGGGCTGATGCCTAGAAAATACATAGAATTTTTAGAAGGGGAAGAGAGGATTTTTTTTTTTTTTTTTGAGAGATGAGAGGTTGATGAGAAGAGGGGAAAAAGAAATGGAGAAAAGGATAGGCAGGAGGCTAGAGGATGAAAAATGCAAACCTGGCAAGTAAAAATGTGGGCACTGGTTCATCTCTGCAGTGCTCTGTCCTGAGTGCATGTGTATCTTATTCCATTAACAAAGCTGAAAGTGTGACACAAAGGTAAGGGCTCCATACAGATACTAGTTTTTAGTGCCTTTACTGAATGAGTAAAGTCTAATTGCAGGTGGCTGTAAATTTTCTGACCTGATCACCTGTGAGCAGAGTAGGTGCAAGAACTTACTGAATATGATACTCCATGTTCATTGTATTCATATCCAGGGATGTAATCACAGCTTCCCATAACCTTATTCCAGAAAGTGATGGAAAGACTGGAACACTGCTTGCCATATTTATGGCGTTTTAAAAGTTGTCTGACTGGTCTTAAGATTTATGACAATTTACAGGCCTTTTCAGTGATGTGCGCAAGGAGTTACTTACACAGCTTCTGTTGTCTGTAACTGCAATTGTATATGTACAACAACATCTCTAAACACTACATTAAAACAAAAGTTCTCTGTAGGTTTAATACATAGATAGGTACCACTTCTTCAACAGCTGCAATAAGCTGCTGACAATAGGTCCCTTGTCTTTAAAGAAATTCCATAAGAGGCTTAAAGAAAATAAAGACTGAAACACAGGTATTAGAACATAATGAGAGTCTCACTCAGCTGTGAATTTTATCTGTGACTGTCTGTCTTCAGCTAATGAACAAATGCCTGAGGCCCATTAGCCCACACATCTTGAGGAGAAATCATTTCTCTGGTAAATATTCAAAATAATCCCTTCTCGGCTGAAAGACATCAGTTAGAGACCATCTGTTTTCAGAACGTATCTTTGCACTGAGGCCTTCTCAAGTACTTCCATCCCGAGCTACCAAGCCCTGGGAACAAAGTGAATCAAATGAGACTGGAGTAATCACAGACATTTGAGCAATAAACATGGGTTATAAAAAAAAAAAAATAAAAAAAATAAATTGTTCCTGATATGATGATTAAAAAACCCAGTTGTTTTGTTTTCAGAACCTGGAAAAGAACAGCTGGTTGTATTATCCCAAGGAGGCATGTCCCGTAACAAACACATATGTGCCATTTTGGCACACAGGTCCATGCACGCAGCTGCATTTGGTAAACAGGCTCTCCTAGGTGTGCCCACAGAGATCCTGCAGTGGAGAAAGCCAAACCTTAAGTCTGAAACACAAGCACCGTTCCTTGAAAGCAGGTAGACACTAGTTAGAATAGGAAAAGGAGAAAAAGAAAAGGAAATTCTAGCCAGCCAAAGAAGGAAAAGGAAAAAGCAGGTGCTCATCCAGTTCTCATAAAGAACACTTATTCCTGAAATTGAGGTTCAAATTGCAAGTTTCTACCATTTTGTTGTTTCCCATGTAACTCTTCATGAAGTAAGGTACTCCTCACCACAAATACAGATGGCCAGATGATACAACAGCCCCAGGCTTTCATACACCCCTGGGGACTATTCTCTACAGTTGGTTCCACCAGCCTGGTGTGAGACAGGGTATCAAACAACCCTCCTCTTTCCCCGAACACGGAGCTTGAAAAGCAGCGTTTCAGGCAGCAAAACTGGGAGGATCAGAGCTTTGGGCTCATTTGTCTGGATGCTGTGAGCTCTCATAAGGGCTTTTGACAGAGGGACAACAATGGAAAGACTGATGGCTCCCCCAGGATAAGACTCACATCAAGATCTAATGTAAATAGCGGTCATCCTTTGAAAAAGTGTTTTGGGGATATCTCTGCATTTTAAGACGTGATGTTCAAATGCCACCAAGTGGCATGCAGAATATGCATCTGTACTTTGAAAAGAGAGGTGATATTCAAAAGAGGGTATCTAACAGAGGTACTCCATTCACTTTTAATCTAGTCTGAACCAGAAGTGATGTTGTCTTACTGATCTACCCATCTAGTTTAAAAAAGAAACACCCTCTGCTGCTCTATTTCTAACATCAGACAACTTTAGCTCTCTTCAGGAAGAAGTTCCTGGGCTCAGATTGTCTGCTGAACTGGTTCCACCTGGCAAGAAAAACAGCTGTCAGGGAGCCAATTACAGCTGACTGAGTCTGGGGATTAATTTCCCTCACCCTAGGTTAGATCACCCTGAAGGCTCCTCTAACTTCTACCACCTGCCGGAGGTCCCCGATGTGCAGCTGCACTGTTCTCTGGTCACATCCCCTCCTAACGCTAACACAGGCGTAATACATCAGCTGAAGATCCCTTTGTCTACAAAAGTCTCATGGGAGCATTTGCTTGAAATTCTGAGCTCTATGTTTTTTCTGCACCAGTGTCATGGGACTAGGACATGGTGGAGTTGTCTCCTGCTTTAACCTTCATTTCCAGAGGCAATGCACACTCACTTCTTCCACTCCCTTCCATGAGACTTTAAATACTCAGCACCGTACCTAAGAAAGCCCTTCAACTTGACTTTTTTCAAAGCTTTCTAAAATGAATAGTATATGTTGGAGAAAAAGAAAAAAAAAAAGAGTAATGAAATATAATCTCGGTGTGCTCAACTCCACCTTTCCTGTGGCACCAAGGTACGCATTCTGTCGTTCTGGCTGGTCTTTAAATCTAGTGAGGTCAGGACTGGTGCCTTGAAATAAAGCCTGCTTGCCAGACAACCGTGTCTGAATCGCCAACACAGTTTTATTTTGTCTGGTGGAGTGGAAATTTGGCACTAAATGCTTTTCCCATGTCCCAAACCACTGCAGGACTTTAAGTGGAGGAAATTTAAATTCCAAAGCTGAGTGAGCAGGGCTCTGGTTCTGATTGACAAACTAGGAAATGTTCCCATTAACCACCTAAAATGCACTCTCAGGTTGGTCATAAAAAGCAGCTTAAAGCTACCACGGTACTCAGAGCCACTCACTGCTATGGATTTGCTGGAATGAAGGGGAGGAGGAAAGGAGTGAGAACATTTATTTCTTTTGTTGTGAAAACACTGTCAACTTATAATTCTGGAGAACAAACTCAGAAAGTCCTTTCAAATTACAAGGTTAGCCAGACTACTGAAAAATTTAAACAGTGAAAAGCGCTGGAGCTGGTCAGCTTTAAGAGTTTTCAGCTCTAACAAACAAATCTCTATAGGTTGAGCTGGAAGAGTTTCCAAACTGCCTTCCACTGAAGATCAGAAACAAACATGAAAATACGCAATATTAATCAAAAAAATCCAAAAGCCTAGTTCATTCACCTGTGACCAAAACCACTCAGCTGAAGAAAAAGAGAAAAGTATTTTCATAAGCTTTAGAAAGTAGAAAGTGCACTTTAAAACACCATTTCTTTTTCCCATGGAAATGCCTTCATTAATTTTGCTGACAGAACAGATTTCGCTCCTCCTATTCCTCTTCCTACATGCACATATTGAGTAAGCATCTTGCACTGTAAATATTTCTCGTAAATGCAGTGAGATTTCTTGCAGGCAATGTTCTAACAACTACAGAGAATTGGATGTTTAATCTGATTTCAGCTGTCCAGTTTAGAAGGCCTTTTACAAGTTACTTGCAATTGTGATCCTGCATGCGCTTTTCCTAAAATAATCACAGAGCAAATGAATTTGAAATCTCTGGCATGAAGTTGTGAAGGCTGCGGTACCCAGTGGATGGATATATAACCTGGCATATTCAGTAGACTATTCCTACTTTCCAGTGATGCTTGTTGGAAGTGATGGGTTCTGATAAATCTTTTACACTGTATATAACTTTTTAAGACAGAAGCTTGGTTAGAGAGTAACTCTGCTCCCATTCATTATTCCATAAGCATCACTAAAGTAATGAGAGAACCTCGTCATGTGTCTTCCCAGAACTTTGCAAGCCAATAGCAGCAGGCTGTATTTGCCTTGGAGCCACCTGAAAACTGTACGGCTGTTGTTATTTTGACATAGAAACTGCCTAATATATCAGTTTATATTTGGTACAGCAGTAACGTGACTTCCAGTCAGGTTAGCATGCAGATGGAGTTTGCTCTCATCTTGCAGAAGATGGTGCAGATGTAACCTTAAACAAAAAGTCCTAAGCCACAAATCATGGGAGTCTAACTTACTCAAAAATCATAATGTCTCCTCATCACCGTTGACTTCCCACAGATTTTGACAGTTTCTTCCATCCTCTCTTTTTTAGGAGGCTTTGCCTAGTTACTCCAGAAGGGTGTTGAAATGAAAACAGATGACCTCGATCACCATAGATTAAAGAATACACCTTACCTTGTTCACAGAGAGCACCTATATAGCTTGGCAGACACAAGCAAGTAAAGGTATTGAGGCCATCTATACATGTGGCTCCATTCCGGCATGGGTTAGACTGGCATTCATCGACATCTACAACATAAAGATAACAGTGTTTTTATAATCCACCCACCTCCTAGAAGGGAAACGTTCTTCAGCCTTAGTCATACTTATTACTAGGACCAGTTCAATTCAGAAGAATGAAGTATTGCAAAAGATCCAATTGACCGGTTTATTTGTACAATAACTGATTTCACTATGCACAACCTTCCTTTCTCTTCACCCACAAGCCAAGAAGCAGTTTCCTCAGGAGGTGTGACATTACTCATCCACAATTTTATATCCTGCGCTCTGGGTCCTGAGTTAATTTCTGAAACCTGGACCTTCAATTCCTCATCACGCAGCCGAGAAAGAAGTGGTACTGGGCAGTGTGTAATATTTTCCCGTACTGGTGGAAAATTCGATTTGAGCATATATAGGTCCTCCACTGGAATAGTTACCAAAATACTAATCTATAGCAAAGATGCATATCATTACAATCATATTTAGAATTTTGTTGAAAAAATGTCAAGCCGGCATTCAGCGCTCAGCTTCCCAATCACATTTGGGATAAGTTTATTTTACCACCCTTTCAAATAATTACACAAAGCTCTTAAGACTATCACAAATATTAGTGCTTATTTGGTTTTATTTGATGTATTTATGAATTTAATGTTATGAATTCTAGTTCATTTACAATTCTCTTATGTTTGTGTGTGTATACATCTGTGTACTTTATTGGGGAGAGAGAAAAGGGTAAGTGGATGTCCTTCATTTTGTTGTTCTTTTCCTAAGTAAGGCCTCACAGTAGAATTTTTCAACTGTCTACGTATTCCTTAACTTCAAAACACACCAATTCTTCAGATCTCATGTATGAAAACTTTATACTCTGACTTAATCAGCATCTAGATGGTATCAGCTTACCTAATTCACACTGCTCGCCGTTGAAACCTGGCAAACATGTACAGATGTAAAATGAACCACGCGGATAGCAGGTACCACCATTAAGGCAGGGATTGCTTTTGCATGGATCTTGGCCTGTTAAACAAGTAGAAAAAGAAAAAGAACTCTATAGTTTCAAGGAATTGGTGTCTTTTTGATTTTTTGGAAGAAATCTTTCTTCGTTTCTGTATTGATGTCGCACGCTTTACCATAGTTACAGAAACCCTATTACCATAATAGACTAGAGAGAATAAGATAGTTTTGTAATATAGTAAAGCTTATTTTCAGGCATCACTATTTTCAACTTTAACAAAAATATGGCATTTACTATGAACCAGTATAAATAATTTTCAGAATTACATTTTTTCATAGCAATTTTTACTATATTTGGTAGTCATGATATTCTATTGAGGATTTAGTTTGCATGACATGACAATTAATTATAGCTGAAAAGAGTTAAACATATGCAAAATGAATGGAAAATGCTTTTTTTTTTTGAACAGGGTTAGTTTATGTAGAATGATTGGGTACACAGAACATACTGGCTGGCTGCCGTTGTTTCACTTTGTTACATTTAATCAGTCAATGCCCACCAAGTCTTATCTCTTTGAAAGGATGTTTTCACACATGCATATTTCCCACCTGTCTTTCTTAAAAACATATTTCAAGAATACAAATCAAGGTACCGAATACATTCATAACCGAACTAAACATTAAGATAAAAGCTTACCTGCTGTGAAATCCTCAGTTGCTATGGGAGTTATCATTTAAATAGCTTTTTCTTGCAGAGCTTTATGCCTTCTAGTGATGTTTATTTCAACTGAGTTTAGATACCTAGGTATTTGCATTTGATTTAATGCCTGGGAGCAATCATTCACACAAATAAGTACTCACTAAATAACCATTTGTAAGTATTAACTTCTCAGAGTTAGAGGAAAATCACGAAGACAGTCCTTCTGGGACACAAGAAGAAAGCCCTGGCTCTGAAAATTTACAAAATGGGTAAGAGACCTCTATAACCTAAGTTACTTCAGAGACAGGAGATAAGTTCAGCCTTTTGGTTACATTTTTCCAAAATAATCTGACTGTGGTTTATGAATTGAAAGATAAGTAACATCTATTTTACCCTTGCAAGTTAGGCATTCAAAGAAGTCTTCTTAAAGTACCAAGTTCCTTGTCACTGGAAAGCAGAGTTAAGACACACATTTACAAGTATCACAACAAACATATACAACAGTGATCATATTTGGAAGTTACCTGGAATTTGCACTGCTGTGCCTTCAACTGAACCCACACTGGTGCCAATCAGGAAATCTGATCCATTAGTGACTTCCGGAAGGGAAAATGATGAAGTTACAAGTTCAATAGTGTTTGGTTCCTCAGAGCTTATTGTTGACTGCTCGTTTTGATACGGACTGTTTCCAGGGGCAGTGCTGTTTGTTGCAATGTTAGAAGAAATTGTTGTGATCTCCTCTCGAGCAAACAAAGCTGATTGTGTTTCTGTGCTTCTATCCAACGGTCGTGAAGACGAAGGTAGCATTGTAACTGCTTCCTGGTCAGGCTTAAGTACTTCACGTTCAATACTATTGCGTGACTCTGAAACAGGTGTGGAAAAATGCCATGGGATATCTCTCTCAGTACTCCTGTCATCTTCTTGATGGGGGTTGTTCACTCTCCCTGAGGGAGCTTCAACTTTTATTGTGCTAACTTTTGGAACATCTGTGCTCACCCTTTCTCCAAAATTCAGAAAAGCAGTAGGCAAGACATGTATTGATGGAGAATCTCCAGAAACAGTAGCTTCTTCCTCAGCAGCCAAATCCGTTACAGAGGTTTCTGTCTCCTCTGTCCTGTCTGTTACAAGTCTATTAAAGTGAGGAGTACTTTCAGTAGTTGTGCTTTCTGAAACAGGCTTGGGAGAAAACTCCAGCAGAGAAGACTCCGTTCTATCAAGAAGGTCTGTGGTGGGTGGTTTATATGTTGCCGCAATATCAGAACTAACCTCTTTGAAGGTTCCTTCCAATGAATGATTGGACTGATCCGAATCCTTTGATGATGATGTACTTGGAATGATTACCTCAGGGTACTCAGATACTCCATTAACTAACTGAACAGTTACTGAGGATTTAGGAGTAGAATAGAAGCTCACTGAATCTGTTTCTTCATACTCTGCTGATGCCGATTTTGTGTATACCGTAGGATGCTTTTCTTCATCCTTGCTAGATGATACAGCTGTCAGGTGGGATGTACGCTGTGTGGTGACCATACTTACATCAAGCATGTCAGTTGTCAAAGCCTTTTCTGTCTCAGTAGCTAAAACTGGTGTAAAAGAAGGAACCACAGGCTGCTTATCATCCAGTTCTTCTTGGCCCATACCAGAAAAGCCAGAGACAGGGATTGCTTCACTTTGATCTGCTATTACTCGGTTGTTTGCTGAAGTATTCAGCTCATAGGTGTCTTCTGATGTACTTGGTACAATATGTGTAGACTCATGAGGGACATGAGGGCTTGCCAACGACGATACTGTAGGAAAGAAAATGCCCAGTTCAGAGAGTTCGGTAGTGATGAGGGTTTCTGTTGCAAACTTCATGGCATTCCCTGAACCCAAATCTTTGTCATCTGATTTTGGTCTGTGCTCAGCTGTTACTGATTCACTGCTTGGCTGACTGGAAGTAGTCAAAGACAGACTATCACCAGATCCAAGTGTTTTCTCTTTGGTTATGGAAAAATCAGGTGTTGAATAGTACTTCTCCCCTTCAGCTGTCATGCTATCATCACCACCATATGTTGATTGTATCACAGGATTTGGCATTGTCTGCACACTTATTATATCTTCAGGCATTGATTTTGAGTGATCCATGTCTATAATAGTTGTTTCTTCCGATGGGATTTGAAGTCGTTCTTCAATTAGCGTAATATCACCATAAACAGAAACATTCAGTATAACACTTCTTTTATCATCAATCATGGGAATAATTTTCTCATATATCCCAGTATCACTTGTTAGTTCTTCTGATGTAGCTGTCTTTGGTTGAACAGCAGACGGATTTGCCGCAATCTCTTTTTCTTCTGTAAAAAGGGATGCTAGTCCTGTGATCGCAGTCTGTGATCTATCTATCGGTGCCTCTGTTGTCATAACTTCAGAATAAACTTCCCCAGGAACGCTAGCTGAAGCATTTAGTTCTACTTTTGACACAGGGGGTATTGACAAATGAGTAAACATATCAGGAGAAGATGAATCCAAAACACCAACCCAGCCAGATCCTTCTCCAGAGCTTTCAGGTAATATTCCACCTGGTAATTTTGTTGCTGTTGTTACAAGTGATTCTTCCATTTCAAGATTAGGAGTTCCTCTCAGGATTACAGAAACAGGAGTTACGCCATCTTTAATCAGCAAATGTGAAGTCTCCTCTTGAGAAAGAGATTTAGAAGTAGTTGTTGTCCTATCTGTTTCATTTTCTCCTCTCCTGTAGTTAGTTTCCTTATTGTGAGGTTCTTCAATCGCAACAAAATAAGGCGTCGTCTCTTTAATCTCCTTAGAGTTGAAGCTCTTGGAACTCTCTTCTGCTAAAGCTGGGGAACTGGTGATCCCTGAGCTGGGGAACTGGTCTTCTGTTTCTAACAGCAGCTCAGTTGCAGCACTTGTAACTTCTTCATTAACTTCCGCATTTGATTGAGTGCTTCCTCTTTCAAAGTCTTGTGTCTTGCCAGTTGAAAGGCTGGGTCCCATATTTGCAGGATCAGAAGTCTGAGGACTTGAAGTACTCATGGTTTCTTTGACAGTGAACGGCACTACAGAAGGAATAACAGCAAGGTCGTCTCCTGATCCTTGTCCCGAAAATAATGGATCGCTGATGAGCTCATTATTTGTTAGCTTTTCTTCTTTAGGTGTCAGGAGTGATCTGGGAATATCTTTCGTAGGGAAAATATTTCGTACCAACTCCTCCTTTTGCTCTATATCTGTAACTGGAGAGCTTATGTATTTCCTTTCAATTTTTACAGATTCAGTTACTCTGTCATCATTAAATGGCAAAAGTATTTTTTTAACAGAATTGGTTTCTAATACCTTTTCTTCTGAATACGGACTGGTAGTCAGAACATTTAGGAATCCCAGATGTTCATGGTTAGCCTGTGTACTTTTAAAGAATGGGTCTGTTGTTGTTTCTTCAGAAGATTCTATAGCTTTTGGTGAAGTTTCCCTTGGCCTGTCTTCCCCAGAATGTATATCTTCCACCAAAGGAACATTTGTAGTAAAAACTCTCACTGTTGGTTCATCAATTGTTTTCTCTTCCATTCTTACGTCAGTTACAGTTCCCATTGTGGTTACTTCATGTTCAGTACTTGTGACTAGTTCATCAGGTTTGATAGTGAAGGCATGATCCACAGATGGTGTGCTGGCAACTTCTTTGTCATACTTCTCTCGTGTTTCTGGTATCACAGTGGGTGAAACAGCTGTTTTTTCAAATGATTCAATGAGTGTGTCTGCTTCTCCAGATCCCTGATCAATAAATGAGAAATGACTTCCAAGTATTTCTTCAGTAGGTCCATTAGACATTAGTTTTGTGGTGCTGCTGTCACCTTTGAATTCTTCTCCAGAGCCGTGCTCAATCAGGAGAATCTTGCCTAATGAAACAGTTGAAGAACTAACTTTTGCATTTTTGCTTTCTGTTGATTCAGCTACTGCTTTTACACTGCCAGTACCATGTGTTGCCACGATTTCATGAGGGCTGTTACTAAGTACTGATTCTGTTGATGCTGTGACCTCACCTGTTTCTAAATCTTCAGTTTTAACTCCTGGTACAACATGAGATATTCTCTCTTTTCTAGAACCAGGACTAGGTTTTACTTCAGAAGGAGCTGTGTAAGGTGGTTCTGTTTCTTGGCTTTGTTCTCCTGGGTTTCCCGTACTGAACACATTCTGGGACATCTGACTTGCTACTCCAGACTCCTTTGTCAAGCCATCTGACCCAGTGCTTGAAACTGGTACTACTGATTCATCTGTTCTCGCATGTTCTTCATATTCTGTTGTTGCATTCTTCAGTGAAGCATCTTCTATGCTGTAAACTTTTTCTTCGTGCTTTTCTGTTTGTGTTTCAGTGACAGGCCTTAATGGAACTGAATTCAAAGTAGCAGACTCAATGACAACATCTATGTCTCCAGAACCTGGATCAATAAACGGGGAGTCAGTACTTACCACTTTTCTTGTGGGACCCCCTGAAAATATGTCTGCTGGTTCTTCTGCTGATCCTTCATTTATAAAAAGCTTCTTCTCTCTCAAGAGAGGAATGGTGGTGACCTTTTTGAATTCAGAACTTATGGTACCTGTTACTGGTACTGTTTCTCTGAGCAGGGTGGGCTCTTGACTTACAGTTCTGATTTCACTTGTAGTGCTTCCAAGTTCGTTCAACTCCAAATTTCCCTCTGCAGTAGTAGCTGAATTTTCGTGACTTGAATAAACAGTGGTCTGTATTTCTTTTTCATCTTCAATTTTCTTTTCAGTTACAACAGAGCTGGCAACTACTTTTTCTGTTATAAACTCAGGCACAGAATTGGTGGCAACAGTTACTTTAGAAGTTTGATCAAAAGCAGAATAAAGAGTGCCTATTCCTCTGGGCAAAGCAGAGGTGATTCCCAACGCTGCTACAGAAATTTCTGTTGGCAGTACTGTGCCAGAGCCCAAAGAAATATCTTGCAATGAAAGCGTTTCTGTTACTGCTGTTTCTGTTGTCATGGCTGAAGTTATAGGAATGTCCTCTTCTACATCTCCAGAGCCTTCTAGAACTATAAAAGAAGAAGCACTTGCCTCAGGCTTTGCTGTATGACTACTTTCCAGAAGGCTTTCAACAGGGAAATTTGCATTAAGTTTAATAGTTGATTTATAAAGATTTCCTGGAGCAGGGGTCACCTCTTCTGGAATAAGCTCTTTCACACCTATGCCTACTGTAGCAGTATTAAAAACTGCATCCAGAGAAGCAGTTACAGCAGCACTTTCCACAGTAAATGCATCAGGAGTAGAAGTTATACCAGAATTTTTTTCATTATCTTCCTTTCTTGCCATTGTCACAATTTCTGAGAGGACAGAACTGGATAGATCCGATTCAGTGGAACCATCTCCAGAAGATTCACTAGTAATCAAAGGCAAGTTTTTTGTACCTTTAGTAGAACTCTCCTCAGTTCCATACCATGTTACAGTCCCTTTATTTGTTTGCAGAGACTGCTCATATGAAGAAGTAATGGCTATTGATTTATCTGTTTTGGCAACTTCTGACTCACCACTATAAACAGGTTCTAACATTGCAACATCCGCTGTCGGTTGTGTAACTTCAAACGCCCCTATTACTTCTCCAGCTTTGCTGGGTTGCAGAGTACCAGAAGCTTCAGCTTCAGGTATTATAAATGTGTTTGTTTCATTGATTTGAGAAAAGGTCACATTTTTTGAATGTGCAACGCTTTCAATTTGATCACTTCTCGCTTCCTCAGCTTTTGTGCTCTTAGGTGCACTAGTAACTTGTTGCTTTCCATTGATGAACTGCAAAGCTGGAGGAGTTGTAACATCAGTAGTATTTTCACAGTCTTCTTCTTCTTCTTCAAACTCTATAATGTTTGGAAAGAAAGGATCCAATATTATATATTCAGATGAATCCTGCACAGAGTCTGAAGTACAGGGTTCAGTCTGAGCTGATTCTGCATCAATGTGGGGTTCATCTATTGCATGAGGAAGCATATGGCGACTGAACAGATCCAAAAATTCATTCACCGGATGATCTGCAAAAAAAAGAGAGCTTTTCATAATCCCTAAATGACAGCGACGGTTGCGCATTATAGTAGACATATGAAGTACAAGAAATCCATTGAAGAAAAAATAAAAACCAACAAAAAAAATCAAAAATGAAACATAGTAAATTCAGTCTGTTCTTCTATTGACACAAAGTTAAATGCTGCCACAATGTTTAACTTTATAGTTGAATCCTTTGCGTATGTTGAACACGTTGATTGTGTAGTGCTGTCGATTGCTATGCATGTTTAGTCCCAAACCTACACCTGAACTAACTTATTCTACGCTATTCAGCAGAGATAAGAAATGAACAAGATGACCATTTTTAGACCAAAAGACTTTGGTCCCAACCTGCAGCAACTGCTTCCATGGCTTTGAGGCACTAGCCAAGCTTTACCAAAAATTGAACTTAGACAAAGCTAAGCAAGGCAAAGTCTAAAATACAATAGGACATACAGAATATGCCTCTGTAACTCCATTTATTCTCAGTATAGAGTAACTCAAAATAATAACAACACCATAAAAACTACATCAATTTCTCTATTCGTTACACTTGGACCCTAGGTGAGTAAATAAAGTCTCGCTTTACAAAGTTGTTGACATTTGGCATTATAAAGCATTATGAAGCAAAGGAGAAAAAATATCCCAGATTCAAAAATCAATCACCATTCAGACAATAACATAAGTAAAGTCCAGATATTTTCTTCTGCTTGCCACTCACTTTGAATTAGTTACACACTCCCACACCTCTCAAATCTTCTTCTAGGTGGCCAAGAAGATAAAGAAGAGGAAGGAAGTTCTAAGTAGACAAGGTTTTAGCTGCTGAAGCTCTGGTGAATTCCACTAGGATTTATTGTCCCAAATTCCATAGACACTTTTTAAAGGCACCCTCTCAGCACAAACATTACTTCAAACCTTCTGTTCCAGACAATAGGTGCTACCCTCATCTAAAAAACCCAAACAACAGAGGATACAACAGACTTAGAAAAAAGCCAAATTTCAGGTTTGGCCAACTGACTTGAAGCTGGAAACTTTGCACTGAAATCTTATTCTGCGAATGTTTCTTTCTTCTGAGTCTATGTTTATACCCGTTTCGCCCAAAGCAAAATTACCGTTTGCCGGTATAAACTGGTGTAGCCAATGGAGCTTTACCTACATCTGCCGGTAGAGGATCTGAACCAACACACAGGACTCCTCTCTTACAGCACTATCAGCAATGACTGCTGCCCAAAGAACATTTGCAGGTATTCTGGCATACACTGTATATGACAGAGAGCAATTTTTAAGTAAATCTTCCTCATTAAAACTATTTACAAGACGTAAAAAAATGAGGACCTGACAGGTAAAGTATTTCATTAGTTTGAATTAATTCCCCTACATTTGAACATTATTTAACTTCTATGACTACTGAGCCCTCAGAGATAGAGTAATCAGGTGATCATTCTGGAAAAGAATGTATTAAATCACATTACACTGACACAGAGCACTGTGAAAGGCTTTTGATTCTTTGGTGTGGGGTGTTTTGTGTGTGCAAACTGACTGCAATGTGGGTCTTGAAAAGGTCATTGCAACTCTATTGAGAATTAGTGTTCTAGTATCTCACGCTATGTTTACAGATAAACTCTGGAACTATTACTGAATCTTCATTTTGCTAAACCTCCAGCTGAAGGGTAAATGGCAAATTCAGGTCTGTTTTACAAAGAAAATGTAATAATGTGCTCTGAATCTGAGGTTTTGGTCTAATTGTTAAACAATTTGGGAAAAATTAAGATCCATGCCACCCTTAAAGAGAATAAATCACCTTCAGCATTGTGTATTTCCACTAAAATATTCAGTTTGTACAGCACTATGCTCAGCGTTCCCAGAGCAACAAAAAAAAAGGTTGTTTTCAACCTCATTTCTGCCCAGCTAGTCTATATTGCCCCAATGAAGCCTGGCATTTATTTTGGGCTATGACAGCTCTATCAGATGACTACAGAATTGAAACTCCTTCTCTCTCCCTCATGTGTGCGTGTTGGGAGTCGGTTTATGTTACGCTTGTAAAGAGAGATTTTCTCCCTGTTCCTTCCTCCAGTAGGTTAGAAATATTTACAGAGGATGACCAATGCCACAGAAAAATATAGCTTCTGCAGCCATTTGTTTGAGTCTCCCCAGATCTTCTTTTCAAGCAGAAAAGCAAGAATTTAGTTATTTGTCCAAGATGTGCAATATGACGTGGAAAAGCATATCTACACCTGACTAATAAAGTCACTGTCAGAATCCACAAATTTTAGTAAACAGCAATTCTAGTCATTATACTGAGGAATCATATTTTCATAAAAGTTGAAGCTCAAATCAACACAGAATTGTATACCTTCTTTTCAAAATCGTGAATGCAAAAATACATAGAAACTAAATAACTAAAATGGGAATGGCAAGTTAAAGCCTTTAGGGAACTTTGAGAGCTTCTGATTCTCAGTGAATTCCCTATAAAATAACTGCACCATCATACAGAACTAGAGAACTACATATAGAAATGTGCATGGGCAAGAAAGATGGCCTGTACCCTGTGCATAGCTTAAGAAGGAAAATGTATAAATAGACTGGTGTATAGGCTAATGTGGCATAAGGATTAATTATGATTTCATACACAGCTGTTAAGATTGTGCGCATAAAGCACGTAGCATGCTTTTGCACAGAACTGTACATAAAAAAAATAATTGTAAAGCCTGGATGGGACTGGATAGGCTGCAATTTATAGGAGGGTACCATGAGTAACAAGTTCTGACCAGTGTATTATTTTTGTAGCAGTGCGCACCTGGGAGTCCCTCAAATTACTAGCTCACGCTAAATCATTTATGGTAGGTAATAAATTTAATGAACAACATCTGTTCCAAATTCACCTAGAAGACATATACAAATTCTTACATACACAAAGATCTCTATCAGACCTTACTTTTACTTTGTTAGCTTTTTCAAGATCTCACATGCCACAAAGTCCCACATAAAAGAACCTTAGCTAAAGGTATGGTATTCCAGTAATAAACTTTCAGGAGGCTCTTTCATTAAATACTAAGCATTTTTGTTTTGTTATTTATCCAAGAAAAAAATAACTAGCTTTTAAGAAAATAGTAAAGAATCCAATTGAATTATTATTTTTTTTATTAGAATTTCTTCTCCTTTCTAAAGTTTGATCATTCAGTGTTAACAATCAAGTTGCCAGTGCTCATGGTTGACAGCTATGGAAAATTCTCTTAAACCCCAGAGACAGCCAATAGTCTACGAAACAATATAGCTTATATAACATATAACCTTGTCCTCTAAGAATAAGCAAAACACTAGGATGAAAACCTAAGAGCCAGCATAAAATATGAGTACAGGAGGGAAAAGTCTTATCTGTTGAACTGGTTTGTTAGACCCTTAGGACAGACACACGAACACTCGCGGTAGATTTAAACCGGCTAGATGCAGCTGGCATATGTTGCCCCTACTTATGTTCCATTCCAGCTACAGGTAAAGACATACAGACCTGAGACTTAATAACAGACGAAATGAGGACTTTAAAGGAAATGAGTTTGGCTTCTAAATATGTTTATCAATAGTTTGCACGTTATCATGGCAAACAAGCCAAAAGGAGCACTTGCTCAGAGAGGCGCTTTGTTACTCTGGCTCCAAGAAAAAGAAAGTAAAAACAAGTAGCTAAAAAGTAGTAAAACCAAGGGCTGTCAGTTCAGCCTGCCAATCCAAACAAGTCTAAAGGAGATTTGTCAGTAAAGACTCTTATTGAGGAAAGTGATGAGGTATGCACTGAAATAGAGATGGAATAGATAGGTGGATGAATGTATATGGAGCCTAAAGTGATTCTTAATCCATTTAATATGTCTAGATGTTTTAAATTACCTCTATGGAATAGGCATCTATCTCAGTAACACTCAACTATGTGTAAGAAATGGAAATTCCCCTGGCTATAGGGTGCATTTTAGCCAAAAGAGGACTTGACTGCTGCTACACATAACCACAGAGCGACTGATTGAGGTGGCATTAATTTCCATTGCAACCCCTCTAATGTCAATTGGTTCTAAACCCACATTAATTCTTCCCTGGATAAGATATAAAATTTGCCTCCATGTTACTGAGAATTTTTTCTTGAGAAGACTTTTAACAATGAACAAAGAAACCTAAAGGGCTTTTCCAAGACCATTTTTGAGGGGATGGTCAGAAAAAAACATTTTCTCTTTCAAAAAACCTTCAGATAAGCAGCCGAAGAAAAACTCATGGAGAATTAAACAGAAAACAGATTCTGATATTCTCCAAACTTTCAAAACCCAAAATATTTAATTCAGAAGACTTACGGGTTTAGCACAGTTTTATGAAGTCTCATTCAAAATGGGACTGTTAATATCTAATCTGGCATCCTGCAGACAACAGAATTACACCTCTAGATTCCTGCGATTTGCCCATTTATTGCTTCAGAGCAACTTGCTGAGTTGTTTGTGAGAAGTAATAGGGTTCATTTTTTTTTGTAGAAGGACTAGAGGTCTGATAAACCCATGAAATCCACAGAAAGATTCACAAAATGTTCTGTGGACTTTGAATCAGGCCCTACATTTTGATTAGTATAAAGTTAAAAAGAAAAAAAAAGAAAAAAAAGACCAAAACCATACTGTTTGTTTCAAAAATGTGTGTTTCATTGCATAATGTGACACCATTACAAACTCCATAATGTTCACTACCAAGGACCCATAAGCACAAGACAGGTTAGCATGAAAAAACCAAAATAGTTTGCATTAGTCAAATTTCTTCCTGCACTTGATAACCAGAAAGTGTTGGTTTTGGCTTCAACAGAATTATATCAGGGTGAATTTAGACCATAGTATGACTAAAATGTCATTAAAATATTGTATATACTTGTTTTCATATCAAATTTCTGCAGAGGTAACATTCGGTGACTGTGAAAAAGGTAATGCGGTAACTTGCAATGAAAGGAAAGGTGTTTGGCTCAGAGAGACACACAACAAACAATTTAATTTGAAAAAAAAATTTAGAAAATCTGGTCTTTCCCCCCCCTCCCCGTGCATAGTTGTTAACTACTCTGTTTTCCATGTTAAGTGGCCTTGTTTCCTCCCAAGAGATATATACTGTGCATTTATTTTTATATGCCTCCTCTTCTTTACCACAGTTGGTCCTGCACAATACCATAGTCATCACCTCCTGCAGAAGTCTCCCACCACACACATGATGATAAACTTGTACTCCCTGGCAACAGCCTTAACGTCCCCCGCAGCTGATCAGATGCTCTGAGATCAAGGTCAGAGGTGTCTGGAACTAGGATTGGGTACAAGCAAAATACCTAATAACTAGCAGTTAACACAATGGTACAGTTCATCATGGAAGATCAGACCATCAGCTTAGGTAGGCTGTTAAATCACAACTCAAGTCAGATGTCTCAAGCTTCACAACAGCTATTGATCAGACCCTCACTCATTCAAACAAAAAAGTTATTCTGAGAAAGGAATTGCAGGAACAGATTGTAAAAATATGCTATGAAAAGCACACTGATGGCTATGAGGACCGAACGAAGGTGCATGAATCATCATCTTCCTTATTTTTGTACATTCACAGGATTTGCTGCAGACTGAAGCCACTATGAAAAGTGGATCCAAACAGACAATACACAGAATAATTCAGTAAAAATGCACACTCTGTTTCATCAAGACTCTCTGAATAACCTAAACAAATGACTTTAACTTGCTATCTCAAAATCCCTGCACATTTGTGGGACGCTCCTGGCAGGTTGTCAAAGATGACCCACCAAGACAGAGCCTACAGTCAGCAGACTTAAATTCAGCCAACAGGTGTCTCCACTTCATCTGGAAAATATTTAGGAGTCCTCAAAGTAGAAAAGGTTCAAATGGTTTATTTAAACCCTCTGAAAGTCCAGTGAAGACTCATATCTGGGCTTGGGAGAGGATCTAGCATGAGGAAAGACTTAAACAGCTTTATGTCATATATTGACTCCCCTGAACCTCAGCTCTGCCAGGGACCAGATTTGCAGTCTGGGTGGATTCAAACAGTTTTATGACTATGGCTTGCTGAAACTCTTCCAGCGAAACAAAACTCAACCAATTCCACAGGAATGTGTCAGTCTCATTGAATATATTTTTTTTCAAAAGCATACTGAAGAAGTAAAGAAGTGATCTGACAAGATGGCCCCCCATACAAAAAAACTTTTTGATTTTTTTGTTGTTGTTTCAAAACCTTTGTATTTAGGGTTTTTTTTTCCCCCTTAAAGTACTACACTTAAATTGGAACAGAAAGCTTCAACTTTACAGAAAGAAAATATTCTGATAACATCTTTTGGGCCATTTTATTTCATAGAAAAAGGATTTTTTTTCATTGTTCTTTTCATCTCATTTCAAAAGAAATAAGATTTTGAAATACAGACATTTCCTGCTGAAAGAAAATTCCTAGTGTCAGCCTTCGGTGCATGTAATTCCTCTAACTTGTGCCATCTTGTAATATCATTAACCTACCTAAGCACGGTCAAAGTGCAACAGTGCTTCAGGCATACCCCATTTACCCCGTCAGGAAAAGGTTGGGAATACTGCCAAGGAGCTGGTCTAAGGTGTTAAAGAAACATGGCTACTATTACACACACCTAAGTAAAAGAGAGCAAAGAAAGGTCCAGAAATAATTAAAATTTTGATTATTTTAATCCTTCTACCTGACAGTAACATGACTAGTATGTATGATGAGGTCTAGTAAAATCCAGTTCTTGATTACTGTTCAGGCTAAATAAACAAAAGGTTTTATTTAGTTCACTTAAAAATGTTCCCCAGCTGGATATATATTTCCAAAAGTTTTGTTAACTTTGGCTCCCTTTAGAAATGTTTAAGGATGTAGGGCATGTTTCAATAGGTTTATTTTTTTTTACCTTCCAAATTTTATCAAAATTTATGTTTTGTTCTCCCTCTGACAGTCAAAAGAGAAGTTTGCTTTTTTTTCAAATCTCATCAGCAGTAAAAAAAAAAAAAAAAATCATATACAAATTGACCTTGAATAAAAATCCCAACTACTCAAATAATTTTCTGGAAGAAAATATTTGAAAAGAGTAATTTTTGCACATCTGGCTGGGTAGGAGTTGAAAGTAATTCAAGGTGGGTGGTCAGTCTTGCCTACTCAAATTCACTTATCCAGTCTGCTTTACCGTATTTGGGTGTCTCTGCTTCCATGCAAGGCACACCCTGTTGAAAACCCGAGTATCAATTGCTGGCATGTTCCTAAACTGCAGCCTTTTTACAGCTATACCATTCCCCCAAGCTCCATCTTGACCGAGTTGTTGGCTATGACCAGAAACACCTGCGGAAAGTGGATGTCGCTCATGTGGACATCTGTTTTGCACAGGGCTCTGGCCTGCATGGCTGTGCTGAAACACCCCTGCCAAATTTTAAAGTAATAGACATGATGATGCAAAAACCATGTCAGAAATAAAGGAACCGTTTTATTATAAAAACGTATCATGAAGCCTTCTGGCAATCTCCGGTGTTTCCTTCAGCCTCACTGCTTCCTGCGTTCTCCCCCTGACGCAGCGGTAAACTTGTTAAGAAAAAACAGATTGAGTAAAATGTCAAGTTGTTAAGAACGGCAGCCGTGCAGTGTCGAGTCTAAGCCCCAGTAAGCGCAGGATACAGTTCCCTGGATAATGACTGAATATATGTCATACAATATTCTAAGGGCAACTCTTCCCACTTCCTCTCTACTCCAATATGTCATTAACAAAATGACACTCCAGCCAGTGGTGTCTCCTCCTGAGCGGTCCCCGACACAAGCATCCTTCCAATGACAACATTTTACTTGCTGCCTACGGAGAAGACAATTCTAAAACTCTGCAGGGCTAAACAACACGAAACCAAACAACAGACAAGTAATAAATCATTTTCTCCAGCTGAAATCCTAAACAAAGCAAAAATTCAGACTGTGCAATCACACGGTATCTGGATTAGCTGGTCTGTCTGGACAGAAAAGTTCAACTCCACAGGACAACTCATCAGGTCAGGTGGTAAACAGAAGAGCTGGCTGGGAAGGAAAGCAACTGCTCACCAAAATGACTTCAGCCTTGATCCCATGTGTGGTCTTCCATGACTGAGGTGGAAACAGTGAGATATCAATGGGTCTTGCCCTTTCCTAGCCCGCTTCACCGTCATCCCTTGGTTACGCCATGTAACACCAGGGCAACTTCAAATGCTTCTGCCACTACACAGATGGAACAAGAAGGAACCAGTTCTGGCCCTACTAACATGAGAAGAGGGTGTCCCCTCCCAGAAGAACCAAAAAGGATTTATCACAAAAAAATTTGGGGCAAAAGTAAAAATACTGCAGTTACAATGCTGAAGAAGATATCCACCATTTGACTGTTCTGATGTGAAATGGCCTGTAATGAATATTCCTTTCCCTGCCCTTCTCTCTCCAGTAATGTCAACAATATTTGGCTTTAGGAGCAAACTTTCAGTACACTCCTTAAGGTGCCAGTTCTGGAAAACATTATGTTGATATCATGTTAATGTAGGAGTAATAAAGGTTGGTTTACATAGTAAGTAGGTGCTAAATTTTACTTTCTGAAGCAAAGTCATTTGTCTCAAAGAAGGAATTTTATGTGGCAAAAAATAAAACCAGAAAATATTCTGATGTTCAAGACAGACAGCAGTTTATATATGTGGCTGTATAGAAAAAGAAAGAGAGAGAGAGGGACGGAGGAAGGAAGGAAGGACAGAAGGATGGCAAGACAGAAGGAAGGAAGGAAGGAAGGAAGGAAGGAGGGAAAGAAGGGAAAGAAGGGAAAGAAGGGAAAGAGAAAAAAAAGTTAATATTTTCAGGAGTACAATCCCTATGCAAAACAGCTATGGTGATGATTACCCACCTGATCTACCCCACAATGCTCTTTTTACAGATACTTGGAGAAGATTATGTATATGTACGGTCACTTATCATTATGCTTTTCTGACATTTTATCCTCTACAATTTTCCAAGCATCTTTCAAATACCTCATAAGCACACTTTTAATGTCTGCATAAGCCCACTGGTCATGTAGCCAGCACTCAAAATCACAGCTGATTAGATGCACTGTTTGGCTGCAGTCCCTGCTCCTTTTGGGGAGATATTTAGTGCTATTAATCATGTGGCAACACACACTCACTCTCTCATGGCAAATCTTTTTTTAGGCTTCAGTTTTCTTCATTGAAATATGACCAAAGCTTTGATGGAATAGTCCATTGTGGGGCAAATCACTCTTGTCCTAGACTTATCTGCTTGTGCAAAATTAGTTGGGTTAGTTACTACAGCAGTAGCAATAGTAACTCAAGTTACTACTGTATCTTCATAATATCATAAATGCAAATATTTGCTTTAGAATAGATACAATTGGAATGATTATGTACATAAATATTAACATACATGGCACATGCATTTTTGCACATAGTTCTGAGTCTTGTGCTTTGGAAGTATTATTCAGAAGACACAGAGTGGATTCTGTAATTGCAGTTTTAATGGAATATTCTTAGCATTATCCTTTGACTTGTGGAAATAAAAAAAGCTGGAAAAGCTTGAAATTTAGCTATTGAGGTTAATGAACATGATCGCTTTGGGTGTTTAATATCCAAAGCAGCCAAGGGATAAATGGGATTCTCAGTTAAACCAATATAAGGCTGTGAAAACCCCACTGCTGCAGACGGAATGACACAAATGAGACTCTCTTTCAGACAGAATATTAGGAAAAGGAGTGCAGCACCATGTGCTTCATAGATTTTCAAAACTTAAGTACTAACCAGTATTTTGATACATAATTTCTACCTGTATTAAATTTTGGGGTGCCTTTGATCCTCACACTTTCCTGAACTCTGCAGAGACATGTGAGCAGTAGATGAAACAGAAAGAAAAGCAGAGCAGAAAAGGAAGCCTGATGCAGTAATTACTCTGGAATAACCTTATAACTGGAGAAGATTTATCTGAGAGCAAGCTGCAGTATACCTGTAAATATTTAACCATTTCATTGCTCAAAGCTGGGAAAGAACATATAATGTATACAGACCATGAGATTCTTTTTAACTGTATAATCACATGCATATATATTAAAATGAAAAAGAGTTTCTTTTTTTCTTTTAAAAGCAGAACTTTTTCCAACTAGGTTTTTTTTTTCTTGGCAAAAATTGAACATTTGTTTTGGAAAAATATTAATTTGTTTTTAGAAACACTCATTTTTTGAAAAAGACATTTTTGTTGGACAATACTTGAGAATAAAAGTTTTCAACCAGCTAAAATAGATGCCTAGCTGTGGTAAGCTTGGTGCAGCACTAAAAAAGTGGCAGAGGGGGACAGATTTTTTACTATAAACCTGTTAGAACAAACTCCATCCTATACTGACATGGTTATATGGCTACTGACTCAGAATTAGCTCACACCTAACAGGCTCTGAATGTGGGCAGAATAAACTGAAAAAAAGCATATAGCCCTAGAAGTGAACTAACTCCATTAAGGTAAGAAAAAATAAATGCTTGAGTAATATTTTGGACTTGTAGAAATACTTTAATTTATAATACCATTTGATTGATTTTCATAATGTTCCTACTTCATGTAGGGTAGAGCATACAGCTAGCTTATTCCCTCTTAGGTCACCTGGTAATCCCGGCAACTCAATACCGTGATAAACTGCTATCCATTACAGACACTGCCATGCTCAGCAGTGTTTCTCACCTGGCAGTGCTGGACTCCTACATGCAGCCTTCACAAACAGCAGAAACAAACATCAGTGTCTTTGTTACCTATTGCATTTTAGTAATTTCCAAACTGTGATGAATTTGACATTAGTGTCCTTCTCCCTGATGGCATGAAATCAACCAAATGTAGTTGTTCAGTTGATTAGTTCAAGAAATTCTGTGGGAAATTACACTAACTTTGGTTTCTTCAGGCATGAAAAGGAGTACCTGCACGAAGGCAAAATACACTGTGACTACTGAAAAGCTTTTTCCAGGTTCACTCACCATTACAAACCCATTATCACTGTCTGGTTTCACCAGAGGATATATCCTGTGGTCTTTATCCTTGCCTGTCAGTTGGACCAAGTGTAGACAGCATTTCCAAAGCGCTCAAGAATTCTTCTCGTAATATTTAATATTTAACTAAACATGTCACTGGAAACTCACTACAAACCTCATTAGTAAATACATGAGTAACCCAAGAATCATTTCACTCACCACTTCCAAGAAAGGAAAAAAACAGCTTAGACAAAATCCCACAATAAAATCTTATTAAAAAATCCCGATGCTACTCTATGTACATATAGGTATATTCTTTGCTTTTGTTTTGGCAAAAAAAAATACATCGAATACATGGAAATTCTTTTCCTAATGCCAAAAAACCTCCTACTGAAACTATGGAACTCTTGCTTGATGAGGTACTACATGAAAAATCCAAGATTATGGTTAAAAAAGTTAAAAATTAATGTTTCTTATGCACTTTTTAAGCTAATGCTGGGTAACAAAAAAGTAATGAAGTGCAGCAGAGGTAACACCAAAGCAGGCACGGACTGCTGGAAGATAAGATTGCTCCTGATCAGGAACAAAATTCCAACTGTATTTTTCCTCCTCATGGATATCAGCTCTAATCATTAATGAAGAGAAATTTCTAGAATTTTTTTTGTATTGAGTTCTCCTCATTTAAGCAAATATAGTAATATGGGACTGGTCAGACAAGTCCTAATACAATTCACTGAGCAGGTTTTTAAAAAATATGAATTACTCCATAGTAAAAGGTAGATAACTTTCACTCCATGTCCCCAAAGGCGACAGAAAATATGCAGTAGACTCTCTGAACACATCCTGACTTGTGCTAGGAAACAGTTCACAAGTATCCTGAAAGACGCCAGCAGGTACTATGTATATTATTGATCAAATTTATAATCTGAACACTTCCAAAAAGGAGATAGAAAAAGACTAGACAGATTGGCAAGGATTAATTCAATCATTAAATCTAAAATGTGCAAAGAGCAACTACTAAAAGACCACTGGAATCTACATACTCAAAGAATAGCCAACAAATATTCTTAAAGTGCTATTATCAGACTAATCATCAAGTGACCCATTTTAAAGGAATGACTTTCTGTTAAGACCTTTAGCCTTTGACCCGCTTATAAAAATATCTTTTTTTACATTTCCAGGATCACATCCTGTATTCACTCAGAGTTTCACTGTATCCAATGAATCGTTTCATGTAAAGTAAAATGGTACAGATAATATTTTCTGAAAGAGGCAGAAAAGATTATATCCTCACCGTAAGTACTAAGATTTGTTACAATCTGGACACATTCGGAAAACTTTGGAACAGAAGACCACTTTCCTCCAAAAATTTAGTCCATACTGTGTTTCCATGTAAAAGACAGCTCATCTTTTCTGCAATAGGATTTCTTAAGTCATTCTCCACGTATAAACAAGACCTCTAAAAGGATTCCGCTCCTTCACAACAGAAGTATGAAAAACTACATTGTACCTATGAATAAAATTCCTTCATTTCTCTCATGAATAAACAAAGACCTACAAGAAAGCTTGAAATGTGTAACCCCTATGTCCAGATCTGAGACGTTTCCTTGGAAACAATGCAAAAACAGCAGGGAATGTGTAGGCATCCTCTGAACAGTATTTAATGTGACGGCACTTTTCCTTGTATCTACGGAAGTCTATAAAGGAACGTGAAAAAAGAAATTATTGTTCTGTAATAAGTCTTCAGGAAGAGCCAGCAATAGTGGCCTAAAGACTAATTCACAGTCTTAGCTTCTTGTGAAACTTTCTAAGTGTCAGGTTTCAGCTCTGTTGGATATGAGGTTGTTTTTTTTCTTTTCCTTTGTTTTGGAAAAAGGAGCAGCATACAAAAAGTTTGCATTTATTACAATTACTTGTTTATTAGGGCTTGCTTTCATACAGGGCATCACTGCTGTTGCATTTTAAATATTATTTGTATGTGATGGTGTCAAACCTATTTTTAAAAGCCCTCCACAGCACCAATACAATGTGAGTATTCTGATATAGAAAAATTCCAGTTGGTTTAACCAAGCAAGAGGTCTATCAGTTTGGGTTAAATATGTTCATTTAAGTCCCTCTGACACAAATTTGTTCTGAAGAAAAAAATCAACTAATTATAGAACAAACCAGAAGCTGTAAATGTTATGAAGACATTCTGATACCTACCATCCCCACATCCCCACAACAATTCTGCTCTCAATCACCTCATTGGAATTACTATGGTGTAATTACACTGGGGAAGATGATATCAGAATCTGGCCATGTTACTTAGCATTTAACACTTCAGTAACTCTAGACAAAATGAGAACTTGGCTGTCTCTATGCCAGGTTTTATGAATAACACAGAGAGTTTGGTCATTCAGGGCATGAAAATGACTTGAGTAGCTATCGGACATTAGCAAACCTGTTTCATTTGGAAATGTGTTTCAAAATCACTGGGTGTTTTTCTTTCCTAGCTGAACACACAAGACCAGGGCTCAAAAGAAAACACTACCAAGAAGGACCACATCACTAATTCAAACACTGAAATAAGACCATGTCCATTGACTGCAGTGTGCTCAGGGCAGCAGGGGAACATGGTCTTTCTCCAGCATTGATGAGGAGCGGCAGCTGCCATAGTCTTTATGTCAGCTGGAACGTTACAGTTAATAAGGAGACAAGCCCAGCACTCCATTAAATAAATAGGAAATTTTGCATTTAATAAGATGGGAAGTTGGTTCAGCCCACATGAGGCCACTTTTACTATTGCTCCAACATCCCACCAGAAATAAATTCAGATGAATTGAGTCGCACAATACCAAACTACGACAACAGTGGCCACAGAACACCACATCCAAACGCATACAGGTCAAAATGCACTTGAAGACTAAATGGTACTTTTCTCACAGCAACGTTTAGGTAAGTTTGGAACACCTCTTAAATTCATGACAGTGATATCAAGAATTAAGCAGTTGTTAAGAAAGCTGAACAGCTTGCACAGGCAGGAAAGTCCTATTCATACACATCCATTTGGGTGTGTTATCAGTCATGGCATAAAGCAGCAGAACGTAGTGAATGCAAAACAGCATCTTTCCTTTACAATAAACTTTGATTTGAAAGAGGCACTATGAATAAACAGTAGGTTTCAGTAGCACATACTTTTCATTTGAGGAAAAACAAATGGCCATTTCAGCACATAAATGACAAAGTGTCCTCACACTCAACGGAAACCTCTCTATAACACGTGTAATTTTTGAAAAGTACACCAAAAATTGCACGTAGCACATCTGTGTATACTACAAAGAACAGTGTCCAGATAGATATTTGCCAGTGGGCATAAACAAAATAACTTAAAAGAGAACAATGTGGGTACAGGTGCAGACAGATACAAGCCTAAATGCTGCCTGCTTTTAAGCTGGCTTTATTGCAGTTAAGGTGCTGCCTGGAAATGGTGTTGCAAGGCATGCTGCTCCTGTCCCTCCAACACTGTCATCTGGTCTGGTCACAGCACCATCCTGACAACCACAGCCTCCAGGACAGAGCCAGTGTCTTTCCTCCCAGCATGCTCCCAGCGCATTTCCACTCTCCCACGGACGCATTGCCCTCAGAAGTTTGCAAAATGAGGGCTGAAAGGGGACATGGTTATTCTCTATAACTGAACAGAGAAATAAAAGTATCAAGGGATAAGTGTCAGGAAGAAAAAAGACCTATTCAAGCTAAAGACAATGCTGGCAAGAATAAACACGGGTGTAAACTGGCCAAGAAGCAATTCAGCCTAGATATTAGAATCAGACTTAGAGAGAGCCATGACGATCTGGGACAGCCCTCCAGAAGGAACTGTGAAGACAACAGGATTAAATGAATTTCAAGACAAGGCGTAAGACGGACCTGAAAAGACTCTATTCTGCTTTCTTTGTTAAGGTTTATGACTATGACTCATTACCATTCTGCATTTCATTCAAATTTCACATGCCCTCTTACACTGCTAAGACAGAAATATGCATGTCAGAGAATTACATGTTGAAACACAAAGGTTTGTAACCTCCTTCCATAAAATTCCACATCTACAAAGCACAAGTTCCTGCAATTTCATTCAGTTCAAAGCTGGAGGGGACAAGAAACCAGACAGAGCTGGTGTGAGTCCCAGGGTCCAATAAGCACTTTGAAACATATTCACTAAGTAAAGACTTTTAAATGTCTCCAGAAAATGCAGGTGTGCAAATTACTCCTGATACAGACAGGACTTATGTTTCCAGCATCCCCTCAACCTCTGTTAAACAACACCCCCACAAGCATTTTTCAGCTCATAAAAGCTTTATGAGCTGAAAAGTTCCTTCAGGTTTGGGGTTGGTTGTTTTTTATTTTTTTTCAGCTGCTAATCCATTACCTTCCAGCAACAGCATCAGCCCTTACCGCTACAATACATAGGAGCTATGAATTAAAGGGCACGAGGTGGCAAGTTTTGCATCTTTGCAGTGAAAGACAAACTCCTCTATCCTGTCTGATGCAATGGAAAATTGCTAATGCGATAACACATCACAGTGTAGGGCTATTTTGCTTTCTCACTGTCACGACACGGTCACGATCCCAAGGGAATAGCCTGTTGTTCCACTCAAGTGAATGAAGTTCCAAGCTCCTTCCATTATCAAACATGTGCGTGGTCCTTTTTGTAGCTTAGAAAGGGATGTTTCCCCATGCACAAATATATTTCCCTCATTAATTGGAACACCTGCCCTAGATCTGCCCATGTGTCATAGGCTGTCAGAAAAAACATGCCTTATATCCCTCATTAATTTGTGCACCTGCCTCACACTTGCGCACATGGAAGTATATGGGTTGTTTGTACAATACATTTTCTCAATGAAAACTGCTGTATTCTTATACAAATAAGCAGCTTAATCTATTCAGCAGTATGTTCTTTCTTATCAGCATTAGAGTGCATTTTCCAGAATTTAAGCTAATGAGCTTGACCTTCCACTAGGCCCCCAAATTAGTTCTGTTTCCATGGGTAATTTTTTTTATCTAAAAGTAACTGAAACTTCCTCTATGAAAGCTTTAATTGATTGCAAGTATGCATCTTAAAAGCTAGGAGTATAACTATTTACCTCTGGGATGGTGTAAGAAAAGAAGTTCCCCAGGAGAAACTTTTTCTGGTCTAATAAATTTAAGGGCTTATTCTATTAAAAAACTGAAAATATTTAATATCAACTTTTAGTTATATAGGGTACTACTTTACATGGGGGGAGGGGAATGTTTAAGACAGCCTGAGATCCTTGCCAGTATATTTAATTGAATTTAACCCAGTCAACATTCAATGTCTTTCAAGTGTAGCTTGAGTCTACAATAATAATGAAGAATAATATCCCCCACATTCCATACATCCATAACACATTCCATACATCAACAGCACATTCCAGCCAAAGACTTCAAAGCACTTCAGCAAAGTTGGTGCCAGTCAAGCAAGGGTTTGAGACTCAGAAGAAAGGTGCGAGAAATCCTTCCCACTTCTCCCTCTACCAATGCATGGCCATAGGTGAGCTCACCCGACCCACAGCAGCAATGGTCTGCTCTCACCACCCTTCACCAGGAGGTAGGACACCCACCAATCGCAAAGGGACTCCTGTGCTGCAAGGGATACGCTTTGTCTTGCTTGCTGGGAACTGCTAAAAATGCCTCCATCTCTCAAAACTCCACTCGTTTGGCATGACCCTTCTCTTCCACATGGAGTATAAAATACTGCTTATAGCTAACAAAGCCTAATAGCACCTCCATGGAGCACTTAAATATTATTATGCCTATGCTACAGATGGTAAATGGAGCTGCAGAGAATAATATTCAGCTGTGTTAGTATAATAGCAAGTTTTTACTGTAATTAAGTGATACGGCTGATAGGAAACAAACATGGTACCATATTTCCGCTGAGCCCTGCTTCACTATTAAACTGTTGCTTCTGGCAAAAGCTGAATAACAAGGAGGTGAAGAAAGATGAAAAAAAAAAAAGAATAAATTAATCTCATAAATATTTCCAACACTTGTGCGTACAGAAGAAGGAAAATATTATATTTATTTATACACAATACCATTTAAATAGCAAATGTCTCATTATTATTCTTATTTGAAACAGCTAGTATTTGAAGGGCTTTGGTAAGCAAGTTGTCATTTCTTAGGAGGCACTTTTGGACTCTTGACTTGAAAATCATAAAGGCCTTTGCTTACAGCCCTCACTGATTATTTTATTTAAGAATTCTAAGCTATATTACCTTGAAAACATGCCAAAGCAAAGGAGAAAAAAACCCCTTTGTTTTATCAGAGAGACGTAATGATGAAAACTGTATTTCTTTTTCCCATTTAGCTGAGAATAAAAAGCCAAAGGTACAGTTTATGTAGTTCCTGTATGACTGCGGTTCAATTTTCAAACAGAGTGATACAATAAGTAGTTGAACTCTATCCTACTGAAAGGCATATGTTAGTAATATTTGCCAAATTCATTCCTATTCAGCACCTCCTATGTACATTTTCTTCGGCACAAAGAAAAGTTTATGGACTGAGGAACAATGAAGTGAAATTGGACTTGACAGGATTTTTGAGATGCATTTCTGCAGAAAGAAAAAACAAGACTAATCTAAATCCTAAAAGAGAATAAATCTGTGGCAGCTCTAACTTATCTTGTGGTAAGTAGATATAGGGTGCCTTTTCTCTGTGGATAGCTAAGTGGAGGCATTTCCACTGTCAGATTCTGAAAACAGAAAAATAAACTCTTTTTTGACCTTGCAATATATATGTGATAAATCCCTTTATATTCAAAGAGAATACAAATACTGCCATATAGAAAATTTCATAATTTTTCAAGAAAAAGAATTCTTTTTCTATGCTGGCAGATTAAATCATTCCTAAAGGAAGAAGTTCAAGGATGTATAGTTTTAGCTCCGCTTATAAACATCCCTACGCACATATACACCTGGACAATGCATGTGCAGCTTTAGAAAGTTTGTGAAGATGTAGAAGGCAAATCCTGAAGAAAGTCTGTCCTAAGGACGTGATCACCCAAGTGGAAACAAGAGTGACTATGAAGAGTGGCTATGCATTGATCAACTGATCTTTAGATAATCCAGTTTGAACTAATTCCTGACTTAATGAATCACAGCACCCACACCATTCTGAAAAAAAGTATAAAATAAGACTGTCCTTGATGTATATGCAGCGAAATCCTGAATCATATACCTTGTGCACTATCTGAAGAAAACACCCAGTTTCCACACCCTCCCAAAACATCCTACTTCTTTCTGTCCACCTGCAACATACAACTGCCCGGCACAACCCACTCTCCCATCCGCGATAAACTGTAGTATAACTTAACAAGGTAACAGGGAAAAGTAGTTTGCTACTACACAGTCCAACCGTTAGCAAGCCAAATTAACCAAATTTCCACAGGTGCAAAAGAATTTAATATGTGGCTTAACTCTCCAGAAATTACCCTTCTGTTCTGACTTACCGGGCTTGTCTCATTTAATTGAGACTTCCAAGACACAGGCAACTTCTAAAGCTTCAGACAAAATAATGATAATATACCACAGAAACAAAAGTAGTGTTCAAATGTTAAAACAACAGAACTATTATTTTTCTGAAATAGAAAGTTAAGCTACCACTGATATGACTTGTGCAGTTTCACATCTTGTGAATATAAAGCAGGATAATAAGCATAAAGTGTATAAAGACACAAAATCCAGTCTATGAAAAGTACAATAATGATACGGCATATCTCAAGGAAACTACTTCTATAAGGAAAAAAGTTTCATATATAGCCATTCAAAAGCATTGCATATAGTTAACATATACGATATAAAATGAATTTTTACTGTGTTCCTTCAAAAAAATATAAAATAACTATAAAATAATTAAACAGAATGCAACATTGAACCTATTAGATATTTTGAGCTTTATCCTTTTTGTCAGTTCTTTCACATTTCATTTTAAAAAATAAGGTTTTACCAAGACATCTTAAATAATAGTCAGTTGACAGGCTTCTTTAATGTAAAATTGTATAACCTTCAGCTATTGCATTACGGAGACATATTCATCATAAAACTCAACAGTTCATTGCTACTTCAGGAGATTCTGTTCTGGATACCCATGGAATTGAAGCTACATACACATGTACAGTGCCATCAGCTAAAAAATGTAATGAAACTAAAAATTATGTCAATTTGCATCACAGATTCTGTAAAAAGGGTCAAAAAATATTATTATATGCTACAAAAATGTGCAAAAACCCTTCCCCCGAATCACAGGAGGTCCACTTGTGGACGCAGTACAGTGCCTTAACTTATTTTAGCTGACTACACTGTACATGGCATTGTTAATTGCTGCAGACTAATGGAATGTTAAAATAATCTAGTGCTTCATTTAGGACTAGTAATGCATGGAATGGAAGCTGTGAAATTAAAATGCTTGTTTCACAGATAGCTGAAGTTAAATCAGTGATTTGACAACATTGCATAAGAAAACTGGACTATAGCCATCATGACTTTTAAGAGGAAATACAACAGTTTCATATTCATTCTTGCATAGAAATTAATCTTACCCCAAACCACATATATAACATATTTCTGAGGTTTTTTAATGGATAGAAAAATAGACCTACCAATATTTAGCAAGTTGCTGTCTAGATAAAACTTGTGTTTTGCATCTTTCAGTGATCCAAGAAATACCTCCAGTATATTCTAAAGTACACCGGTTTGTTATGATAAACTGTCCATTCTGATGGCCTGCAGGTCTAAAAGGCAAAATCTTACCTGTATCATTGCCTGTGATTTGAATAACATACAATCTTATGTCATTTCCATTATCAGGGTGTGAAGTAGAAGGAGACACCTCTTGAGGTTGTAAAGCCTCTGTGGCCTCCTTCACTTTGGGTGGTGCAGTAGGTCGTGCAACTGCAGTAGCAGTTGATGCTGTGAAATACTCCTTATCAATTTCTGGTTCTAACATCTTTCCTGTCAGATCATCATCAGCAGTGGCTTTACTGGGAGAAACAGATTCATCAATTATGATGATGTCATTGCTTGTTACCTCCTCTTCTTCCTCAGGAATGATACGTGGTGACTTTTGAGTAACAAAAGGCTTGGATACTGATGTAGGTTGAATTTTGTCTACAGCACTAATGGGTGGTGTTGTTACATCACTGAGAATTGTTGCCTTATCTGTTGCATTAGCTGAAAATGTCGCTGGTTTGATTTCTTCAGGTTCTTCTGATGTTCCTGAACCTTCCAGAGTCTGGTTTGGAGAAGCTCCCAAAGTCAGATGAGTAATGCTTTGCACAGTAGAATGACCTGTTGGCATCGTCTGGGGGGGCAACACAGGTTCCCAGCTCACTACATCACTGTCGTCTTTCCTGGTGGGGGTTCCTCTGCTTTCATATGTTTTTGCTTGGGTACCCGCTGTTACAAGCATCACTTCAGTGACCTTCTGTTCTTGATCAGTAGGAGTTTCAGCTTTTGGAGTCACTGTGAGATGCAAGGTCATGGTGACAGTTTCATCGGGTCTTCCATAATCTGTGAGCTTCACTGCAGGCACTGACACTTCTGTTGTTGGATATGTCTCATCATAAGCTGAACCTGTCTCATCTTGTTTTTCCTGAATAGCTGTTTGAGATGATTCAGATCCTGGTGCTGTCTTTTGTTCATGTATTTGGACAGATGTCGCATACAAGGTAGACTCTGTGGCAGTATCTGGTTCCTCATCTTGATCCTTCGTGGAGAGTTCCTCTGGGAACACCTCACTATATTTTGCAGTTGTTTCTGATGCTTCTGTTGCTTCTTTATGAAAGATACCATCAAAAGGAGTCTGATCAGTAACTGGCACATCTCCAGTGACTCCACTCTCTACAGTAACTGGAACTAGGGAAGCATCATGTTCTTTCTGTGGAACTGTAGTATCTACCTTTGTTACATCTGTAAATATAATATATTCATTCGTCCCTCCAAAGCCAGCTGATGGTGTTCCTTTTCTGTCTTGAAGTGTTGCCAATGACTCCTCCTCAGTTGATGTCGCAACGCTTGTCTGGCCTTCCTCTGTCACTGTGTATTGTGAGACCCCCATTTCCGTAGAGACCTCTTCATCAGGCCTTGCTACCGATGTCTCAGTAGCCTCTCTTTGTTCAACTTCTGGGGTAGGAATGGACGTTTTCAAAACATACCCTGATGTTTCATCTCCTTCATGTTCAGTTACCCCCATGACTGTGGGCATAGCAGTGGGTAATACAGTAACACTTGGGAAGCTAAAAGACTTTATTACTGTACTACTTTCATCCACTGATATTTTGGATACTGTGATCATTTCCAAATCCGAAGACCCGCTTGGATGGGAGACATCTGTAGTATCTTTACTCTGATCAAAATCAGCTGATACAGCTTCTTCATCACTTTTCGTTTCCTCTGGCTCCATGCTTGTCTCAGTTTCATCTGTAACTGCTGAAATCTGAGCTCCTGGATGCTGTGTAGTTTCTGTAATTTGCCCTGGAGATGATGTAGGCTCCATTCCAGAGATACCATCTTCTGTATCTAACTCATGTATTCTCTTAGTATGAGATGACTCTTCTGTTATATACCCCTGATCTTTATCTGTTGGCAGCCACATGCCAGAAGCTGGAGGAGCCTGTGTGAACTTCTCACTTGCAGAACATCCCTCAGATTCTCCTGTAACACAAGGAGGAATGACGGTTGCGGCATGAGGGATCGTAACATCCATTCTTGTTTCTGGCTCCTTTGTTTTTTCCTGCTCCTCTAAAACAACTGATCCTTCTGTTTGCTGAGATGAGTGGGTAACAGATGTGGTGCCTTCTCCAAATTTTTGTGTGGAAACAGTACTTCCTGAGAGAGCAATGGCCTCAGATCCTGTTTGATTAACAGTTGATACAGAAAAGGATACAGGTATTCCAGATGACACAGTAGGCTGCACATCTCTCGGGTCCTCTCTGCTTCCTTCAGCTGACGCCTCATTATCAAACACCGTCGCAGAACTAAATTTAACAAATGGAGTTGACTCATCTGCTGTAGAAAATTGTCCAGTGGTTACTTCATGCCCATCTACGAGTGTCTCTGATGCAGCAGGCACATCTGATTCTGGGACACTACCAGTAGCCATGCCAGAAACTCTATCAGGCATAATGGTGTACATGCTCTCTCTGCCCTCCCCCTCTGTAGTAAGATCATACCGATCAGTGAACAAAGCTTTAGGGATTACAACAGTTGTAAGTTTCTTGTCAGATTTTGCCTCCATTGACTTTTTTGTGGGTTCTTTTGTTGAGTGGGCACCAAGATACATATTCTCTTTTGTTAGTGAAACTGAAGTCCCTGTCCTGGGGAACTCTCTCCGAGAAGTTGGTAACAAGCTATCTGTAGCTGTCATCATAGGACCCACTTCTATTTGTTCAGTCTGATTATCAGCATCGTGTTTTTGTGTATCTCCTGTTTCAGTGTCTTCCCACGAACCAGTGGAACTCTTAGCTACAGCTGTGCTATCCTGAAAAATTATAGAGGTCAAGAAAGCGTCCTCAATGCTTTCAGACCTACCTTGTTCCTCGGGCAATTCTGCTTCAGAGTAAGTGTGCTCCAGTTCCAAAGCTGCAGATGTGCTCTCTGTTAACCTTGGTGAAACATCATATTCAGTCCTTCCCAGTGTATCGTAAGTGCTTATTTCGCCATCTGTGACAGTCTGAGGTAGAAGGGTGGTTAACTTAATGTTCTCCATAAGCACCTCCATTTCCCTTTTTTCCTCAGCCACATCAGTAGTCATTTCTGTATCTTCTTCAGTCTCTAGGGTTGTTTCCTCCAAAGCAGGGACCTCTGTTTTGGTGACAGCCACTTCAGTAATCAAAGTCTCAAAAACAGGAGGTTTAAGAGTAACTTTAGCAGTTGATGATTTCACACTGTCAGTTTTCAGAGATGTAATCTGCTTAACAGTTGTAGGCTCTGATATGACTTTTTTACCTTAAAAAAGAAAAAAAAAGGTGTTAAGGAATCATTCAGTCAGAACACAAACAAACATTACTTTAATTCAGTTTGAATGTTCCCAACAAAAGCTAAATGCTGCACTGAGAAATAAGCATAAAGGTCAAAGGCTTTAGAGGGTTGTTTAGCATACAACAGAGCTTTGAATGACATAAAATAACACATTATAAAGCTGCAGAACATATAACTTAAAGTCAGATGAAACAAGACGAGTAGAAGTTTTCTTCATATTCATTGTTTATATAATTAGCCCTAGAAGTCCTCATATTATACGAGTACCCATCAGAGAGCTAAGTACCGATCTGGGAATATGAAAGTTTATTTCATGATGTCATGAATAAGTGGTACTGCAAAGCTGTGGGTTTTCTTCAAAGCTTACTGTAGCATACAACTCACATGTATAAAGGGAGTGAAATACCACTTTGGTTTATTTTCAGCACTTAATTACAAATTGCGAAAAGGAACCCTCACAGGAGTGAGAGCATGCTTAAACAACAGGAACAAACATGCCATCAGAAAGTACTATTTTACAACGCTGCAAGAGATGCTGCCCTGCATTTAAATTATACGAAGAGAAATTTATTGTGGGGAAAGGTGAGAACAGTAAACCATAAGATCGTAAACTTAATACTATAATGATGTTGATCTTTGGAAAACACTTCAAAGATATACATATGAAACTCCTTCTCACACAAAAGTGCTTCTATGGGAGTGTTGAACATGAAAAGGCAGACTGTTGAACATTCTAAATGACGGGAAGAGTAAGGGGGTACCTATCCTAGATTCACAAAAGACACAAAGAAAGGTCTTTCCAGTGAACCACATTGCGATGTTTAAAGAATCTTGATGCCTTATCCCTTGTCCACTCCTTCTGCCAATCCAATCTGAGGAGGAAATGTGTGCTGACAACCATGACACCGCAAAGTCTTGTATCAGATTTTAAACTCTTAAAAAGGTGCGTTTGTGCTAAGAAAACAGGATTTACTTGGGAAAAGCCCAGGGTGGAAACACCTTCCCTTCTGCCAGTTCTTCCAGGTCAGTAATCTTCAGAAGGGCAATTGGAGCAGACAGTGCTGTTAATTGCTAAGTGACTGAGAGTCAAAACCCTTATATGGATGCGAATTAAGAGCAAAATATGGTCCTTTAAATCACACTGCGCGTATGAAGAATGCATTAAACAGGCTGTGTATATGAAGACTGCTTACCAGAGAGACACAACTACACACACAGCTTCTTGCAAAAGAAAATATTGCTCATCTTCTAATAGAGCAAAGAAGTCTGTTCCCCTAACATGCAGAAATTAAAACAGTTACAGTATTTTAGAAGAAAATATTGAAGCCAAAGGCTCATTATTATAGCTGTGAGTTAATAAAAGAGATCAGTAAATTTTACTCAATGTAAGGTATGAATACCAGTTGTCAGGGGGAAAAGTGAGTTCTGAGATAGGATTTTTACTTCCTGGCATAAGGGGATGAAGATGTTCTAGATGATGGTGCAGCTTCTGACTGACTCGGGACTTGCAGGAGCTAATAGTATGAGCAAAGAAGAGGAAGAAAAGTGAAAAATTTAGACAGACCCAACTCAGTCACGTATTTGCGCAATGACAGTTTATACTCAAGCATACACAGTATGTATGCACAAATCAGTTCTTTTCACACACCCATGTCTAATTAGGTACCCCTTTGATATTTGTAGATATGAATTCCACAAGTGTAAGTTAGGGTCACACAAATATTTGTTTAGTTTCACACACCAAGCTTTGAAAATGTCACCTTTGTAAGAGACCTATTTAATTTACCCTGAAGTAGACAGGCTTGCCAAGATGATGGCTGCTTAGGATTTCTGGAAGAATGGGTAGATTTACAGAGTAGGGAAATGAGGAAAAAGAGCTGATATTTCAGCTATCTTGAATGAGAAGTGAAAGTGAAAAGGAACTTGATGTCATGATGTTTAGAAGTGGTGGTGTTCTTTGCCAGCACAAAAAGAAATGTATTCTTTTCCCTACTGTATGTTTAATCTTTTTGTGGTTTTACAATGACTTAGCTACTTATATACTGGGGATTTTGTAGGTTAAAACATTGAGTTGAATAAGAAGGAGTAAAGTTATTGAAATCCCACTAAGCAAAGCACAGCCTTAACAGAAGTGATTTTTGTGTTTTGGGGTTCTATGACCTAAAGTGGATGTTTATTGCTCTTTTCAATGCCTATGTGATTCAAGTGTGAGATGGTGTTTACGCAACCAAGAATCAACTAATTGTTACAATTTCTTTCCCTCTCTGCTTGCATGAGGATGGTTTAAAACACAGAGTTTTACTTCACAACTATGGAGTGAAGAGTGCACTCAAGTAAGTTAGCATTGTCCTCCTGAGTGGTAGTTGGTAATTGTTTAATTTCTACCAAAGAATCTACCAATTTGCCTTAAACAGCTCTTTCTTATGGCAAAATGGAAAGGAAACACCATAGTCTCATAGTCTCTCTTCTAACCATAGGATGAGTTTCCTTAATGCAGATTGAATTTATTTTGCTGCCAACATCAAGTACTGATTCAGTCCTCAATTACCATATTTTAAGTGACTATCAAGATCACTGTTTGAAAGAACATTAAAAAGTAATACCCTCTGACAAAGCTAGACAAAAATGAGAGCATGAGAATAGATTTTAAAATCTGTGGAAAAAAAAGGCAACTTTATTTCATCACTGCTGGGAAATTGTGTATGCTTACTCACAACTATTTATGTAGCTTCCCAGTTTCCAAGAAATGCTTGGAAATCCCAAAGGTTCACATATTTATGCCTGAGATGCAGTTATTTGTTTTTCATGACTTGTTATCTGCTAAGTACTTGATAAAACAGGTACACATTTATGAAGTAAACCTGAAAAAACACCAAGCATACTTGATTCACTTATATTAATAAGTGATTCAATAAATATTAAATTCACATACTGGTGTAAGAAAAGCACATATTTTTTAAGAGTTTATCAACAAACAGACAAATTTTCTCCTGTGGAAACTGACACGGGGTTACCAGTGTGCAAAGAGCAGTTCTGGTTAAAGTCAACTACAGGGCCTCTAAAACTGCTTTGTCATAAACACGATATCTAAGACTTTTCATACAGATCATTCAGCTTCACAAACTTTAAGTGGATCAAAAGAAGATGCTTCTTCAAGGAGCAATCTATCAATGTTATTTTATTTTCTGCAGGAAAAGAAAAAAACAAAGAGAAGGTTGCTTTTTTAATAGACTAAGCATCAGTTTGAACTGTCGTCCACTCCACCCAGATGTTTTGCATTACTGTACTCCTTGCATCATGCATGCAATATGCTACCTCCTTTGTCCCTCTTCTGATTCAAGACATGAGGCAGATTTTCCTAATAAAATTCATGAACATATTAGAAGCAAGAAAGCAAATTATCTCAGCAACAGCTGCTCATATCAAAGACTATCTTGTCAGTTTTTAATCAATTCCTTTTATATTGAACAACCTGCATGAGGTTGATTTTGGATGGAGTATACGACTTTGCGGAGATACTATATTTTTTCACTCACTGTTTATTTATTTTATGCTTTTGCTGTACAGCATTTTCTTCCTCTTCTCTCCCACTATTGTTTAAATAAGGATTCAAAATAGTGGAGCAATATTAAAGCTTAATATTTTTTCAAGGAATCACAGTATGTAACTTTAAATGTGTTTTAACTTTGTGATAATAAAATAAGTATTTTATTATGTTCTGTGCTGTTTAATAATAATTTCAGGATATCTGGGTGTACTTTCTGGAGGAGAAAATACTTATTTTAAAGATTATATATATTATGATTTATAAATATGCATTTTCAGCATAACCAGTTCCATGAACTTTTTAACCATGTGTCTAACTTGAACCACTTGAGCAGTTTCTCTGCACTTAGAAATATTGTTTCTATGTTTACATTTAGGTATGTACTTAAGAACCTGGAAGAACAAAGACCCTACAGATAGAAAAAGAAATTGTTTTGAGTCATTGCTAACAGCAAAAAAAACAAAAAAAATGTTTTAAGTCAGAAAAAAGCCCTGGAAACAGTGAATTTTTTCAGTGAATAACAGCCAAATTAAATTATTCCAAAATATTGGTAATGTGGAGACAGTCAAAATGGTTTTACATCTGGCAGCCCATTTGGAGAATGATGCCTATGCAGAGAGGGTGCTTTGCTTAATTTTTATGTATTTTTGTATGCTAATTTCTGTTTGCTGCTTTGTTAAATTTGTTCTGTGTGTCTGTCCTTTCCTTGCTACCAACCCTGGCAGAGAGGACAGTTTGAATGTTCCCCTGACTCCAAGAGTTATGCCAGCTGGAGTTTAAATTACTGGCAGAACCTCCTAAATTCAACAAGTCTAAGAGTAAGAACAGATCAAAAAAATAAAAATTGGTGCTCTGGGTTACAGACTGAGCCAGAAAAGTCTCATTATTACACTGACTCAGTACCCGCTCATTCAGGAAGAAGAAAGGTGGACAGGGGATGTGGAGTTTTGTTCGTTACTTATGAGACGTGTGGTAGCATAAGGAGGATTCAAAATATGATTCTGCAGCTAGAAGAGTTCCTCTATAACTCCAGGTGTTATAAGTCTATAACTCCACTTACCTACACTGTGTTTTGACATCCATGTAATGCAAAAAATAGTTTAAAAATCTAAATGCAGTATCCATTTCCATTTACAAAATATGTGCCATACCATAGAAAATGAATGAGATTCTTAAAAATAATAATAAAAAATATATTTAAAAACTATTGGTCTATCTTATTTGTAAGGAAAAACTTAAAAACATAACGAAAGGTCATGCATCCTCTTCACACCGTTGCCCAAGGTTCTTTTCTTCCAGCTAACAAAACAGCAGAGGTAGCAGCTCTATTAGCTCTGTGAACACAAATACTCTTAAGTAAAGCCACTTCCTCTTTTGTAATTTCTGAGGTCAGATGGTTAAAGGGGGAAGCATATATTATCTCCTGGTTTCCCCACATTCAAGTGTAGTTCTGTGAGCAAATTATAACCTGTCAATCTATCCACAAATGAATAATAGCAAAAAGCATTTCTCTTTCCACATTATTTATAATAAAACTGCCAAAGAGGACAAAAAATCAGTGAGGCCTTTTAGTTGGCTCTTCCTAATGAATCAGTACCCCAGTACCAAATAAAAGCAACAGTCTTTGCTTCCTGACCATAAAAAACAATCGAAGAACAAAGAGAGCCAAGATTGTCACTCAGGTCAGGAACCGACAGCAAAAATCTCACTGCTTTGCTCTCCTCGGCTACTGCGAAAGGAGACAAATTACCCGTTATGTTCCAAGGGTACCCAGTTCCCACAGCAGTGAGCAAAGGTGATAAAGAGCAAAACCAATTTATCTTTCCTGTACTTGAACACCTAAAGAGATACATCTTTTATTTCTTCACCTTGTTGCTTCTAACCCTGCCCTTGTTACCTGACCTGTTCAGTGATTTGAGGGAATGAAAGGAAAATGCCTTTAACCATGTCCTTTTTTCTTTCCTCTTTCCCTCTGTCCACCATGTTTGCACTTAGGGCCTATTCTTGCGGAACCCAGTTTTTAATGACTCAGATAAACGCAAGTTCACTTTCTTTGGCAACAGAAGTGTCTCCTCCTGAATGTCCACCTCCAGAGGCTCCAATCAGTTGTTCCACATACATCAGCTAGGTTGGAAAATCAAGTTCTCTCTGTTTGTACATTACACAGCCTTTAAAAGGTTAAGTTGCACCCAACCACCACCTCCTCCTTCTCAGGGTGAGGTACTAGTGAGGTATATTGCACAGGACTGTGGATTGAAATCTTGCCGTTTTCAGCATGGTCTGATCGACTTCTTGAAATTCCTTCAACACGCAACTGAAGCAGAGTGGGGTAAGGAACATGCTGCGAGCTGTTAGTGTGCACAGCCTCTGTGATGTTTGCCTGTTGCTATAAACTCAGAAAAGAGCTTCAGGGATTTATCCCTCCTACACCTGGTCCAAGTTATTACTGGAGATGTCTGCAGCTATGTAGGTCTTGCTAAACTGCATATCTGAGAGAAGCACAGAGATCTACCTTCTTAGCAAAATAATAAAAGCTAGAGAATTGTTATCTGGTGGTAGCTGTCTCCCTAAGGCAGCTTAATCCCCTCACATAGCTTCACCTTCACAGAGAGGAAAGGAAGCATGAGAAGAGCCAACAGCCTTGTACACGCTGTGGTCAGTGCCATGACCTTGAGATGCTTGCCGGCTCAAAGGCATTTTACCCATTCTGATACTGGACTGTGAAATGGTGGAGGACAATAGCTTTATTATATTCAGCACTCTATTGTATTTCGTTTTCTTCAGATCGACAATTTTGTTTCCTGGGTGCCACCCTGCCCGATGTCTTCAGTATTCCGTGGTCATTCCCAAGCTCATCAAAAATCCACAGATCTCCCGTAATACAGTCACTGACATCAGGCTGGAAATAATTCCCTCATCCAGGAAATAGCTGGGACATGTAGCTACTGACGGTTGCTGTGGAGAAGGACAGATCTGCCTAGTTATTCAAAGTTTTCCAAACTAAGTCACATGCAGCAAAAGGGAAGACATTTCTTCTGCCAGCTTTTGAGCTATGCTTAAAAATCTTATCCTTTCTGCTGCTAGACAAGTGGAGCACAGTTGACGTTTTCTGAACCTCAGCCTGCAATCATGGTGATTCATATTGTCTGACCTCCTAAAGAAGGGGCTTTTTTGTCTTTCCCTGTTCAGAAGTCCTCCACAGAAGAACACTGCTTGCAAGAACACCTTGCATTACCAAACACCCCTGTCCTAGTGAAACATTCCTGCTTGAACTGACAAGAAACAAAGGGTTTGTGTTGGAGAGGTTTTGGGGTGCGTAGGGGAGAGGTTTGTAGAGAGAAAATTATTCTCAACTTTCATCTTACAAAGATCTGTCCTGTTACATACTATGAAGGTTGTTGCTTCCTACATTTCTTCTATAAAGTGCATTCTGATTTTGAGATTTAGAGAGACGAAGCATCAAGGAGGCCCTCAGTCCCAAGCAGGGGTTGACTTGGATACACTCTTGACTGGGCTGTATTAAAACGATCGAACAACGTGGATTCCATTCATGATGAACACATATGGCAACACTGTCTCAGAACTGGAATTTTCGAATCTCCAGCTAAAATGAAATCATAATTCCAAACCAGAGTGGCATAACCAAAGAAAAACAACAAAGGTGCACGAAACAAAGTAAAAATGAAAGAACATTATCTGAAGTAAAATGTTCAAATCCAGAGCAAAACCGTCAACATGTGTTTTGAGTCAAGCAAAAAAATGTTTTGCTGAAAGATTCGCCAAAATCAATACGGGTCTATGAAAGAATTCAGCTTTAATAAATCGGTGTTTCTCAGCAAAACACAGATTTTTGTTTCAAAAATTCAGCCACCTCTGTGTATGAAGTTCATCAAGTTCAGTTTTGTTGCAGGTATGTAGAACAAAAACTGTATAGGTTTTGATCAGTGCATTTCTGAAGTGCAATTTATTCTACAGATACTGTAGTATAAAATGCCCATCCAAAGCCAGTTGAAGTCTGTGGCAAGATTCCCACAAACTTCAGTGAATTAGATCTAGTGAGACTGGGAATCTGAGGGATGGAATTAAATAAATACCTATAGCTCTCTGCAAGAACTAACTATTAACTAGGTACCCATTAAAATTTTTTTTTGCTGATACAATATTTGTTCTCTTACAAAACATAAGAAAGTGTTCAGCAACAGTTGCTCTACCATTTAAAAATTATTTTTAATTGTCAATAGGAATCCTATATGTTAACACTTGAAAAACATTTCCTCTGATGATGGCCCCTCCAAGCAGTTTCAAGTACTTAATCATGTGTCAAACCTGAAACTTTTTCAAGCCCCATCAGATACATGGTTAGGTACCTCTCAGAAATAAAGAAGAACTAAAAAGTCTGGCAAAAGTCTTGGAGGGATAAGAGGAAACACACGGATAATATTTCAGAAACTCAGAGCCATGTGGTTTCTGTAAAGCGAAGAACACTTGTGATCAAAGTGAAGAAGGTTTTTTTTATTTTTTTAACAAGACTTTTAAATTTTAAATCATGTATCATTAGTCTGGGCCACTTTTATTTTCATAAAGTCAAGACACTTCGAACAACGTAATTTTGTAACCGGAACACTTCTGAAGTTAAAATCCTGAACTTAACTGTACTGTCAAAGGTTGTCCAGGTTGGCTGTTTTATTGAAACTAGTACAAATCATTTGTAAGTTGAATTTACTGCTTGGATTACTGTTTTTCATGTATTTTAATAAATATGATCGCTTTTTAAAAGTAAGTCAAATGTTCAAAATACTGATTGAATTTTCTTTTAACTGCAACTTAAAATTAATATTTTGAGATTTTCCACCAGAGACTTTTATTCACAGGATAGGAATGAAGACTCTAAGCAAGGATGAAGAAAGAGATATCCCCTTTCTTAAATATAAAATTTGTCTTCGTAATGACTAAAACAGATGCCTGCCTTGCCACACACCTATTACTTCAGTGTATGTGTAAATTCAAGCATTGGACTCACCTTTTCTGTGGCTGGGAGGCATGTGTTTTGGTGGCCTTACTCAGGGGGTATTACTCAGCATGGTAAAAGTGGCAGATGTAGGTCCTTCATCATTGCCATGTCACTTCAGACTAAATGTGCAACTTGTGGCCATAACCCTCAAAGCTGAGTCAACGGGAACTTCACTAGCCTTCACACAGGAGGCAGAGGAAACTTTATGGAGATGCTGTAAATAACCTGAAAACGCTGCATGAACATCTGTGCTGCAGACTTTCGGCGCTGGTGCTACCTGGGTAGCTGGCTTGGTCCTGCCATGTTCACAGAGGCACTCTGTGTTTTTCCCTTTAGCTGACTAAGATCTCATAAATGCATGTAACGGCTTCCCTGTTTTCTTCTTTGTCAACAACAGAAGATTTTTGCTGGTGTGACTGGGTACTCAGGCAAGAGGGAAAAAATAACAATGTCATGTGAGACACCTAATGAGCACAGTAAGAGCTTGGAGCTCATTGGAGTTACGTGGAAAGAGTCAAGATGTTGGGGACGACTGTTGTGTTGTCTGGCACTGTGGGAATTGCTGTGTAAAAGCTTCATATTGAGCTAAAAGCAGTCAGAGCTTGGGGATAGCGGACTTTATGTGATGCGCTGAAACTTTGAAATAGAGATAATGAGAAGAAACTTCCAGACAGAAGATGATTTGAAACAAGGACTTAAATCCTGCTATATCATAGAAGCATTTTTTTTCTTTCTCTCCCTATTACTGCCCCAGAAAAAGGGACTAGCTCCAAGGCTCCAAGAGGAGAGAGTGACTCACTCTACAGCCGCTGGTTCAGGCAGCTGCTCAAGCTGTGAAAGACCAAGATGCTCGGCAGCGAGTACTCATTACTCACCACTTGCATAAATCTTTTAGCAAAAGCAATGAAGAGTCACAGCTGGTTCCTGTGACATCGCAAGCACCTTCTGAGAGGGGGAGAGAGCTTTCAGTAACTTCTGAAATTTGTGGCAGGCAGGCACCCTGAAGGAGGGTAGGTACACGGTTCAGCATTACACTCCTGCATTTCCCTACACAAAACCAGATGTATTCGGCAAAACCTGAGTCATCTAGCTAGTAATGTTCAATTAATTCTGATGTAATGTTGACTGCAATTAAAATTGCTAGAAAGCAGCCCACTGTCTACCAAATTTTGTTGGTTCTGTTTAGTCTTTTTTTCTTCTTGTAAGAGTCAATAGTCATAGACTGTCTACTTCCTGGATTGCAAACTGATGAAATATTTATTCTCCATGTATCAAGGGCAAGAGTTTGCAGAAAAAGCAGTTATACAGAAGGCAACGACCCAATACTTATCAAGGATGTTTTCAGAACAAATGGCATGTCACTAGAATTTGTTACCTAAAACTTCCGGAATTAACATTGAGAAGGCAGATGTTTGAAAGGAGCGAAATTCACACAAAAAAAAAACCCAGAAAGTTGGAATTTGTCCTAACTAAAGACTAGATTACAGGCAAAATGTCCAGTCCCTACTTCAGTCTTTTAGCGGGCCTGATGAATTTCATCCCCATTAAAGTCAATTTGACCTACGACATTAAAAACTGATCATAAACAATTTGGGGGAGGAACAGAAGGAGTGATATGACAAAACTCTGCTCTGCAGATTATAGCACACACTCCTGAATTTAACTGGTCTTTATTCCTGTAATCAGTTCCCTTGAAGTCCAGTAGGACTACTTCCACATGCAAAGTTTTGAAACATCTTACCCACATGCAATAAAGAAAAAAAAAACCAAACAAAAATCCTATGTTAAAATATCGCAGAGAAGAGTGTCTGAGGACAGCCAGACTGTAATGTTACACCAGATGTTGAGATTTGTTCTCAAGCAATAAGGTTTGTTCATAAATGAGCCTTCGATGCCTGAGTTGGAAAGATCTGCAACTGCAGTTGGTTCATCATCCACAAAAATGGGGACAGTACAGGCTGCACATTTCCAGCTGTTCTGATTTATGGTCAAGGACTGAGTCCAAAAAACCTAGATATTCATAGCTAAAGACCAAGTTCTGAACTTTTAACTCAACACAAGTAGCCTTTATACCTTAATGTCAATTGTACTATTTGCAGCTACAGAAACTTCCTTGAACAGAGAGGCCTGCAGGAAAACTGTTGAGCAGTCCAACCTCCCTGTGCTGCTGAGGAGGCTGCAAGTCTCAGGGAAGCAGGATATTCAGCTGGGAAGAAGCACTCTGATCTCTTAGATGTGATGCACCTTCCAACAGTATCAGTGTCCTCTTGCACAAAAAAGACTCCTGTGATGCAGGGGATCTTAAAGGATAGAAGCAAGGTGATAGCATCCTGTCTTAACAGACACAGATAGCTGGTCTGTGGTATTTGAAAGGCCTGCATAGAAACTTATGTGTTGCACATCATCAGATGAATGGATGGGTGTAGGAAAAGAACAAGTAGTCATCACTAATGACAGAGAGAAATGCAGGAGGGTAGTTGTGGAGGAAGCCAGGCAGATGAGACCAGGACCTCCATGGTGGTGGTCTATGAAGCTCTGCTAGTTCCAGGAAGGCCTGGGAGACAGGCAGGGATCTGGAACTGATGCACAGGTGAGATGATATAGGGAAGACAAACTCAGGTACACTAGAAGCTGGTGAACCTTTGGGACAAAACGAACCTATGCAAGGATAGGTTGCACCATAATAATAGCAGAGCAAGGCTGCTGGCAGTGAAGATGGAAGAGGTTACAGAGGAATATTTAACCCCAAAGCCAAAGGAAAGCTGACAGGTGTAGAGAATATCTGGTTTAGATTGATGCAGTCTACCGGTGAATGCGGCAAATGCTTGATATGCCTCTGAAAATACCAGGAGGGAAAGAAGAAGCAGTAAGAACGGCAATTTAGATCATCCATATTACCAGCTGACTGGCAAATGAAACACCGAGCGAGTGAGAGGAGAACTTGCAACTGCTTTAGAAGCTTAAAAAATGCAATGAGACAAAACGCCTGGAATTCAGAGATAGCCCCCAAATTACTGGCATCTCAGAGACCTGAAAATGGCCAGGCTTTTATGCAGTCTGTAAACAGTCTCTCTTATTGCCAACATTGGAGACAGAATATCAAGTTAAATGACAGTCTTTCACCTGGTCAAGCAGGATGTTTCTTCTGTTCTTATGCTTGTTGACATGACACAAAGATACCAGGGTGCACTCAGGCACCAGAATATGTTGCATCCGCAGACTCAGGGTGACTGTGGGTAGGGTATGTCACTCTCTGTAATAACAGTACTCAGGCTGAAATCTTACCTTAAAACTTTGCCTATCTTTATCTGCCAATATTACTTTAAGACATTTGTTTTAGTGCAGCTTTTCTCTCTTTTTTGTAAAGCCATAGTGATAAAACAATTATATAAAAACTCATGCGCGCCACAAGAACTGAAACAAAACACATATTAAAGAAAACACATTGCAGGGTTAGCATGGTGAGCATACTGAAAATTATAACTGAAAAAAAGCTTACGTTCATAGCAGTAGGCATCAAACTTGCTATCTGGGTAAGGAAAGCCTGTTTGGTTCTCATAGCGATACAGGGTTCTCACCCCAAGTAAACCTCCACCACACTGGGGTCTTGCCACTGAGGCTGGGTAACGAACACTGCCATCTGCCAGCCAGCCATAGTCACACTGGTCAAAGCCATTCCTCCAGGCAACATACAGGTTCCCAACAGAAGCAAGAACGCCGTCTCTTTTCCGACACAGCTCTCTAGCTTCCTCAAAGGTCAGCTTCTCAGGGGCCGAGACATGAACCACTTCATCTAGAGGAAGAAAGCAAAGATAACAAAGACTGAGTATCACATTCCACCATCAAGTCAGCTTAACTCCCCTCTTCCAGTCAGTGTCCTGAAAGACTGGGGTTTTTTTCCAAAATTTGTTTGAATAGTTTTTTCTTAAAAAAATCAGGTAGTTAGAAAATAAAATATACCAGATTTGAATATGAAAATGAACCTACCACAAAGCATTAGCACTTATATTCAAACTTTATGCCATGAAGTACACTGTGGTTGGAGATTGAGTCCCTCCCTCAGTCTCTAAGCAGAAGTAACAGCAGCCTTGAAGCTCCTGTGACCTCTGTTGGGAGTAGACTTTGCAACTCAACTGCACTAATTAAATCCAGTCCAACAGAATTTACTTTCTCAGTAAAACAAATCTTTTACATCTGCAAGCCTCTTACCTGACCCTTTTAGTCATCACTAGAATCTCACTTGAGACACATAAAAAAAGCAAATGTTCTTCACTGGCTGCTCCACAGCAGCTTCTCATGTCACATTTCCATCAGTCTTAATCTTGCCCCATGGGTAAACAGGTGAGGGGATGCACTAGACATGTTGCATGCACAAAGCCCTTTTTGTGTGAAAAAGCTGAATTAGTCTAGAATGCTGGTAGTATAGTTTAGCTTCCACAGAATAACAATTTGTAAATAATAGTTGTCCAGTTGGAAACTGAAACAAAATAAATAGCACATCTAACATTTTACTTCCAAGCTAAATCACCATTATGCAGTTGGCTTGGTTGCCTCATTCAACCAAACATTATAAACAAATTCAACGCTCTAATGTTCGTGTTCCGGGAATGAAACAGTAAACTTAACTCCTTTCTAGCTTCTGCTCAGACTTCAGGTGGAATTGATGAGACGTAAAATCAGCATGTTCAGCTGTAGAAAACTTTGCAAATTCAAAATATTTGCTACAAGAGAGTAATTCTCTTCCTCAACTACAGTAGGCCAAAACGCAACAGTCATGTTGCAGGAAAGCACTGCTTATTCGTATTGGACATGCAATCTGTCTTACCTCTGCAGTTGTCTCAAGGCAACCTAGCAAAAGGCAGACAGAAACTACATCACCCCAAGCAGTTTCATTCACATCAATATTACGCTTGTTTCAGGCTTGAAAGGAATGCAAGTGTGAAAGGAGGCAATGTGCCAATTTTCTTTTTCCTCCTAGGTAGAAACTCTTGATTTGTTATTACAGCTGTAATATCAATTCCGTAGTGTAAGTTTCTTTATACACATTCAGGGAGTTTCTAACTTAGAGGTAAAGGGACAGAGCATGTCTATTGGAGAGGGAGAGACAAGGAAAGCAAAGAATCATTCATCCTCAGAAGTACCAGAATGCTTCATTCAGCTCTTCAGACCACACAGACACTGCACTTTTTTATTAAACACTTCTGCAGAAGACAGCTTTTTCTGCAGCAAGAGGCAGATCTGGTATCACGGCCGATACAGAATGACGGACACAATCATCCCACCATACTCTCCCAACAGCAGTATAATGAAATAATGGAGCAAAGAAAGACTTCTCCAGAGCAGCCCCCTCTGTTCTGAGGACTATTCACTTATCCTCTCACACAGCAGCCATGCTGTATATGAAAATTAGTAGTTAAAATTATTGCAGTTAAATAGCAGATATTGGTCTGGTTAGACAAGAAAATGAGACAAGTAAGAAAACCAATGCATTTTAATGGTTTCTAGAAAAAACTATGATGGATCAAAAGCTAAATTATGTCAAACAATCCCACAACATTGCTTCTGGGAGAAACTTATTGAATACACAGGAAAATGGGTAAACAGTTCAAGATTAATAGCAAAGCAATTTTTCCATCAACTGATCTGGATCACTGCCTCCAAATGGAGCTTGTGCATAACATCATTAAAGTTAAGGGTATTTATTCCTCTGAGCTGTCATCTGCACTCTGTTAAAGAAAGAAACTTAATGAACAGTTATGTCTTGCTATAAGACTCCAAAACGCAGGGTTCAATCAGTACTTGTGTAAGAGAGGTCACTTTGCAGAGAATGTACTCATCCAAGTTGCACAAGAACATTTCTATATGGATATCTGCCTTAAATTTGCCTTGGAGTATGCCCGTATGTGCAATATTGATAACACTGCATAATTAAAAGATGGGTTACATATCTCTTTTTTGTATTGAATCTGTTCTACTGACCCCACACCTATTTACTTGGTTCATCTCTTAAAGTCAGCTGCTGTCATACAGATAGCATCTTTGTCAAAGGGCGTTTTACCAGAAAAACTAAATGATAAAAAACCCTGTGTGTTTAAGGATAAATGCATCCTAACCAGAATACTCCAATAAGTGAAGTCCAAAGTCACATTCTTTGCCACCTATTTGGCACATTAAAGAATTTGTGATGATAAATTCATAAAGAATGTAAAAAGTTGCCAGAGCAATCAGCAAAATGCCCTTATTGTCATTCATCATCTCATCATATACCAACTAAATACTCATTTATTTCAGGAATGCTAGTGATAAGATAAAGGGTACAAATATGTTAAAACATGGCAGCTTGCAATTGCTCTAGTTAAAGAGTGTTTTTCTATGATTCCAGAATCCTTTTTTAAAAAAAATCCAGCAAAGTTCAAAAGTCAGTTCCAAATAGCAGTCGTATACTCTAGGAGATATGACTCTGCAATTTGTCTGTCCAGTTTGAAAATAAATTAAAATTCTGTATGACTGATTGTGTACTTAATGTGCATAATAATTGTTGGGATGAAATGTGAAAATCAAAGTAAGAGTTTAATGAAGGCCTTGCTTGCTATATAAACCCAGAAACAGTTAAAAGTTGTCCTGCAATCTTCTAAAACCACCTCCTAAAAAAAAAAAAAAAGAGAGAGAAAGGTTTATATTTTCTGTTGAGCAATTGGGAAGAAAGTGCTCAAAACACTTCTTCAACTGAGTGGCATCAGTTTGATTTACAGCAGCTCTAAATTATGAGATGAGAAAGTTTGCACAATCTTTCCTGCACTTCTCACCGGGAGAGGACTGTGGGCATGTATATACCTCACGCACAGCAGACTTAGCATTTCAGGGATATGGTGACCCATACAGCACAGAGACAACTGATCAGGTCCTACTGTTGGTGTGCAGTAAACACAATCACTCGGAATGTGCAGGGATGACATTTTGCTATCCATGTCACGTCTCTGACATAATTAGTGCTGAGACATGTGCTCACCATCAGTCTCCTTGGTCAGAAAGAGATGGCTACCAAACTATTGATATTTTGGGTGCATATGCTGGAAGCGCTACTTAATAATCCTCCACTTTTTTATCCTCACAGAAATGTGGAAATTCAGTTTATCGTATGTGAAAAGAGCGCTGGTCCAACTTCACTGTCAACGTGGCTTTTTCTGCCATAGTGAGAACGTGAGTTGGAAACCACATTGTTCCCCAGTCAGCCTACACAAAAGCTGGGCAACAGAGCAGGAAACAGAAGGCGGCATGTGAAGAAAGGTGCTGATCACTGAAGGAAGAAGAGCAAGAAGCTCTAGGAACTTCTTCTGGCACCACTAAGCACTTAGGGAAAAACTGTACAATGGAACTAGGGTTCTGCTGAGCTCTTTCATGGACTTAACCTCAAAACTGACAGAGGCTTTCAAGAGGCCATGGAAAAAGGACTTGTGCTCCAACCCTGACTTCCAGCACATCAGTCAATGTAGCTAAAACATCCTGATTCCTTCAAAGTACCAAAGAAAAAAGGATTTGTCCCTTGCACAGAAACTTCCTTTAAAAAGCAAAAAAGTTAGTGGTGAAGCTAATAAAATGTATTTAATCCATGCAGTCTCTAAAATTAACTCCTGTTTTTGGAAACACAATGGGTTCTGTATTTAACAGGAGGATTCATCCTGTCACACTCTTACAGTATCTTTATTATGACATCTGAAAGCACCTCAATTTCCCAGCCAAAATACTGGAAACAAGGAAATTAAGAGAAAACTTGTCTGGTCGATAAACAAATGACATAGCCACCAACACCAGCAGGGCAGATTCATTTTTCGTGTGTGTTAAAAGCCATGTGCAATGTTTTTATAGCTGGAGTACACTCCGAGTAGCTTAGCAATATTATGCACACAAACCCCAGGGCTTAGACCGGCAAATGAAGAGAACCTAGTCCTATAGTACCAGGGGGTGAAATGGAGACCATGACAATGTTTAGACTGCAGCCAATAATGTAATGTATATTATTGCTGGCTCCTGTTTAAAACCAAGATTCAGGTCGATCGTGCAGCCTCAGCGGTCAGAGCACTTGAAGAATCCCCAGGATTTTCCTGTTACATGTGCTTGTTTTGCTTGGTTAAAACTGACACCTGATGAAAGTAATGCTTTTTCCCTCTTTTTCAAATATATCAAGCTAGATGAAGAAGACAGGTTTTTCTCTTGAAGACAAAAGCTGATTCACTACAACCCCCAAGGAAAAAGCTTAAGATCTACAGAATTATCAGCTGGTTTTACAGCAAGCTTTATTCCTTTGAAGGTTAATTCATTTATTCTCTCTCATCAGGAGACATCTCACTGAGCTGGGCATGTTTGTAGATGTGAATTTCATGAATCACACATCTTAAAAGCGAGCACAGAAACAAGGGCAGGCTAGAATCATAGCCGGGGGTCAATACACAACATGTATTGACTAGGGTAAAAGTAATGAATCTGGATCTAAGCCCTCCAGCATAGACCTTACCAGTAATTTCTTTTTCCATAGATGAAACCACAATTAAGGGATTGGTGGGCTGCTACTTCCTAGAGGAGATCTTTGAGCCTGACTATGTGGTAATCTTTTCCCAGAGCAGAGCATCATCTCCTCAACTTCTATACCATCACCCACTGTGCCACACACAACAAAACGGACTACAAGTCACTTGCATCTGGCAGATGAAGACATCACACGCATGTTCATGATAAAAGTTTAGCAGATGTCTGAAGGATTCTCTCAAACTGCAGAGAAGCTTAAGAGGTAACATGTAAGTCTCCAATTAATGCTCTTGACACATCCAGTAACACACCAACTGCTGTGGATGGTGTGTGGTCAACCACCTATGAAATGTCCTTGCAATTATCCAAACCACGTAAGGGAATGACAAATGCTAAGGAAACACTTAAGATTTACTGGGTTGTAATATTTTTTGTGTTTTTCCCCATTTTGCTCTCCCAGAGCAACAGGAGCATTCATTACTATGGTCCCATGTGGAATCTGGTGATCACAAGCTTTACCTCATGGTTGGGTGCTCAGATTCTACAACCTCCACTACCTTCAGCATCAACTAAAGAAAGACATAGGAATACCCAAAGGGATATTAAATACACAAAAAGCTAGTCATTCCCATAGATGGAAATGCTTAACTTCAACAATTTTAAATAAAAACAAGACAAAAAATTTCCAATACCTTTCCATTTTAGCTTCTTGATGGTGCTCTTGTTTGAGGAGAAACATTATCCCCCACTAAGAATTTGGCATCTCTCCTTTTTTGAGCATAATGGGTCTGTGGTGTCCTGTTCATTAGTTGTTTCTGAGAGATGGAGGAACCCACCAAGCTCATTCAGCAAAGATGCCCTTATGGGGATGTCAGAGGTCCAGAGTTCTGTGACTACAGTTGCAGATCAGGGTGCCCTGGGTCAGGCATGAAAGATGGCTAAAAGTGACAAAATATCATCTTTTCTGATGTTATATGGAATATTCTAAGGACATTTCCCCACCTGCAGCTGTAACCTGATGTTACTGCTTCTCATTAACATTTGGTCACAGCGACATGATTGGCAGTTCAAAGCTCAAGCAGTCATGAGACGCTGTCACTGTGACGTTCTTTTCCTCAGAAACATGTCCAAATCTTCATTTCTAGAGCATAATCAAGTGTGCAAAGAAGCAGGAATACTGTGGCCACTTTGGGGACTAACGCATTGACCTTTGGACCTTGAGGACCACGTCTCAAGAATTTCCATTTCCTCTCCTCTCTTTCTCTCTCTGGCCAAAAGGCTTATGCAAAAAGGCAGTAGCAGCCATGGACAGGACTACCAGACTGCTTGTGCACCAAGGAGAGAAGTGATACTGCCCACATGTATTGCTCTCCTCCACGCATGCATGACAATAATGGAGACCACTACCCTTGTCTTGAATACTCTGAAATAAACATACAGATACATTTGGGCCAAGACAGACCAGAAAAGTTTCATCTGTCTTCACCATAGGCAGGGGCCACCGAGGCTATGTAGAGTTAGCCTGTTTATTAATCCAACTAATGTCCCAGCCTTCCACCTCTTTCCCACACTGCACAGACAAGATGCCTTGTCTCGGCTGCAGTTCTCTTCCTCCATCCTGCCACTCTTAAGGGTTGGTTCTCTGACACCCCAGACTAGTAAAGAGGTACCCTTAACAAAGTCACAAATTACTACGAAAGACTGTCTAAGACTGGAAATCCACAAAGACCTAAGCAGGTAGGTTCAACTTTAAAGCAGAAAGCTAGCTGAAGAAGTCTTTTTCTCTAACACGTTAGAACAAGTTAGTTGAGTCTTTGATACACATCAGTAATGATTTAATTAAACTCTTCTGAATGTCTTCAGTCTATTCTATGCAAAACCATAGGCTGAACATGAATCCACTGCATTTGACAAGACTGGAAGAGTATACTTTTCCCATAGGCTTGCCTTCAAGAATGAAGTGTAGCATGGCAACTGTTATACCCTTAGAGAGCTCTGCTGTAGTTGCAAAGTGTCACTGGCTTTTACTTATACAGAGAGGAAAAAGGAACTATATGATTCTTTGGGGTTTGTGTCTTACTCTCACAAAAATCATTTAGACATCAGGATTTTTGGACCTCCTGAAAGATGAGCTTTATCGCATTATGAGCTCAAATACAATGTCATTTATACAAACCACCATGGTATTGTTTCTTTTTTGGTTTACTCTATTTGGGCTCTGTACCCCTCTTAAGAACTCTTGGATCCATGATCCTGTGTAAGGTCACACAACTCAAGGCTGAAGAACTGCCCGGTATAAGACCCTTTAGTCTGTGTCCCTGTTTTAAAATCTGATCTAGTTGTTGCTCCAGAATCAGAATGGACTCTGGAGAAAATCTTTAGCTGCCCAAAACACAAAATAAACTTCTCAGCTGAAGCCATATTTTAGACTACGACTTCTTTAATTATTATTATTATTATTGCCACAGAAATTTCCATGACAATAGCAAAACTGCATGGGACTAGGTGGAAAGTATTTAAAGGACATCTGGTTTTGTTTTTTTCTTTTTCTTCCCCGCACTCACTGTTGCGGGGGGAAATGGTGCATGGAAGGAAGACTGTATAATCTTCCCCACAGCCACCCCTAAATAACTTTCTTAGCATGAGTCCCCATCTGCATATTGCATACGCTCGTTAGATGTATACGGCTTCTAACTGGCTTTGGCCAGAAGACAATTCTGCACGGAGTAGTTTGTGCTTTGGCTCCACACCACACACTCACAGCCCCTCACTTCATCAGTGGGCTTTGGCGAGCAGACCTCACTTTGTCTCCATTTCTGACACCACAGCACTGTCAAATCAATCACATACACACTTATCTGAAGACAGAATGGAAACTCTTCCTTCCCTGTCACCCATTTCCATTCAAGGGATTATTCCACAGAAGATGGTGGTGCAGACACTGCTTCAACTGGAGGTGTTAAGAGAACCTCAGAGTTATATCCAAACCTTTGCAGCTCAATCCCTTTAGATTAAACTCCTAATTAGTAAATCATCTCCCGCAGTTAAAGATATCCTAAATGTTCTTGTTAATGCTTGGTACAGTGAAATATGTGATGAAACATGAGGAATATAAATCAGTTTGTAATAAGGGACTGTGCCCAGTACCTATTTAATAGCATTTTGACTCCAGCTTCTTATTTTTATCACTAGGAGCTCAGAAATTTTAAATCCTTCCCATAATTATTCTTCTATGTGTTTTACCAAAACTAGAAATATTTTACATATAATTGTGCAGTCTTTAATCTCTCTGGCTTTCCTCAGAACAAGGAAATGGTAAGAGTTAGCCTAGACAACTGGTTTTCATTTAAGCTAATAATTTGTGTTTCAAGGAGAAATCCATGTCTCTGGCTAACTTTGTGATTTCATATGGCCAGAAAGGAAGAAAACTGAAATGGTGTTGTTCCTACAAATCCTCAGTGCAAGTACCCAAATTAGTACTGTAAATTCAATACACATTTATTTTAAAATGTATTGCAAGAATTCTTACCACCATTTATGGCCTTCTGGGGTAACATGCTAACAGCGGCCAACAGACCAATAACTGTTCAATGACTTCCATGATGACATTCTCATTATGGCCCAGATTTTGATATCATTAATCAAGCACCATCTTATTCCATGAATAGTCATCCCACTGACACAGGCTCTCCAAATAAGGACCTATTTAGTGCAAGTAAGTCTAATAGATTTGGCATTGAATCAGAATAGGCTATGGAGATACGAACTTTAAAATTCACATGGAAAAAATCATGTTTAAGCGCAGTTCTACCCTATACTAGTACCATGAATGTCCTTCGTTATTGATGAAGTGTCGAAAGCACTCATTACAAGACAAAGGTCTTACCTTGCAGAATCAGCCTTTGGTGGACAGGGCCATCAGAAATTTGGCATAACATTAAATCTTGAACTGTAAGCCTTCTACCAATATATAAATGTGTTACAACACAGCAAATAAAACATAAGATCTAGTTTACTGCAGTGTTCACTTTCCAATAACTTCCATCGACATTTTATCTAATTTTCTGTCTTCCATGGATGACTGGTTCCAAAGTGTAGTCTCATTGATGCTATGTAACTTCAAACAAGTTCTGCATTTGAAATTAACTTTTGTTCTTAGAGAAACTGCTTCTGTTGTAGAGACAAAGCCATGTTGGCTCCTTAGCCCCATCTTAAAAAGGAAGTCTGGCTCAAAGGCTCAGGTTTCTGTGAAGGCACTGAAGAATAATTTATCCTGCGCTATACCATGATGTGGTACTGTGCCTTCCTAACGTGCATCTGTTTCTTTTCATCCGAACAAAATAAATTAATGCCTCTGCATGTCAGTATAAAATGCCAATACCCTATATCCATAAAACTATCATGCTTTCTGACTCCTAGAAGTTATTTTGGGACTCAGCTCATTTGAAAACTTCTGAGAAAACAGGCAAAAAGAAAAACGGAAAAAAGAGGGAGGAAGTATCTTTGGTTAATGATTATAATAATCTGGCATTAAAATTGATCAATCTAATCAGAAAAAAAAAATCCCTATGCAGCAGGTTGAGGCTGTACAGCTAATTGCCAATTATCTTGTTCACAGCACTCACATCTTCACAGCACATACAGGACTTTCCTGCTATGTAAATAGCTTAAGGATGAGTTTTCCTATGTGCTCAGTGTTGACCTGATTCTGCTTTTATTGAAGTCTATAGTAAAACTGTAAAGGGAATTCTCCTCCCTTCTCAGATTCAGCTTCCTACCACAGTAAACTGCTTCTAGTAGCCATGCCGTTGTCTATTAACATAACAAAACATGCAGCCATCATTTATCACACTGATTTGTCTCACACCCTCTTCTACGCAAAAAAGGCATACAATATGTACCAGGCTGAGATGGAGTGATCTTTTCCCGATTTGGGAGTCAAGATTCTAGAATGTGTTTCTAAATGCATACTCTGGGAATCATTGAGTTAAAGGCTACATCAAACACACTGTGCCTTTGGGAAGGATGGTGATGAAACTCTCAGGCATCTTTGCCTCCCGCAGAGTTTCATTCTGAACCTGTACCCATCTCTATGAGCATTCTGTTATCATACAATGGGCTTTGTAACCGTCTTGGAGAGTTTCAGTGGACCCCAGAGGTGAAGCGGTCAATCATAGCCTTCAAGTCAGACCTACAAGCCCTTGAAGGTCTTGTCCTTGTAGGTCTTTAACCCTTGTCCCAGGCTGTGGAGCCTTTAAGATAAAGGCTGAAACTGCGCATTTGCTTCAATTGGTTTTCCACAGGAAGCTACTGCGCAAGGAAGAAGATAAAATGAACGTGCTTGTTGTTATTTGGGTTGATAGACCAAGTCTCCCCAATATTCTGTGCTACCTTAAATTTCTTAAATGCTGAAGGTTTCACATCCAAGCAGATCACATTACCACAGTCCAGCTGATAGGCCACAAAGACATGCATATGTTTAAACAGACCATAACCCACAACAATAGGACAGAAATGTAGAGCTATCCAGAGAGGAAAGCCAGCTCATAAATCTTGGTGAATGCAATTTTGTAACAAAGAAGAATCAACTAATGTTCATGAGAAATTGAAAACCTATGCATGTGTATCTTCACCAAAGAAGACTGCACAGTTGCTGCAACCTCTTTGAACATTGGGGCCCGGTTCCAGGCTGTTCTTGGCACAGAACCTTAGCCTCAGTGAAACAGGCTTCAGTTTTAAGACTTTTAATTTTTATTTTTAAAAGCTCAGTGAGAATATTTGACCCTGAGAGACTGGTGGCTCACATGCGTCCAGAATAAGCTTCTCCACATTAGTTAAACTTTTCTGTTCTTAAGAGGGAAGGTCATCTCCATCCAGGAATGACACAGATTAGTCCAAACTTCTTTTTGTAGACTAGGAAAGACCCAAATTAAATTTGAAAGCCTTGCTTCAGAGATGATTCAGAATTCAATCCCATCAGAGACTGATGGAGGTTCAATGTTATGAACTCTAAGTGTTCATATGTGCTGCTCACTGACAGAAATAGATGGAACATAAGTAAAATTAAGACAATGCTGAGCACTAACAAAATTCCATCACTTAATTTTCAGAGTTCCCATGCTTATATGTTTTTTAAGTGTTTGCAAGACTTGCATTGCTTGTTTTATTGCATTTTATAACTCTCCAATGTGAGCATAGTCTGGGGCAGACCCTCAACTACTAAGAGAAAAACGCTTACTGATTTCAGTGACTAGAGTGTCTATAAATCAGGAGAAAACTTTGCATTATTTAATTTATTTCTGCTCTAAGATAGCATACAGACACTGAGCACCTTAATTTTGCAATTGCTTGTCAGAAATATAAGTACACATACAAAGTCAGGCTTGCTCAGAGCCATGGCTGATTTATTGTTCTGATGACTTCAAGAGCACTAAACTAAATGCATACCCACCACAGATCAGCCTGAAAGATATTTAATTAGGAACTATAAGTATATTTTTAGAAAGAAACAGTGAAACTAGTATGGAATAAAAAATCTGTCAAGACAGAAGCAGTGTGACACACTCAAACCACTGCAGTAAATGGAAAATATACTTTGGTCTTGGTTGCAAAGTATTTCTGTACCAGAATGACGTTCCCATGTGCATAACCAGCACAAAGCCAAAAAAAATAGGCTACAGGACAGGAAAGGCTATTTCTGCATTTATATTTTAAGTATACGTATTTAACTAGTCACAGTAATGTCTAAGGATAAGGATATCTGGTGTCTGGAATGTATCTATAGGCCCACTGAAAGGATATAGTTAAATTCACTTCCAGAACAGAGATTATGATAAACGATTACAACATCACACCTGTAATACGGAGATTTGTGCATGCTAGAACTGCCCAATCACAGAAAAATTTGCCATATTTTTCTTCTTACCATCAAACCCTTTGTTGAATAAAGACCGATCATAGAGCCTAACCATGGAGTGCAAGGTACCATGGGATTCAAAATATGATCCATGGTTCATAGTCACCATGTGGCAGAATCACAATCACTCTGCTGCATTAGAGGTGTCTAATTAGCAGCTTTTGCCAAGACTATAGTTGTACTATGGAATTGCAAAGAATTTTACTAAGGAAGATCCAGTTTCCTCACTGGAAAGTTTTCGCTTGTTTATTTCTTTTTGATGCTGAGATGCCGCTTTTTCAAAAAGATATTATTAAACTTGGATTGCAATTAAATATCTGTCTAATTTTATGTCATGGACACATAAAAACCTTAATTACACACTTTATGAACTATAATACAGTTAGAACATGTATATATCCATCTTTATATATAGATACAGTATATATAGTATCTCAAACATTAAATGAGTTTCTTTGAAAATCCTTTTATAACGTTCAAAAAACATGTTACTTCAACAGCAACTTTTGTGAGATCTACTGCACTAACTATAGCAGCTTTAAACCTGACTGTCTCTTTGTAGACTCCACATTTGCCTTTAATTAAGGTCTGCTAGACCACAAACTATAGGTTCACTACATTCAGTGATTTTCTTCAGATTCAAAGCAGCCAAAACTTATTTTACACAGAATTTCTCATTTCTTTGCCTTTCTGCATTAGAATCTCCAGTCATTTTTAAATTTTGCAGTGCAGAGTAAATATGGACCTATCTTACCTTCCATGTGTTCCACATAGCAATACACATCATAAGTTTCATTAGGAAAACGGCGGCCATATGTTCTGACTCCTTTCTTTCCCATTTTATCTCCAAAGCAGCCAATTCTTGGATGTCTAATCGGATACCTGAAATGCAGCATGTTCATATTTATTATTATGATAAGTCAGCATTTTAAGTCTGTATAGGTTAAGCATTTTAATTTTGGGAATCTGTATCAAGGGGCCTTTTAAATGTCTCACCTAACAGTCTGGTCAGACACCCAGCCAGCATCACATTGCTCAAATCCATCTTCATAGGCTGCTTTCAGTTGTTCTGGGCTTGCTATGACAGCGCCGTTGTCTAGACAAGTCTGCTGAGCTTGTGTAAAATTCAGGGTATACCTGCTGGTTGCTGCACGATAGTGAAATACAACACCTGAAAAGACCAAAAACTTACATTAGTGACACATTTTCCATCGTTTTGGCATCATCTTGCGGTAACTGTACCTAGGTATTGTTACAACGCTGAATAAAAATAGTAAAAAGAGATATGCTGTCATATAAATGATGTCCCCCCTCTAGTGGCTGGTACCAGTAATTATATAACACCTTATGTTATTAATAGCTGGTGAAATTATATTTACTGTACACCCAGGAAAAAAGTAATTAAACCATATATTTGTTTTCACTCCTGTACTGCAGAAAATCATGATCAAAAGGGAGAATGAATGTTAAATATGTCAATGATATCACACAGTTACCCGGACTCCTCCAGTTGGAAGTGCTTGTTGGCTAATTGCACTGCAAGCAAGGTTGCTTGTGTTAACAGCGCTACCTGACATGTTGGCTTATTGGCCCACATGACACATCCAATTGTGAGTCAAACTGCATTACCAGAGAAGACCAAGCACATCTAGTCCTCAGAAAAAGCAGGCTTAAAAATACACTTTCCGAAGCAGCCAGCTGAAGTAACCGCACACAGAAGTGCCAACAGTGAATGGGGGGATCCCTTGATTGCTTGAGGTCTGCAAGCTGCAGTGACACGTGTGACCAGTGGGGACACCAAAAAAATTGTGCATTAATGCAGATTTGATAATCGATGATGGCCCTGATGTCTGTTCCTATGCATCAAAGCCTACCAGAAATATAACATTATAAATATTGGTCAATTCTTCATAACCATGTTTTCCTGCATACACTACAAATGATACAGACAAAACAAAGCTTGCTTTTATTTGGGACCTTTCTGGTTCTGGAAAGAATCTTAACAATTTCAAAAGTTACTTGAGTACGTCAGACATTTGGAGAGGGAAAGCTAGAGTTAAGATGGTTTTGGTTAAGATGGGATCTGTCTAGAAACCACATTCTGTTTTCTATATACAGATAATTCCCACTGAATTCGGTAACAGCTGCACATGCACACCTAAAACAAACCATAAAGGGCACCAATTCCGAAGTGGCAGAAAACACATATTCCACCTTGCAAAATCCCTTCCCCCCTATAGCCAGTGTCTTTTACGGTTTAGCATCGAAAGGATGTCTCCTGATGATGTCTGAAAAATAACATTCAACCTCACTTATTGCACTCTAAAATCTTCAGAAGCTTTGCAATGCCATAAATCATCCACTACAGAGAATGGCTACAAAGCAAGAAAAATCAAACATAAAATATTCCTTTTCTGTGATGATTTTATTGGAGTACTCCATGATGAGTAAATAACATACTGTAATACAGTTTGGTAAAATGGTGGCACTGTAGCAATAATGAATTTAACAAGTCTGTTACTAGAGCATTGTTGAATGATGAAAGAAGTCTGTGAATTTATGAGTAAATGGAAACATGGGTAACTAAGAAAAATGTTGATTCAAGAGGTTTCAACATATTTAGAAATAACGTTTCTCATGCAGACAAATTCAGTAAAATGTTGTCATTTCTCGAAGTTCTGGATATAGCCAATAAATAGAAAATAGGCATTTTTCTTCCTGCCATGATTCACTAAGAAGGTTTCTGAGATTAAAATAGAATATATTGTCTGAAAAATGCTCACAGGTAGGTTAAACCTCAGTCATCAGACACCAATTTTAGCAAAGCTACTGGCAGAGAAACAGAAAATAGGAAACACTGGGAATCCCCATATTTCATAATTTAATATGGAGTCACACACCAGCTGCAGGCACTAACTGGAAGCTTACAGACCACTGGCATCCCCATAAAATGCCTTTTCAGAACCACTGACAGAACCCATCGCGAACAGTGCTTCTTCCAAGCAACGATGTAATTTCAGCTTCAAATGGATCCAAGCATTGTTTGGCAACAGTGACAAGTGAAGAATACACCCTGAAAAATTATGGCTATGTTTATATTGCGAAATTAAATATTCCAGGTGCCTGCAATTCAGTCATCAAGAGTGTTAAATTGTTAGATTAGTTCACTGCGTTATTTGGCCCAGGCCCCACAACACCCTTCTAATTTCTGGACAGACCTCAGGAGCTAGCAAAGACCAGGGACAACATCCAATGGGCACCTTCACCTTGTGCTGGAAGCCAAAGGAGCGTAACAGCATGGACAGGAGCCACACTGCTCCAGAGAGCCTCAGTGCTAAAGCACAGCCTCAGACGCATTTTCTTATTAATATGAACTATCTGTGCCGGGAGACACTGAAAGGGAAGGTGAGAGAGAGAGCTTTACCAGCTCCTATATCCCTGCACTTTCTCTGTTATGGGGCATCTTCTATTGCCTGGTTAGGCCAAATCTACATACCATTTGTGTTGTCTTAAGGGTGCAAAACTTTAATTAGACATGTATGTATATATTTTTGTATAGGTGTGTGTATGCACATATTTTGGGTTTGTGTACCCTAAACAACACAGTCCTTCACTACATGTCCAACACAGAGCACTGCCTTACAACATAAAAAGAGTCAGGAAACAGCAACTAATTACCTTTGAAACTGAAAAGCTTAAAATAACCAAAATAAGATTTGGATATTATTTTTTTAAGCTGTGGTATGTATTAAAATATTTATTTTAATATATTAGGAATTTAGTAACATTGGTTGACTCTGTGAGCCTGTTACGTGCTGGTACAAATGAGCACGGCTCTATTCAGTAGTACAGAAGCGAGTAAAAACATGAGTTCAAGTGACCTGCCTGGTCTTCTGGGTCTGGAGTAAGAGATGGGCAAGTTTTACATAGCTCACAACAGAAACTGATAAAACATAAGTATGAACTCATAACAATATTCACAAGCTGGGCATGTGGCTTTACTGCATGTTATTGTTGAATATACACAAACATTGTAAACATTGTCGTTTTTTGTAGCATTGGTGTTTCTGTAATATACAATATTTGACACTGACTCTGTAACTCACGGTCAAACCAGAAATGCCCAATTATGTGAAGCAATTTGTTTGTTCATTTGATTTGTTGCTTTAATTTTATTTAATGAATTTAGATTCATTGGCTGTTTTCTTAGTTGGGTTTTTTTTTGCGGGGGGGGTGGGGAGGGGGGGAAGGAGGGGATTCCAAGACTGCTTAACTGATTATATATGACTTCAACTGGGCACAAGAGCACTGCTTCTCAGTACAACCACAAAAAGGCTCATTAACTTAGCAGGAGATGGGCAATATATTTCTCTGAACTTGTATTTTCGAAAAACTTCCTACTGCTTAAATGTGAGTGTATTTTCCACAACCAGCTATCTCACCTCTCATTTCTTCCTTGTTGGAAGCAACCTTTGTAGCTAGCATAGGTTTGGGATCCCTGCAACACCTGAATAAAGCAGGACTAAAGAGTTAATATCACTGCCAATTTAAAGTAGCTTTTGCAGTGCTAAGAAGAGCCTTTGGTCATTTGTAAATCCTGGAAAGGAACTTGGAGAATGCTTTGTTCTCCCCACCCTGATCCAAAAGGTAAACTTCACCTATTCTTAGAGTTGAAAGCTCTTCCATTTCCAGTGAGGAGCTAATGGACATAAAAGAGCTTCCAAGATGAATGGGAAGGAGGACGTCAGTACATATAAGCCTGTGCACCAGCTGCAATAATTAGAAGACCCCCTGGGGCTAAGAAGATTAAAGTGCAGGACTTTCATTGTTTCATTTAGACAGAGAGAGAGAGAAGGGCAAAATCCATTGTCCGAGTTTTTGCCCTTTAAAACATTTGTAAAGGATTTTTTTCCTTTTGTCTATTTCCGCTCTGAAAGAAAAGGCAAGAAAGGAGTTGTCCTAGGAACAAATAAAGCAACTGGAAAACAGACTACAGCAGTATAATGTTGTCACTGAACATCTGGCAAACAAAGTCAGTGTAATTACAGGAAAGAGTAGCAGCGTCTGCAAGAAAGAGCACTCACAGGAAAGTAATTTGTAGCATCCAAAATTCACTTCTGTCTGAGCAAGGCAGAATGCTTTTAATCATTTATCTCTGTCTTAGACCAGAAAACAAAATTTCACTTCTAACAAACAAGGGCTTCCACGGGTAAGAGCCTGGTTCTGTGGTTTCACACCTTTGGGTTGCAACTTTGCTTTACTACTTGCCAGGGTATCATGCAGCGAAACCCTGTGAAACTGCCAGGGAAGGGCTCCTGGTGTGGCTAATAAATTACAGTTCACTTTCTCCAGTGAGCACACACTGCTGCAGCATGCACTTTTGGAGTCACAGAAAGCCTGCATTTCAGAAGTTGTATCACACAGCAAAGAATATCTGAAGAGAAAAGATTATGATGGTAGTGGTTGTTAGTCTGTTTATTTTTATGTTAAAACCTTAATCATGTGGTGCAGACCCCTGAAATAGCCCTCAACCCACTGCCAAATCTACCCCAGTTTGGTGATCCTCCGTGCCTTTAATGCAGAAGACAATTTACATCACAAATACATGCCGAAATAGAAGTTACAGGACTGAGCATTGTATGAAAGGAAGGAATAGGGCAGCATTTTCAGCTTCCTTCGTGAATAATTCATTTGTGCTCCTCATTCGAGGTTTTGCACCCATCTTCCCACCTCTGTCTTAGGCTTTGGCAACCTGAGCACAAGCTCCCCTTGCATCAGCAGGAACTCTGTTGCCAAATGCCTCGGGGAACTTCTCGGCATGGGGAGAGAAAGTGCATACAAACTCCTCTGCTCCGTCTGCCCCAGCGCCTCCTCCTCTCCATGGACAGAAATTTCTTGCACTAGCTCGCCCATTGCTCCTCCGTGCAAAATCTTTGCATCCATCCTCACAGAGCAAAGCAGTTGCGTGCAAGTGTACGTGAGCTCCTCTGAGCAAGTTGGTCCAGAGGACGAAAGCAGCTGGTGCTGCTCTTTACCTGTATTTTTCTCAGCGGAGAAAACTTCTTTACTACACCTGTATTATCTCTGAATACACATCTGGGATCACCCAACCCGTTATCTCTGCACAGCAATGTACTAAGTCACAGTAGCGTTAAATGCGGCCAAGGCACTGCTATTTAAATTAAAATTACTTAAAAAAAAATAAATACACAGCCTATCAGAGCTGCCCTCATACTGGGGGATGACCAACAACCTCAAACCAGTTTAGCCATTAGTACTGGCCTCTGCTCTACCATCCTACACGTGAAAGCATGCCATGCATTGCCTGGGCTCTGAGCTCTCCCACTGAAGGTCCGCCATCCAGCCTGATGCGGAAACCCCTCCAGCCTGCCCATCGGCTGCCATGTTCCCAGCCCCTTGGTGAAGGACTTGGCAGTTTGATCAGAATGTTTGCTTCCCTGTTCCTGGCATGCACTGCACGTAGACCCTGGGTCTTTCTCACCCAGAAACAAATTTCCCTCTCCCATCCTTTGATGGCCGCTACCCATTGTGCTCTTTCCTTCCCAGCTACAGGAGTCGGAGGTTCCTTGAGATCGACGATGCAGGAGAGTAAAACGCAGGCTTAAAAATGCAGCAGCCCATGTTAATTTAGTTAGCAAGGGAGCACAGAAGTTCAACATCAAGAGGTGGTAAGGTTTCAAGACAGATAAGTCTAAAAGATTAAATAAAAGCATCTCTTCAAATGCCATACTTAAGAGATAATGAAGGGGAGTTCTGGCTGTAGAGAGAATAAATCAATTAGGTTGTCAACACACAATCTCTCAGGGCTAACAGCACAATTGAGTGGCAGTGTTCCCACATTGGAAACAACCCCCATTTATTATCATTATAATGCCTGCAAGAAAGAAGACTTTGCATAAAAATGAAAATGTGAATTGCCATCTACTCTGCTTTCCTAATTGCTGCTTCTTCCCATTAGCAAGGTCTGTATTTTAAGCCTAGGATTTTCTTTAATGGCTTAAAAAAACCCCCAAAACACAACAAAATAACTAAAAAAATCTTTAAAAGTCTCTCAGACTTGCAGCAGTATCAAACAGAAACTATCAAAATAAGGCCTATGAAAACAGTGGTCTCACAAAACTTCAGTAAGAAAAGGATAAAATGCTTTCACTATTGGTAAAATATATTCACTGACAAGATAGGAAAAAAGAGCAACAAAACTGGAAGGATCCCATTTGCCACTTTGATCCCTTTAAATCAAATCATGTCCAAGGAAGATAACAAAAAAGTCAACTGAAATGAGTGGTTTCTTCAGATTTTTTCTTTTTCATTACACTTGGTCATACATGTTATTTTTTTATTGCCCAATATCATAGCACCACACAAAATGAGAATTTCATTAAATATTCAATTGTGCTCCAGAATTAAGAGTACTGTTACATTGCACTTGTAGGAGAGCTTTTTATATTATACAAGTGGTCTTTGTTGTAGCCAGAGAGAGGGAATAAACGGGGACATGGGGAGGAATTAAATCCTACCCTGACTCCAGGTTTTCCGTTTTCAGACCTGGCATCCAAATCAATGCTGTGAAATTGCAGTTAGTAAACTATTAGCAGGCAACCAAACACTTGGGGATGATCTTCAGAAGGCATTTCCTGCTGATATCAACCTCCACCTTATTCCCAAATTTTTTTACCAGGATACAGTGAGAACCCACCAGTGTCCAAAAGATGCTTAAAGTGGGAAGGAAGTGGCAGCTCAGAGTTAGCTACCATGAAGGAAAAACCATGTCTCTTAAGTATCTGAAGGCTCCTGAGACCTGGTATTTTCAGACAACAGTGGCAAGGAAACAACTAAGAATGATGACAAAATAACATTAAGCATTCAAAAACTGTGAGGCCAAGGACTCCTAATGTGAGACAGTTTGACTTGTGGGTTTAGATAACATCAAGAAGGGTCAGAAGAAAAGATCAAAACACTGTAGAAAGATGAAATTACAAGAGCTGACAAAGGAAAAATTGCTCCTGAGAAAAAGGGAAAATTTCAGAGTGAAGTGCAGAGAAGGCAGAGAAGAAAACACATGGAGGAAAAAATGAATATGAATGACTTGTTCTGCATATTTCATTTCTTGTAAGAAGTTTAAGTATATAACACTGTAATACTGTTCGGTCAATTCTGAGCATAAAATATCCCTCTCTGAGAGGTCGATGTAATCATAGCAGCAAACAGGGTGTAAGGAAAGCATTTCCCACAATTAGTAACAGGAAAGGAGGTATCTAGTGTGATGAAACTGCCCTTCTGCACAAGCCTGCAGACCTGTCGGCGCTGGCACCGTCCCCTGCCTCAAGGACAGCTCTGCGGTTGCGATTAACGAGCAGGGCAGGCATCTGGCTGCCCCGAAACTTCCTGCGTGGGCTAAAATTAAGTGTTTCACTCCTCTCTCTTACACTTTCACCAGCTGTAAAATGAAAATAGTAACGTACAGGGTACAGTTCCATTTAGCCCCACTGATCTTGCAGATGAAATATGCAAAGCACCTGATAATCTGTGCGAATGGGTGCTCTCACTTGATTTCAGGATTAATAAAGGCACTTAGCACAGCACATAACATGGTTACTTGCAATTCCAAAGGAACTACATTAAGTGACCCAGCACGTCCTTCTAGTCCTACATTGCTATGACTTTCCCAGATCAGATCCCCAGGACTGTACACACAATGAGACATCCCGGTTAGTAACATGAACACAACCACTCTTATATCCCTAGTAAAGGCAAGACAGTTCTGACTTAGCTTTAAACTGAGCAGTTTAAGCAGTTCAAATCAAATTATTTGACCTCTATCACAAGTTCATGATGCACATACAGTAAGCACTGCTCAGAGGATACAAGATACCATGTTAAGGTATACCATGTTCATGTCTTGGTGATGTCTCTGAGCTCCTAGTGAACAGAATACTCACTGTACAGTTATTGATACCCAAGTAGTTGGCATAGGTTGTGCCTATAACCAAAGCAAAGAAAAAGGACAGAATTATGGCAGTTTCCATGATCCTGCTATTCTTTAGGAAGATTTTACCTGTCAACAAAGGATGTAGTAGAAATATGCAATGTAAAGACAAAGGGAACATGGGTGATTAAACATGTGTATCTTCCATGTGAATAATAACTATCTTAACCAGCTGTGGTTAAGCAGTGGCTTAACCAGGAGTCCAGCTGTGGATACTAAAAATTTACATACGTACAAAAAGCAAATGGGGAAAACAAAAAGAAAATCTGTGCAGGATTTTTTAAGATAAAGCCATCACCTCTGCTTCAGGAAGTCCCTGGGTGACAAGTCTCTAACAGCAACAGGAAAAATGCAGGAAAAATGGTTACGTTTGCCCTTTGGCATCAGCTATTGCTGCTTTCACTGGAACAGGACACTGGGACAGACAGATATTTTGTCTGAAATTGTACACACATGAGTTTGGTTTTGGCCTAATTTGCAAGGACCATAAATTAGCCAACAGTTGATTACATTAAAAAAAAGTAAAATCTTATACTCAGACCCCGTATAATCCTATGGCAAGGTATGATTCGATATTGGAGCATTTTGAGCTAAAGCACCGAAATAAAGGTTTGTCATGGTCAAAGAAGGCAGTTTTGTACTGACATCCCATCTTCTTGACAAAGCTTGTATTTACACTTTTTTTAATAACATATAAATCTGAATTTTCCAAAATTCAGATGTTCATTTGGCATCTAAAAATAGCAAATTAACTGGATATTTACGTACAAATTATCATATTTGTCTGTTGTGATAACTACACAGAAAAAAACAGATGCACAATTATACACATCTTTTGTAGACAGTCTTGGTCTTGAGACTCAGGAAAAAAAAACACGCATTGAAAGTTTTACTGTTTACTTTCAATGACTAATACCAACTGTTCAGCTTGTACAGCTTAACCTGGTAAAAACAATATGCTACAGAGAAAGTTATTCTTTCTTAGAAATCCCATTTCTCATTCGGAATATGTGCCATCACTGGTAAAATACATTTATTTGATGCACAATGGGTTCAATAGAAGTTTTATATTCCTAACATACCTTGAAAGGACTGAAATAGCAATTACAATAATTTATTTTATTAAAGTTCACTCTCCCAGTTATTAATTATCTTACTTGCAAAGGTTTATTTGAAAACAAACAGCACGGCTGTCTAAGCGTATCTACCTGGCTTCATTGATGCAGGAATGTGCTTTTTGTTTCAAAATTGCAAATGAGGTGCTGTCCATAAAACAAATGGAAAACCTGAAAATATCTAGAACTCAAGTCCTGGATTGGTTTAAATATACCCAAACAAGCAAGCACACAAACGCCATAAAATTATCTTAATAAAAAAAGCACAATTTCACCTATTTCAGCAGAACGATGCAGATAGATAACTTTGGCCTTCTTCATTTGGCCATTTCTGAGAGATATATTTAATTAGACTTAACGCACGTAACAGTGTTGGCAGTTAAAGACACAGATGAATGTTGCTTTCTGAAGCATTAATAACATTTCTTTCCACACCTAAATTGCCCCACACAGGGGATTTCGTAGAAGCTTCCTGTCTTTAATAAAACTATTCTGCTTCACTTTAGGGTTAAGCTGTATTATCAAGCAAGTACTACCTGAGCCAGAGTTAACACTTTTTCTCGTGCTTTTAATCCACTGAAAAGCTAAAGCAACACACACCTGCTCAGACCTCAGAGAAAAATGCATTTTATGTTTCACTTGTGACGAGCATAAAATGTGCAGAATAGCAAAACCGGGGATAATTTTGCCGGGACTTCATGGGTCGCCCTGCGAGCACCAGCCCCAGCTCCGCTCGGGAGAGCTGACCAAAGCACAGTGCTGAACCACGCTGGCCCTCAGCTCTGAAGTTACCGCAATTAACATGGAGAGATCTCCCCACACCTCGCTAATGACAGGCAGCGAAGAATGCACAGGGAGTGCACAGAAGATCACGGCTCTCCAGTTGCCATCACTTTGGGGTGCAGATTTAAAAAGACAACATGGTGGAAATAAATTACATTTGGGACTATTTTTTCTTTTAATAAAAGCTAAAAATCACAAAAAAAAAAACCATAAAGCCTTACTGAAATGAGTGCAGGAGAGGCTCAGGAGGTACTGAGCAACAGTCACATGAAACTCCTATGAGTCTGAAAAATGATATATGTATTTTCTTAATGTAGGAAATGGAGAATGGAGTGCACAAATGACAATTTAACAATGTTGTGTTCCATTTGGGTCAAGATCTGGCTTTTTGCTCTGCTGAAATTTTGACATTAAAGCAAACATGGAAAAGAACAGTTATAGAAAGAAAATGGAGTGTGTGAAATATTCTTTCAATTAAAAAAAAAACCCAAAACTGATTAGTTCAACTCATTGAAGTGTTTTGCAGGAGCACTAACTACAGAAGCTAAAGTGTTGCCATAGATCATCAGATATTTTATTCTAGTAAACATCTGCTACTCCTGGATATAGACATGTAGTCAAGGGAGCACTTGAAAAGGAATAAGGAATGCCAGGTACACTAGTTACTGGAAAATAATGTTCAAACCAGAATTTCTTTTGCTTTTGCCATTAGGACCAAACAGCTTGTGAAGTTATACAGACATTAATGGTTACACTGATTTATTGTATTTCCAAATTAAGACCACACCTTCAAAACGTTTCATTGAATCAATGCCAAAAGACTGTTTAAGTTAGGTTAAGCATATTGGAAGAACAATGCAGTACTAAGCGCACAAAAAAAAAAAAAAAGAAATCTTAGCCAAAGCCATAACTTCCAGCAGCAGATATTGTTTGTTTTGGGATTCAGTCATTTGAGTAAATAATGAACTTTCAAAAAACACCTAAGTGCAAAGGAGCGCAAGGCAGAGTCCAAACTAAGGCTCACATGAGCTGGTACATCCACACAGCACAGTGTTGTTCTAAGCACACAGGGTAATTTGGGTCCAGAATTTGCATTTACATGGCACAGAGCCTGGGCTAATATGTCCTGCCTTTCAGCACAGTTTGTTAGCTCAGGCTCAGTACCAAATTGACAGGGCTACACAGCACCAGGCTCTGGAGAGGTCTTTACGCTGTACTCATTGAGCTGTATAAGCAGCCTCTTAGGAGAAAAACACCTATAAATCAGATGCTCATTTGCCACTTACATGCTTCTGAAAGTCCTGACTCTTCTGTCTCTTTACATGTACGTTTCTTCCCCTTAAAGTTTTGGAGGCTGTTTCATTATAGCGATGGCAAGCAAACTTTTAGCCCTGGATCCCCCATGTGGAAGAACATTAGCTGCCACCTCCCTACTTGTTTTCCTGCAGCTTCTGCCAGATGGGTTTCCTCCTAGTATCCAACCTTTATTACTGGGACAAAAGAAATTCTTCCTCTGTGCTTGACGTTCCTATCACAGAAAGAGTGGCTCCCAGTTTTGTTGGCATTATGGTTTTGTACATCAAGTGGCAAGATAGACCAACCTCAGCTCCAGTAGCTAGGCAGTTACTTCTTTCCATCTTACACAAACAACTAAAAAGAAACTGCTTCTGCCTGCCAAGTCTGTCTTCTTGTAAGGACACTCACATTTTCAGACAGATGTATTAGTACAGTATGTATCAGGTTTCAAAAGGGCTGGTTGGAGAGAAGGAGCATGTCTTGCAAAGGATATAAAACCAATCAAACATTTTACTTTGGGAATAAGCAAACAGCATTTGTTCCAGGAATCAAGAGGAGCATCCTCAAAGGTGGAAGTGAGAAATGAGAGAGCTATGGATTGGAAAGGATTTGTAAGAACAAATAAAAGGCAGAAAGAGAATGGGAAGAGTCAACAGTTAAGGAAGGGTAAATTGCTAAAGATGCTTCTTTAAAGGTTCTCAAGCTATACATTAATTACTAACTTTGACTGTTTTAACTAGAATCACTGTTGACTACAAATGAAATAGATAAATCCTTACCCTCAACAGCCAATGATACAATGCCTTGTGTGTCTTCAACTCCGTACATAACATCACAGCGATACATCCCGGCGTCACTTGCACGCAGCTTAGAGAAAGTCAGCGAAGCGTCACCGTTCTCCTCTGAATGGGTCGGAACAGACACTCTGTCTTTGTAGCTTTGACCTATTTTGATGTTGCCGTTTTGGGCCACCAGGACTGTGGTTTCTTTTGCATCTTTTCCACTTTTATCCAGTTCAACTTTTGACCATTTGATTCGAAGATATTCAGCTGCATAGCTGGAGGCTATAGTCGGTGTGGTTGAAAAGAAGCATGGCAGGACTGAAGTTCCAGAGAGGGATCCCTTTACCAGGGTTTTTTTTTCTGCTTTTACTAGAAAAAGGGGAGAGAGGGGGAGAGAAAGGAGAAATCACATTAGTGGCACAGCAAAATCGGAAACAGCTACATTTCGTTGTTATTTAACTATTCACAGACATGCAAGACCTGAAATCCATAAACCTTAGCTGATTTGTAACAGGACTGATTAGTATAAGCTGAAAAAGAGTTTGCATTGATATCCCACACTGCTGATGGAGCCCTTTTTTGTTTTGGCAAATTTAATTCACTGCTTTCTGACTTATGTTCTCCATTTGTTATAGTCACCACGTTATTGACCTTCTTTAGAAACTGTTTTGAAGTTTAGATGACTGGTGACCTGTAAGAGCTATGGTTTTTTACTTCATAGGAGGAAGACCACCCTTAGTGAAAGATGGTGAGTTACCTCGTGTTTATTATTATCCGAAAGCATGCATACAGTGGAGCTACTGATGTTTACACCTTGCCTTACCTCACAGTAGCTTGTTCGTTTGCTCCTGTCCTAAGTGTAAAACATAGCCCGTGACTTTGCATACATGGCACCCCTTACTCCATTATTCGTTAAGGGTTAACTCTTTTTATTGCATACATGCTGAAACAAAAGCCTTTCCAGTGAGATTCTCCCAAATAGTCATTCTTTTAAAATTATTTCCTTGTAGCCTCAGGGACTTTAACACATTGCTGTAATAAAGTATTTCAGGATGTTAAAGCTAAGAAGGAAGTAAAGCGCACAGAAAGTCCCCACTTGGATCAAACTTGACATGATAGGACCTTTATCATTTTTTATGACATATCCAGCTGCAAACACTTTACAGTGAAATGCTTCCATCTGACAATATCCTGAGGGGAAAGTTGACTACTGTTCATCCAACCTGCACACAGAAACTGTCTGAAGAGAGGATTTCTGTTAGATTTTTTTTTTTATGTGATGTTGTTTCACCATACATAATGGCTTAATGAAGATAAAAAGCTGATGCATGACAGTATCTATCTTACCTCTTTCACTGTCCTGCACTCTAACATTTTTTGAAAGGTGGAACACGCTGATCATTAATTTGAAGTGAGCTAGGATTCATAAAGTTTAGAAATACAATAACTTCAAATACTAGCCACCAAGACAGTGATACACAAAATAGGAGACCCCAGCACATGAAAATTATCTAGCTATTTATCTATCATCAAAAATATCATCTCTCCATAAAGAGTAGAAAATTGGGAGGGGTGGGGAGAAGGAAAAAAAAGACGACCAAATAAAAGGAAAAATTGCTCGTTAAGTTGATTTTTAACAGTGACAGCTGACTTTATATGGGATAAAGTATTAATAGCCTTATCTAGAAAGGTTCAATACAAGTATCATCACTTGATGGCCAAGCATTTTACTACAAAAACAATTTAAAAAAATAATGGACTGAACAAGGTAGACGCAGAATTTTGAATGGAAGTCCTCAAGTCTTTTCCATCCATCCCTCCCTAACTAGAAATTCTTGGAAGCACAATGCAGATACACTGAAGATGACGGTATCAAAACTGATTAGACCAGAGAGAGTATAACAACAATGGGATAGCACTGTGCCAAAAGAGCTGCATTGCACTCAAAGCTCAGCTGAAGGGCACTATCTGAGCACATTTACCAGCAAGACGTTCACTCTATGATTCAGGCATGTGGTGAGATTTTCACTCTTCCATTAAGCCATAAACAGAGACTGGTGATGGTACAACTCACATTTAATAGTCAAACAAACTAATCACTTCATACACTTTGGGCCCAGACCTAGCAAGAACCTATTTGTAAAACAGGGAAAGACAAAACCAGGTCCAATATAAAACTGAAGACTGAAGAATTCACAAGGCTTGAAGACAAGCCTGTAGAAGTTACTGAAGACTAAAGACTAGCTCAAAAGCTTTGATTGCATACAAATTTCTTTAAGAAAAAAAAAAAATCCACTGAGTTGTTTTTTTTTTTAATTTCCATATGGAAATAAAAACTCAACTCACCATAAGTCAATTGATTGCTATAAAACCAGAAAGTACTGATTTTATCCTGAAGATGTACAGTATGGAAACACCAGTGCCTTTTATATCACCTTTAATTTCTTGAAACTTTGCTGAGTTACAGTCGGATAGAGATAAAGAAACAGAATGAATACTCAGTCCTATCAGTTGTGATGGAATTACTGCCAAATTGCACAGGTGGGAGATTAAAATCAGTCTCAAAATATTTAGTATTTATTATGATCGCTTGTCATCTATATACATTACAGGAACTTCTTAAATGAAAAATGACCTGGTTATAATTATCCTGACTGACAGAATTTTAATAACTTTTGAGAATATTGTTTCTGGTTATGAGTGATCTGGAATATCAGCACTGAACCCTGAGGAGATTTCCTCTCTTTAAAATTTCTGTCTTCAAATCAGCAGACTGAAACCCTTGGCAAACAACACATATCATCATGATATGCAAACCAGATCTATCCTAAATTGGGCTACACCCCAGAATAAGAGACCATGTAGCTACAAACATGCCTGTCTAACTGTAGAAAGCATGATAAAACATTATATAAAAGCCCTCTTTGTTTTGATGAGAAGAGGGGAGAAGCTTTTCCCCACTGAAAAAAAAAAAAAAAAAAATATTTGGCACTGAAACATAAGATTAAGTGATGTTCCTGCACTGTTCCAAAAAGCTTTGATTTCTTGCAGCAGTTCAGGTTAGTTAGTCAAGCAGAATTTACTGGCCAATGCAGAAAGCATCGATATCTTATATTAATCCATATAGCCTTTTTGTTCCTTTAGTATTTTCCCTATGCTTATACTCCATGTTATGTCTCCTTTTCAGCCACTATCAATGGTAAGTGATAGACTATCCCTTAGTAGGGACATGGCAAGCAAAGATACGAACAAAACATTTTGTAACTGTTTGTAAATTTGAACACAAGGTGAGAAAACCAGGTATTTGCCAATTCACTAGTCAGGAGATTCCCTAGTGCCAAATATTGTTTTACACCAAAGCTCCACCCTGCCGTGTAGGACGGAGAATACTTGTAACATCATGTAATCTTAAACAAGAAGATGATTTTGAAATTACTAATCTGGATGGCGATTAATACAAGCATTTTTTTCTGTTGCTAACCAATATGCATCACTCAAGGATAATTACTTCATTAGGAAAAATACATAGACAATAAAGAAATAAAACACACAGTGAAGTCCAAATCACCTCTCCACAAACAGTTATCTTGGCAAAAATCCCAGCAAAGTCAATGGGAGCCTTGTACAAAACAATGGGACTACAGAGTTGGGCCGAGAGCAGCATATTGCAGTCAGATTAGGGGCAGATTCAGTAGGTACCATTCCTTAGCAGTTGGATATGTTTGTTGTCTTCCCCTGTTTAAATATTCGATATCTCCAGCATCAGAATAAGTAGCAGGAACAGAATGCAGAATGAAAACTTCTCTCACGAGATGTCCTGTCAGGTCTAACTTACTGGGTAGGATTTTGCCACAACTTATTACTGTCTTATTTTCTCCAAACCTAAAGCTATGGCTATGCATTTGTATCAGTTTATCATGGGGATGATACTCTTTCTTTAAAAAAAGAAAAATAAAAATTCCAGCTTGCCTTTTCATGTTTTTTTTTTTTCCCTAGCAAAACTGCCTTAGGTCCTCCCAGTCTACCATTTCAGCTGTAAAGTCAGTTTACCTTACCAATGTTGTACAGCTTGATACTTTTCTTTTGAAGTGGGAGACAAACTACAGAAGAACTCCTTTCTTGAGTTTCTTTCCCTAGGATTCTTTGTACATTTTTTCTGTTGTAAAAGTTACAAATTTCTTAAAATAGAAGTATAAAGAGAAAAAAAAAAAAAAGTGGGACAGAACTCTGCCCTATTGTATTATATTAACCATAATGACCACAGCAGTAGGTCTGTAATGGAAAGAAGTCGGAAGAAAAGAACACCCTACATGAAGTGACACTGGAGGAGCAATTTTGCTATGTAATTGAGCTTAACTGAACAGAATGCTGCTGCTGAGTAAGCAGACAAAAACACATGCTTAAAGAATAATAGATTCTACTTATTTTAAGCCAAATTTATGAGAGAAAAAAAACTGAACCTTATTTTTCAGTTCATCAACAACCTACCTAAACATATGCTCAACTGCCCTGACTACCAGCAGCAATAGAAAGGATTAATGAAGTTATATGACTACTATATATGACTAATGAAGTTAATCTGACTATAATACTGAGCCTAAGAGAAGTCTTTTCACTAACCATAAATCTTTTAAGGAAGATAACGATAAATTAAAATGAATGCACTGCTTACACAAACTTATATGAAACTCTGACAGCAGAGTTAAGACTGAGACCCAACAAAACCCCTCACCAAGTTCTTTACCAGGTGATTTGTGGTCTGAGCAAGGAGAATAAGAGAAGGAGGCATTGAGTGATGAAGAATCAACTACTTCCATAATCTGCAAGAAACTCACAGGAAGCCAGGCAAATGTAAATCTCAGATGCAGAACTCAATATAACATATGCAGACATCACAGGCATGCACACATGTATTTTATAGCACATATATAGCATAAACATGATCGGATAAACTGATGTTTATACTGGTATATTATTTATATACCTTCAAAAGAACATATCACACGCTGAAATCTAGGGGATTTCTACTGTACTGTGGATTACAGAGCTTCCACAAAAGCATACTCACTCATGGCATGACAAATAGGGTAAGATAAACTCCAACATTGATCATAATCACAAGGTCCAGCTTGTAAACTGCAATATCCTAACACTAGCTAGCTCAAAGTGAGTAAATGCCAGCAGTAGGTGTAAACCTTGCTCGCGAACTTCTGTCGTTAATCCTTCACACGTACCAGAGCAAACAGCAAAGGTCTTGCAGAGGGGCACTCCCGTGACCCCAGAAGCTTACACCATATTTCCTGCTGCCCTCCTGACAAACATCTTCTAAGAATTTAAAGTCTTAAAGAAGCCATACAAGACCATTCCCAATTTGCCCTCAAAGGAAAAATATTTTTGTTGCTACATAAAATCTAACGAGCACGCCTTGCAAACATGCTAGGTATTTATGAATGTGACATTCACAAAGATGAGAGTAGAAGAGAAAACAAAGATGGGAATGATGATTAGTGGTGAATGTATAAAACTTTGTGTGCTTATAAATTGCTGTGTTCTAAATTAAGCTTCAGTTTTGTTGTGACTTAATATTAAGACTCACAGATTCCAGGATTTACACTTTAAAAATAACTGCTGATATTAATAGATTTCCCTAGAAAGAAAAATGTTAAACCTTCAGAACAATTTTGAAAGCTTTCTAAAGGAAATATTGCAATGCATCATACTGAAGTGATTATTTAATTAAACTTAATTAAATCATATACAGTGACACAATCCATTGTGGGAACAGAAAAACGGGAATTTGTGTTTCATGAAAGATTTCAAAGTTTCAGGTTTATATTCAAATTCAGGACTTAAAAAGAAAAAAGTTGAAACCTAAGATGTTTAACTCTTCAAAATGCAGACATATTTTTGGTTTATAGTATTTTTTTAAACATAAGAAACATCTGTACTTGTAAAGATTGTCTGTAATCTTGTAACACACATCCTCAAAATTGTTATTACACAAACTTTTCTGTGAACTGACTGACATTTCTACAAAACAGAAGGGTACGAGTTGATCCCACCGACTGTATTGTATCAATTCATGAAAAAGAAAATATTTTTCATCTTTGTCTTCTTCACCATGGCCATATTTTGAACATGTTTAAGACTCTCTAGGGCAAAAGGATGGCCCCCAACTTCAAAAATAAACCCCACAAAAATCACAATGTTTTCTAGGAACGTAAGGGTCTTTCCGAATTCCTTCTGAAAGATTCAGTCAGGACCTGGTCTATATTCCTGAGAAGCCCTGACCAGGAAGTTCATATGGAACTTGCTTAAGCCCTAAAAATTCTACTCTGGAGACCACATGAACCATTTAAGATGTGATAAAAGGTGGAGTAAGTCAGCGGACATCTGAATGTGCCATCCCATGTTCTACCACTCTAAGGATCCATCCCACTCCTCCCCACTTCCAGTGATGCATTCCCAAGCCCTGAATTCTGCCAGCAATAGCATTTGTGCAAGGCAGTGAGTCAGATCAAAGGTCTGATCCAGTGGAAAAATAACATGCAAGAAATGCCATATGCCATCTTTCAAACAAGTCATTTACTTGGTTCAGTTGGCCATATACCCACAAAAATAGTAGTGTCAACACAAAGGAAAGCACAAAAACTAGCACTAGGGGATGGAAAAGGGAGAAGACTATCCCACCTAGTGCTAAAATGCTTATGATTAGACTGGCCATGGAACTATGCCCTAAGTAGACAATAAGAGACTTTAAATATGTCATAACAGAAATGTTAGGTTTAAATTTCTTGTCAAATTCCTTTGCCTTACTTATTCTATCTCTTTACATGTTCTCCATCCCAATGTTGATTTTCAGGGGAAATTTTATCTTTAGACCTCTCCTCATGTGAGTGAGGTACTACCATTTACTCCATTCTGAAGCTGACTTATTAATGCTAACAGCTTTTCCTTTTACTATTTCTTAAAACTTAAAGAAAGCTGCCTTAAAATCAACCAAACCAGAGTGGTTTGGTTTGGAAGGGACCTTTAAAGATCACCTAGTCCAACTCCCCTGCCATGGACAGGGACATCTCTCACTAGACCAGGTTACTCACAGCCCCATCCAACCTGGCCTTGAACACTTCCAGGGATGGGGCATCCACAGCTTCTCTGGGCAACCTGTGCCAGTGTCTCACCACTGTCACGGTAAAGAATTTCTTCCTAATATCTGATCTAAATCTACCCTCTTTTAGTTTAAAACTGTTACCCCTTGTCCTGCCCTTGTCAAGTAAATCTTTCAAGTTTACCATGTAGACTTTATAAGTCCATGATCTCTCCTGACAATCACTTACTTTGCCTTTCTGAATGCTTCATATGAACAAATTATTAAATGTCAGCTGTGAATCCAAGATCCATACATCAGTCTACACTTGCAAGCATTTTACTAAGTAAAAAAACAGGGGGAAGAGAAAAAAAAACTTGAAATGTCAAGTCATGTCAATGTCAATAACCAAGTCAGTCTCGGTCCTCCATGAATACAAAAATGGAAGCTCAGTTTTAGTGGCTTGCCCCCTGCCTGAAGCTTTGACTCTACTGTCCCTGAGGACAGGTCTAATGGTCCTGGCCTGTTGTATGTTTAATGAAGAATGGAAAAACAAAACCAGCTTTAAGGAGGAAGTGATGGTTGGAAATAGCAACGGGTGCTGCTCCCAACCTGCTTGAGGTAAATAAAACCACTGGTTTTAGTTGGCTTCACTAAGCACAACAGTCTTTTCCTTTATCTTACAGGACTACCTAAAGACTTTGCTAGCAACAGTGTTCAAGCTGGGAAAAAAAATCAGTACATTTGATTCTCCCAAAGGCTAAAATCAGTTTGAGGAGTTCCTGGAATGACAAGAAGGAAAAAAAGAATAAAAAGAAAAGAAAAAAAAAGGAAAAAACTTGCTTTGAGTCTTGGAAAAGCTATTATCCCAATTTTGTGAGTCTGCAGCAGCTGTAGGATCTTTTCCTTACTTGACTCAAACTTTCAAATAACCATGGCAACCACACATGAATACATACTTTAGTGTTAACATGTAATCACCGAAAGAAGTAAGTGTTCCTCCTTTCCACTCTGACCAAAGACCTGCAGCTGCCCTAACATGTCCTTGCTCCAGACCCCAGCAGCCAAATGACCTGCCACCAGCTTAGCCCATGGCAGCCCACACACAACAGGGGGCTGGCTGCCAGACTTCCCACTCCAGAGGCATGTCTCCAACTGCTCCTTGACAGATCACAGACAGAGCAAAGCAGAAACTGGGGCTACTGGTTTTCCCTTCATCCCACTTACACATGGCACCTTTCACCCTGAATACAGAAAGGGTGCAAACTGTGACCTATAGACCCAAAAGGCTGGTGTGGCACGACATACATGAGCACATGCATTGGGATCTGACTGGGAGGTGTGCTGAATCAGTATTCCTGTAGCCCAAAAACTCCCCCATTTCATTCACTACTTCTGCAGCCTGGCTAGGTCTGTCCCAGGAACCTGCTCCTGCTCTCCTGCCACCAGCACTGCTCGCTGCTCCCTCCGTGGTACCAGGCTGAAGCTCCCATGGAAGGTCTCTGCCCTGCACTAAAGTTATACCCCCACCTCATCTACTGCAAGGAGGTCCTGTGTGGATCATGGAAAATGAAGGTCCGAGAGACACCTGGCCAACAGGTCCAACAGTTCAGAAGCACAGGCTAAAAGATTAAAATGCATTCTTGAATATTTGGAGAAGGAAATCTATTTTGCTTTACACAATGTAATCCTATGGCACTTTCTTTATTATTACTTGAATTATAGTAATAGCTCTTACAAACCTCAGGAGACATCAGACAGGCACGTAAAAATCTTGGCCAAAACATGCTCACCCACCAACAGTTTTCTATATAAATCAGCCAGGCAATGAGAACAACACGGAAACAAGGTTAGTTACACAGTGCGGCAAAAAGAGTTGCAGAGGCAAGACCAGAAACTGAATCTCCTGAGTTTGGGTTCTTTCCTGAGTCCTGGGAAATACCCTACTGATTGGACCACTAAAACGAATTTTAATAGATGGTTCTGTGTATAACAGACTTACCTTTAGGCAGCATGTATGTTATAACTAGTGTAGAGTACATCCATAAGATGCTTTTTATACTTAACAACATCTTGACCTACAAATAAAGAACAAAGGAGTAAGTGATTAGTATTGCATTGTGTCCTTATCAAGTGTTGTAACTCAGTACACAATATTTGTCATTGACATTAGAAGCAGTCATCTACTTAAAAAAAGATGTTCAGCAGGAAAGTGAGTGATTCTTAATATATTGATCTTCTACCATTTTATTCACTGCTTTTAATTTATTCCCATACAGTGGTAGCAGTATATGAGTATAATCTGCTGACCTTTTCCTGGTGTGGTGTTGCCAGTTCAGGTCCAACCCTCTGGGTATTTTTATGCCCCTAACACAAACTACCCTGTCATTTAGCAACAGCTAAAATTTAAACAACCTGGATCATGTCAGAAGGGGCTCCCACAACAAACTTATGAATTTTGATGGTGAGTCAATGTCCAGGCTGTGATCCTTCCCATCTTCAGTAGGTTGCAAGAAAACTTCCTGCCTTCAAGATTTTTCCATATAATATTTTATGGTGGAAATGTGTTATAATGACAACGTGTCCCTATCAAACACAGAGCCATAATGAGCTTCAGGTTATTGAGTTCAGAGTGATACTCAAACATGTCAATCCCCTTTGCATTTGCTTCTGACTTCCTTTAAAGGCTCCACCTTCTAACAGCTGAAAAGTTCTCTATGTATATTGTATGTACATAACAATATGTTGCATGTTCATAATGGTGTATCTTCATTTTTATTCCAGATCTTAGTTGCACACATTGAATCTGTAAATATCCCAAAATTTTCAAAAGCACACTAACAAAAACATTACAAGTCCCATAAATTTCAACTATTATAATGGGTTTATACATAGTCTTTCTTCCATATAGTTACACATATGTACTATCTAGCCAATGTAAGAAATAACTTTCAGCAACAGTTTGTCAAACACTGCCACTGAAAATTTTTTACCACAAAATCCTGAGTTTCCTGCTGTTGCTGTCAAAATATGCTACTTGAGTTCTTTTCTTGGGCAAATAACCTGAACTGATAGTGTCTTGCTGTCCAAGAGATTACAGTTGAACTGCTTCAAGAAACAGTGAAACAGAAATTTAATAGATCTACATCTGTGTTATAACTACGGAACTTGTATTGCACATATGTATTTTAGCATTTTTTACGTTAGCATTTTAGTTCTTTGGTACTTACATATAATGCTTTAGGGTTAAAATGTTCTCTAATTCATTCAAAAACCTCCACAAGCTATACTGAACACGACAGCAACACACACAGAGAAACATCTTCAGAAAACTACTGGTGACGTGTTCAATCTCAGGAAAGTTTTCTCCACAGCTTACAGCTGCAGCCCAAACTTCACATGAGTCTGTGTGAATTGGCATCTATCCTGTAACGGCTGAACATTTCAGAAAAGACGCAAAACATCTCAAACCAAGCCTTTCCAATGAGGCAATCTCTAACACAACAGCATCATGTTAAAAATTCCCACCCAAAAGGGTTGAAAACCCAAGAGCTTCTCATTCCCTATACATGGATGGCCAGAGCCGGCCGGCTGCACTGGGAAACACATGCTGCAACCTATTCCCAGGGCGTGGAGGAAAGAATACAGCTGCTTTCCGTAGAGCAGACTGCACGCTGCCAAAGACGCCCCATCCTTGCTTCAGCCATTCAATAGAGCTGAGTGTATAACGTGATATCACTTATTTTGCAATACTAGCCTCATGGAACTTGCGCTTTTTATGACTGAATCCCAAACAAGAACTGAGAATTCTTTGACTTCATTCAGTTTGAGCCCTATCTGCCATAAAACTTTTTCTGAAGACTCTTAGCATATACCTCCAGCACCAAACCAGAGTTTTATCTGTCCCTACACTTACACAAGCCAAACATGAAGAAAACAAAAGTGGCTATTTAATAACTAACTTTAAAAATCTATGCTGTGCCCTGGTATACTACGTATGTCCTAATAATTCCCTGTAGAAGGCTGTGAGGGGGTTGCACAAGATAAGAGCTGCAGACATTGAAGTCCTTTTAATACAATGGGCCAGCTCTGAAACACAGACAGTCACGTGTTTGCTTAGATAAACACTTAAATGATCCTCATTATTACACAACATTTAAAAAAAAATGAGAGGTCACACTAAGCCTGAGGGTGTGCACAGACCAGAAGGCCTTTCAAGCAGTCCTTGTATCTTGAAACTGCTGGAAGCCTCAAGCACCAAAACCACTGCAGACTAGTTCCTTCAGTAACACAAGCTCTCTGAAGAGAGAACAAAAAGAGGACCTGCAGACGACTCCACCTTTAAAGGAGGTGAATGATGGACACGCCTGCAAGACAATGTGAATGCTCTAGCTCCTGTGAAAGCAGAGTGGGTCCAGAACTTCTTTTGAAATGTTCTGTCCACATGTGTTTCCCATGTGTCACACTGGCTACATCAACAGCTAAACAAAAATCTAGACCAAACTGTTTACAAGTTTAGCTTTCCATGTTTACCCATATGCTTTATCTCCCTCCTCCTCCAGAAGGCAACCTTGGCTTTTGGGACCAGAAACAAGGGAATCAAAGAAATTTGCCAAGAAAAAGAATAAAGGATTTTCTATTCCCTGGAAGATGGGTGTGCTGCACCCACCACCTGCTCCACTGCACCAGCCCTGACCAGGAGTACCGGTGTACCTGGCACATGCCAATGGGAGACCAGTGGCCCTCAGAAGTTCATTGCAGTGCTGTCATCATAAGAGGTGGTGTAACTGCTTCCACATTTGGTAAGATGACGAACCCTGCTGCTACGCTCAGAGCCAGCTGAGAGCTCTGAACATGAGCTTCTGCCCTACACTACGAGTCAAGAGCACAGGGAGGACCTCATCTTCCCATTCCTCTCCACTTTGCGCACAAGCACAGAGCACTGATCTTCCAATGTCTTGTTGGTGACTGCGTTACAAATGCAATTCTGAGGAATCTTACTGACACACATCTTCAGCTTCCAGTCACTAAACACAATACATGCACCCACAATGAAATATGAAAACAGAAAGACAATCGTGGAAGGATAATTTTCAAGATATCCTGTGACTGCTGAACTCAACCATTGGCACAGAAGAGAGCATTCATGGCTGTGATGGCTACTTAGCCTTTTACTGAGAAGTGCAGGAATTACACCTGCTGCACCAAGAGCTCGGATAGCTCAAAAAAATTGCACTGTTTGAGCATGGAGCTTAATATGAGACACATGCCAAATATCCTCACTCAACTATAAGAAAATAATCTCTCAACCTTTTCTTTTTCTAAATCTCTACCCCAAGGTTCTTACTCAAGCAATAAAAAAACGTTGGGGGAAGGGTCTGATTTTCAGCCCTTCGGCTCACGAGCACGATTCCCATGTAACCCTCCATACATGAGGGTTTTCACACTCTGGTCCTTGGTGGGCTCCCATAAACACTCCTGGGTTACTGAGTGCTGTTGTTCCACTACAGCTGCCAGAATTAAATGTGCAATTACCCCTGCCACCCTCTAAAAATGAGGGCGTGCAGCCCCCAGGGCAGCCTAGCCTGGAAGAAAGCAGAGGTCTGCAGAGCCGCTACCCGCAATCCTCAAGAGTCACAGGCAAAGCAGAAGCTGCTGCTTATGCCCAGCACCTTGATTCCTGTTCAGTGCCGGCCGCATTTACAGGCCACCGCTATCAGATGTGACTGCTCCTGCCTCCCTGCCGTTTGCTGGCAGAGGCTGCAGCTGACTGTGCTCCCTTGTAGCCTCCTGGGCAAAATCCCCGCTCTAAAACTGGTTCTCGTTTCCCATTCCCACACTCTTACAAAGGCCTCTGCTGGCTGGCTGCTGTACTGCCCCTAAGTCTACTGTAATTAGCCAAAATCCTTCTAACCATACCTTTTTCCACGAGCTTTTTTATCCCCCCCCCCCCAAGTGTCACTACACCCAGGGTAAGAGAAAGCCGTAATACTACGGACACGGTAAGAAAATCCTGCCAACTCAAGACTGCAAGACTTGAGTAAGTGTTTAATTTCCACCTTCTGTTGAAAAAGTATCTCACTTAACGTGACCAAACTTGGGTTGCCTGCTGGCTAGTTTCCAACTGGACTGATCCATTCTATTAGGAGTTACTGCAGGCAGACCAATCTACAGTAGTAATTTGCACTGCGTTTTTAAACTAGGTGCAACCCTGAGCACAGCGTCTCTCACCCAAAAGATGCCAAGTCCTTGACCAACTTCACATCTTTAAAAACTAGTGGCAGAGGCTCTCTCTGTGGGGAGAGAGCAGGGGTCCTATTTTTGCAGGCACTGCTACCTTCCCTCACCACAGCAAAAACTCGCAGGAGCAATAAGTTCTGATCAAATTCCAGCTCATGTTTAGTTTACAGTGTAAGCTTGATCTCACACCAATGCTATTTTAATTTAACCAGATGGGAGAACATCATGTCTCTCTTTCTGTTTTAACCTCCAGGTTAAGAAAGACAGTGGTTTGTCCTGGTGTGGAACAGACTAAAATCTACCATCCAAAACCTATTCCCAATTTCTCTGAAGTTGGGACAATGAGGAATTAGCTACTTTCATAGAGGCAACACTGTCTTTAAAGGCTGCAGCGTCTCAGGTCACGCCGAGATTGATTCAGCGTGTGCTCTACAGCTGTATTGAGAAAGCTGGACATGTTACTCGAACACGTAAAAAGCAGCCTCTGCCCATTGACCCTCCCTGCCTGCATAGCGAAAGTCAGGTTCACATAAAAAAAATAATAATAAAAAAAAAAAAAGCGGTGGAGGGAAGGGGGGGAACCCTATCAGAACCTGGCACTAGAGAAGTGAACAGAGGTTACTGCTCCTACTAACGGGTAAAACAGTAAATTGCACAGCTTTCCAGTGAAACCCCGGCAAGCTGGTAATGACCGACCCCAGATGCAGCACACCTCTTGCCACCTCCCGAGCTCTGCCTGAAACCTCCACATCTGCTACCCTTTCTCAAATGCAGGCAGTCTGCACTTTCTTTTGCTCTTGCAGCTCTTTGATCCGTTTATGCCATCTGACTGTTAATTGCTGACGTGTATCAACCTCACCGTAAGGGCTGCCTAATTAATTTCGCCAGTTTCACCACGTCTCCGCCATGTGACTAATTAGCCCACTGCACTGCCACATGGCGGACTCAGCCTGCGTCCGATTCATCGGTGGCGCGCATCCACTTAGCCCGTTATCACTTGGAAAGGTCCTCTGGAGGCCTCCGAGAAGGTCCTAGGGGCATCTGCATCGCCCCTTCCTCGCCACCTCCAGGGGGAACTCCTCCCGCGACGGAGCCTGAAGAGGCGAATGGCCCTTCCTCCCGCCCCGAGCGCGGGCGGGAGAAGTGACCAGAGCACAGCGTGTTCTGGCACTCCTCGCTCTGGCCGCTGCCGAGGAGCTGCTGCCTGAGGGAGGACATCCCTCCTGGGCCTCCGCTAATTTATGCCAGAAGCGGCTCTGGGCTGTCGGACGGCCTCACGGAGAGACGCAGCGGAAAATTATGGCGCGGAGCAGGGTCCCAGAGCTTCACGTGCTCCTTCCAGCATCACCCCGCCGCTGCCTTCTCGCCTGCTTCCCGGGGACCGATGTGGACCTCTTCTGCCCCACCTCTCCCCACTGCCCACACCACTACCACCGGGAAAGGAGCAAGAGATGTGCACGAGGAGCCGCAATGGGGTGAAAGATGTAGAGATGCAGCTCATGGCGACGCCTTGGCCGGACGGGGGCCTTCCTCAGCGCCTCTTACGGGGCCCGTCCAGCGTCGGTGTTAACATCGGGCGCTCAGGAGGCTGCGGGTGCTCTCGAACCACCTCAGCCGGGCCCCGCGGCCGTGTCCCGGCCGGGATGAGCGCCCCTGGGCCCGCCTCACACCCTCAGCCCGGGCGGAGGTGGATACTCAGAGGGCCGGAGGCGGGAAACCCCCCCTGGGGCCCGCCCCGCTGTCAAACACCACCCGCCGGGCGGCGGGCGGCGTTGGTCCGGTGGGAGGAGAGGGCGAGGAACGGCCCGAAACGCCGCGGCGTCATTTTTTAAAAAAAATTAATATTATTTTATTACAACTGTAATGATTATCTCCCCC